>JASVER010000035.1:4214924-4281830 GCA_030449065.1 Oceanodroma leucorhoa
TTTCTTTTCTTTTCTTTTCTTTTCTTTTCTTTTCTTTTCTTTTCTTTTCTTTTCTTTTCTTTTCTTTTCTTTTCTTTTCTTTTCTTTTCTTTTCTCTTCTCTTCTCTTCTTTTCTCTTCTTTTCTCTTCTCTTCTTTTCTCTTCTTTTCTCTTCTTCTCTTCTCTTCTCTTCTCTTCTCTTCTCTTCTCTTCTCTTCTCTTCTCTTCTCTTTTCTTCTCCTTTCTTCTCTTTTCTTCTCTTTTCTTTTCTCACCTCGCCTCGCCTTGCCTTGTCTTGCCTTGTCTTTTTTTTCTGTGGTGTTGTTGGAGGCGTTGTTGTATTTGACTTGTTAGGCCTGGTTCTGAACACCAGAAATCATGTGCTTATGGCATGCGCATATATGTATACACACACACACACACACTCTGTCTCTCACACACATGTATGTATGTATTTTTATATAAAGACATGTATTTATATGTACATATTTCAACTAACAGTATTTAATCTGTTCCAGGGACAAATACATTCAAATGTTTCTTCTGCTGATATGTCTTGAAGAAAACTGGCTTTCTTAACAACAAAACTGTTCTAAGTGTCTTAAAATTAAAGGACAAGCTTCAGGCAACAAGATGTATGTGTAGCAAAAAGCTATTACTTACAAGACCATAACTGCCAGAAGGCAAATACTCCCACGTTCAAAGACAGAATAGAGAAGACAACGTATTTCAGTTCTGAGTCCTTTTAATGTATCTATCTCCCTTACACACACAATAAAGATTTTTGGATCAAGCTGACTGCTTTCTTTCTACCAGAGTAATCAAGCTCTACATCATTAACCTTTCTGTTTGCCTGGCAGATAATCTGGGAGAGTAGCAAGTGACTACTCCTCCGGGCTTTGGAGGCAAGCCAACACAATTACTCTCACCCTGTTCTTTGAGGAGGCAGCTGCAGCGAAATCAGGATGCAGAAAACAACCACGAAATCAAAGGGTTACAGACTTTGGAGCCAACTCTTCATTCATCTGCCAATCAGCCAGAGCTCCTAACTGGGACCATAAATCCTCACAGCTCACTGTCCGTGCAGAAAGTTTATGAACTATCAGTCAAGCAAAGAATGCCCTCACGAAGGTCTAATGTTAGCCCCACTGTCCTTCCACCTGTCTTTATTTGCTGGTGGTGGTAGTAGTAGTAGTAGTAGTATGAATATGTAACAGAGCCAAAAGTATGCTGTCTTGCAGATTCTGTTCTCCTAATATGTTTAGTTGGATAGTGTTATTGTATAAAGTCTACTGACATTCTGCCAAATGCCAGCTTAGATTTTTTAAAATGGCTTGTGTTCAGAAATTTACACACACAGAGGAAAAACACTTCCCCACTGAAATGCCTCCATTCCTAGATAGTGAATATGGCAACTCTTTTGCGTTGGTGATGAATGTAGTTAAGGAGAAGGTGGTTACCTGTGAGAGACAGGTGGTGAGAGGAGGTGACACCTGAGTCCCTTGTCCAGGATCTGCAACTTCGTAGGAAAATAATAATTTCATTACTTGAAGGCTGTGATATCTTCAAAGGAGTTGCTGAAGCATTTGGTAAGAGACAGAATAAATAAATGTAAGAAGGGAAAGAAGAGTACAGAAAGGTGAAGTAATTTATCCAAGTCATGCTAATCGTGTTGGGCAGAGAAAAGATCCCAGACTCTCTGCATCCTCAGCCTGTATCCCAGTTGCTAAGCAACTGCCCTGAATATGAGGGTGCCCAAAGCACAGCATATCAGATGCTATAACATTGGTGCTCTGACACCTTCTGCTTTGATTCATTCCATATCTGAGGTCTAATAAAGAAAAGAAATGGGCCTCCTCGCCTGCCTTGACTTCAGCTCTTTTATATTTAGTCTCTTAAATGAGACCCCCAAATTAGGAGGCCAGTTGTACTGTAAGCTTCCTTACCAGCAGATATAAAAGAGCGGCTCCAGTGGGTGAGTCGTACAACTTAAGATCTGAATGATTGCATGTAGGTCTCTCCCTCACATGTCTTAAAGAGTGAAAGGAGGGTGATTAAGCTCTAGCTCAAGGTGTGTCAGCCGTAGACATAATATTAGATGAGACGAATCTTGGCTTTGCTGTCTTAAGAAGCTGCTGGAATACATCTTTAATCACAGTGAAAATGGCTGAAATTCTTAATATCTAGGAAAAATAACTGAGAATTTTCTGATGGATAGAAATGGATTCTTCGAATTAACAAGMCAATGTCTGGAATCCTTCAGTGACATTGTAATTACAGGGCACATCTGCTATAGCTGACTTCTGGATGATTTTCAGTTGGCAATGTGGAGGCATCCATCAACCAGCAAATATAGCTCATAGGCCTAAAATGACAGCTCAGCCTTTCCTGAAAGACATCAAGACCAGGAGAGCTGATTTCCAGCAATGAATTCCACACGAATTCGCAAGGGAGCCAAAGATCTGATTGTGGAAGTGCTGAAGGGCAAAGAGTGAAGCAGTCCGGGCAGCCCTGCTTCCACTGAGCATTCGCCAAATGGCTTTTGTTTGCACAGTTCCCATCTGCTGCACTCCTGAAGTAGCAACCACAGAGCTTTCCAGAGCACCATGCTTGCACAGAATGGAGGTGAGTTAGAGTCCGAGGCTGGAAATCACCAGAGCAGAACATGCACTGGAGAAMCAAAGCTGAGAAATAAGGAATTCCAAAGAGAAGATCTGTCAAAGTCTAGATGAAACCTGGTCTGCATAAATCTAAACCACTTCATATATTTTTCAGAACTACCAAAACTTATGGGCATCTAAACTTATTAAGCATTTTCCTACTCAGTCTAAAAACACATTTCCATATATACTTCTCTGTATACTATCATAAGGGCTTGTCCTGGAGAAATAAATGCCTGCCTCCCACCAGCAGTTCCCTGATGGTGGTAAGGGTTCTGCCATTCATRTCGGACCTGATCCTAGACTAATGGTCCAGCTGAGGCTGGGTGAATTCTGAATGTTATTTCTTGCTCCAGGAGTTATGCTTATACATGTGCATAGACATATACCATACAGATAGACCTACATATATATATTATTAAATGAAGGTTGAAAAGGAAATACAGTTATTACATTCACAGAGTTGAAATTGAAATCCTGCTTTACCTCTTCCCAGGTGAATGCTCTATCAAGTTGCAGTCAGGATTTTTCTTGGCTGTCCTTCCATGGCTCTCAGTACTGCTGCAGTTCTGGATGCACAGTGGCTCAGACTGAACACAGTGGACTGGGATTGGAAATGCCTTTGTGGTTAAAGAGGTTTCTGAGGCAGTGCAGGTTCAGTAAAGCCTAGAAGTTGCATTGGCTGCTTCCTGGGATGATGGCATAATTGTTTTTGAGGGATTCTGGGTCTCTGCATGGAAAGAGAAAGATGGACAAGTTTGCACTTTGCTTATCTTCAGAGATGTCAGTCTGCATACTGACTGTACAGGGAACATGGGCAATCATGTTGGGTAGATACACTGGAACATAGGCATCCAGGATCAGGTACCCAGAAGACCAAAGGGCATGTCAGCATTTTAGCTAAGTTATGTCACATCAGTGACATAGATTCCCTCTTTGTGTTCTGTAAAAAGCCTTCTCCATTTACCATGAGACTTTTTGTAGTTATAAGATTAGTTAAGGACAACTAAGTATTGGAATAACTTACCTAGGGTCTCTATCCGCTTGAGACTCCTAAGTAGAAACTCGATAGCTTTCTCAGAGATGAGCTCATGAAGATGTTAGTGGCTTGAGACAAGATTCTTCACCATTTGCCATGCAAAAAGCTCGGCAGATACTGAGAATATTTCCATTTACTTTTAATCTGCTTACGTACTTGACCATAACTATGAAGGAGCTAATTGTCAGCTTCAGTGAAGCTACATTGCTTTCATCAACTGAGAAATCCATCCATGCGCTATATATATCTTACAGAACAAAATAAAAAACATAAGGCTGAGGGTTAGAAAAACCCTGCAAAGAGAGTCCTAGAAGTAAGCATTTAAAATGTCATTTTGTAGAACTAAATCAATAAATGAACAATTGTCAATGAGTTTTACTATTACTGAAATTTTAAATAGTGTTAAAGTGGGGGGGTTTTGTTGTTTAAATTTGTTTTTAAAGAGTTGTCTTCTTTGCTGTTTGCTGTTTTCTACTGTCTGCTATTTCCGTCATGATGCAGCAACAACATAACAATGTTGGCTGAAAGCCAGCTTGAGAATAGACTGAGCCTTCAACGGATTTTTGATGCATGAATATTTTGAGGGGGCATTTAAATGATGTTTGTGCTTCTCACAGTGTGAAAAAACAACACTGCCAGGTTTCTTTGATGTACTGGAAACAGGCTATCATAATACAGAAGTGGTTAGCTGAAATAAGTACATTCAGGTAGCTTCTTTCTACTTAAGTGTGTATCATTTTCTTCTGTGCTCACAAAGGAGGTTTTCATTCAGCTGGGGCAAAGTGCACAGAGTTATTGATGGCTATTTATTCCTTAAAATGACAGTTCTGAAAAAATATTTCTCTCACCACACAGAGACTGGGAGGGCAGTGGAAAGGAGGAGATAATTGAGGAAGCTGGAAGTGAAATGACATTCATGGCGTCAGATGCCATTTCCATTTAAATGACTGTAAAGAGGAGTCTCAGAGAACAGCCAGACAGCAGAGGTTTGGGTGACCACTCACAGTGTCAGATGTTGGTGTACTCTGGTTGGCATTCATGATTTGAAGGAAGGACTATGTCTCCTTTGCTCCTTCTCTGGGATGGACGGATACTGCTTCAAGTTTTTGATGTTTCACCATTTTCTGACTAGCACAACCTGAGGTTTCAATGGGGTGGAAGCTGTGTTGTGTTTGACAGCGTACAAACACAAAGGCATTCATCATACCTCCACTCCATAAACCTGCAGTCTGAAAGATAAATATTGATGATTTGGTGAAGCAATCAGTCCAGGAGAGGGGGAGGACAAGCCATAACAGGCTGTGTCGGTATAGACAGCCTGGCTCTGTGCACAGTTTAGAGGAACRCTCATGTTGCCATGCTGGGTGAGATCTTTAATCCATCTACCCCAGTGTTGTGTCTCCATGACYTGCCAGCACCATGTCTTAAAGAATTTGTGACAGTAAACATAGGACATCACATGGATCTTTAGTGTCCCTACTAAATGGTCAKGCCTATGCCAAGAAACTCTGTAGAGCCTGTACTGCAGAATCAGTGTCTGAACTGCAGTTCATGAGTACATTTACCTGTACATATACATCTCTACAGGTTCATGGCAGCCCAGGCTGCTGAGTGTCTGGAAACAAATATCTGGTGCATAGATAAAGTGATATTCTGTGTGCAGAACATGCAGACTGATGCTCAGCATGCACAACTCTCTGATATAGAAATCACATTATGTGAACTAACCCCAGCATAAGCTGCCAGGTCCTCAGGGTCTTTCTCCTCCAAAAGTTGTGGGATTTGGGCACAGGCCTAGGAGAGCTCTTCAAAGGAAAGGTCAAGAAATCTGGCTTTAAAAAAAGAGCTTTCAAATACTTCCCAACAAATATTTGTCTTTTTTGTTTCAACTTCTTTTTTATTTCAACTTCAGCAATTCTTGTTATCTGTTTAAATGTTTATTTGAAGTGTCCTTTAGTTTTCACTTTCAGTGTGTCAGAAGGTTCCCTGGCTTAATCACTCATTGTAGAAAAAAAGAGCACTGTTGCCTTTTATCCGTTTTGAACTTGCTACCCTCCTTAATTTTATTGCACATTCTCTTGTCCTGCCACAAGCTGAGGAGAAGAGAAGCACCTAATCTATCTTCTCTAAGTCATTTATTTTTATCCTTTCATTATGTCCTTTTGTCCCTCTCCTTTCTAAGGTAACTCTTCCCAAGCTTTTCAATCATTCTATATGACAGATTTTTTTCTTTTTTTTTTTTTTTTTAAGGCATGGGTCACTTTCATTTGTCACAGGTGAGCCCTTTCTAATTTTGATAAACTTTTTTCTTATTTTTATATTATTTTGTTTTTATGGTAGTGCAATAATACTTCACAAAATTTTCCAGATGAGACCACATTTTGATTTATAGATTGGCTGTGTAGTATTTACTGCATCATTCTCCATATCAGTTCTTATGAACCCTCACATCTTGTTTGAATTTTTTTCTTAAAACTACAGCTGCATATGGTGTAGAAATCTGTCTTCATTGATACCCAGATCCCTTTCCTGGGTTGAGACAGTGAATGTAGACCCCTGTCAGATGTACAAGCAGTTTAATTTATTTTTTTCCCTTCAGTATGCCTTACTTTGCATTTATTGGCATTGAACTTCATTTGCCCTCACTTTAGTCCTCACATGGTTTAGCTAAGTCTCTTTGAAGTTCCTCACGGATCTCTCTGGTCCGTGCTAGCTAAATAACTTTGTGTCATCTGCAAGTTTTGCTAACCTCAGTATTACCCTCTTTCAAGATCATTAATACAGATTTCAAACAYGAGATCTAATGCAGAACAATGAAGCGAGGCATCCCACTGTTCACCTTGTGCCACTGACTGTTTATTCCTTCCCTTTGTTTCCCATCTTTCACCGATTTTCAGCCCATGTTTGATGTACTCCATGAGCACATCAAATAAGTGAAACCATAAGTGTGGTTAAGCATCAGCATGCTCAGTTTTTCTCACTGCTTTGAATACAATTTGTGTGGTAAATACAGTGTGTTTCCATCCCTTTCTCCAAGAAATCCCCATTTACTTATTTTTTAACAACAGCTCTAGAAATCCCTTTGGTAGGCCTAGGCTTTGGAAATGTCTGAGAAAGAAACATGTTTTCAGTTAGGTATATAGTTCAGCATGTCAGAAATTTTCAGATTTCTACTTATGGAGGGACTGTGKACAGACAAAGATTTTTCACCATTTCCCTTTGTGAGGACATCACTACTACCTCTAGAAACAGCAGCAAACGAGAAACCAGCCCATTTTTGCAAAAAGAGTAACCTTGATTTTGGCCCCTATCTTAGGAGAAGGATATAGGAGAATTTTGCAGCTTTCCAGACTRCATTCAGCTAGAGAGGGTGCCCTCTCCATCTGTGCAACATGGTCACTGCTGATGTTCATGCTGTGAGTGCTGATACTGATGTGATGACTGCTAGATAGGGGAGACAACTTTATATTGGGCCCTAAGGTCCCACGTCATGCACCTACTTAGCAGAAGGACTCTTTCTGAGCTTGTTCCTTGCATTTCTCAGATACCTGCTGTCCATACCTTTATGTAAAATAACTGGATCAAGCTCAGTGGTCAAAGGTTGAGGGACCTGACTTTGGTGACACAGAGCAGCTGGATTGTGGAACCTGGTGCAAATAATGGAGATGGGACSTATGTCCCACCATTTCAGGCCTGTCATTATCTTCTGGTTGATCAGTTCTGTGCTGCTGCACTGTCTGAAAGCTCCTTCCACCACTTTATCTTGTAAATCAAGCTCATAAAAGCAAGTCTTCTACACTGTGGATACTCCTCAGAATGAGTATGAAACTTTTTTTTCCAAATAGTTTGCAATATGGGTTTAAAAGTGAGTTGGTTCTGTAAATAATCTTTCCAGTTAAGTAATTTGCCATAATATCAAGAGAAAGTGAGTATAAATGATGTATGAGCATGGTCAAATCAAATGTGTTCATTACTTGGAAGGAATGCTCACAGAAAATGCTTAGTTACTTTCAAGCATCTCTGCTTAGGAGCCTTTGTAATGTGCTGAGGAAAAAGGGAGATGTTATCTCCCTTGAGTATCAGAGTGCTGACACTGAGACTGATCCTACTTCCTCCTTTTATCTTGGACATCTTATTTTACAGTAGCATTTTACATTCCATGAACATTAAGGCACTGAGTGAGTTCCTCTGTTGTTCCCTGGGAATGTGGCTTTGCACACCATGACGCTTTGCCTCCATACCGTTCATTAACACAGAGCTTAATTTCTGGGTTCCTAGTCACTGTGGCAGTATCCGCAGAATGGGTTTGGTACATGGGAGGAGGAGGATTAGTAAGATATTTAGGGCAATTTGTAGGAAATGCTGAGGAATATCCCTGCCTTTTCAGGATTTTGCCATCTTAACTTTGCCTGTAAAGAGGAATTTACTTCCAGTTGGGATGTTCAGTCACAATCCCTCTGTCTTTTCTTTAATGAAAACAAACAAACAAGCTCAGGCAAAAGTCTTTATTTTTTAAAGCTGGAATGAAGGGAATTAACAGTGTTTTTATGACTAATTAAGGCTTAGAACTACCTTCCAGCATGTGGGGGATCTGAGTTCAGCTCCCTCCTGTGCCTGAGGAGGTTCAAAAGTACACTGCTTATCTCCAGAAAAATGTCAACAGCGATGATTCAGAAAATCTCATTTTCAAATACCCAATATGTCTGTGGTGTCGGCACTTTGCTAAAAAAACAAGAGAACTGATTTTAAATCCCTGCTTCAAAGTAGGCAGGATGAGCTTTCAGTAACAGATCTCCTCACTCATCTGAGTGCACGGACAGTTTTTCTGTCATTTGCAATGGGGAAGGAATATCACTGGTTGCTTTCTATTTGGGTTGACTTCTTTTAGGTGTTTAGCTCAAGAAGAAGGTTAGCTGTTTAGCTAAGTATTGATAATAGGGTTTAATTTCTGATTTTTCCTCGATATTTCCCATTAGAAAGTTTAGGAGACTCCTATATAAGCCTGGTGGCTTCCCTGAACCTAGTTTTAGTTCTTTAACCCTCTCTATGTCCTCGATAAGGAACCTAAGCACTCTAACCCTGGTGAAGTACAAAGATTTCTCTAAAATTCAGGAAATTAAATGTGATTTGTCTTTGGAAACTTAGCACTGGTTTCCCAAGTCACAGCTTCAATCACAAAGTATTATAATGACTTCTGAGACCCACTTTAGTTTTAGGCATCTGTGCTTATCTCTTATCTTGGACTTTATGAGAAACTAATGGTATATCTCCATTCAGATTTGGCTGAGAGTGTACTTTTGAAGCAAATCTCCTGATTGCCCCCAGTTATTACACATTGGTTCTCATCACGGAAGGGTCTCAAAAACTTTCAAATGAAACAAAACTAAAAGGTGCTCTTCAAAAGACACTTCATGCACTGCAGCACTTATTGGGTCCTAGTTCATAGGTCTAGACTAAAGCTAATCTGAAAAAAAACCCTTTTAAATGTAAAATGGTCCTCAACAGCAGCTGTTTCACTCTGCAGATCTATTCCTGTTGCACCATACTCCTTGCTTGTATAGACTTAATCTTGAATTAGAAATAGGTATCTCAGTTTATGTGAGATGTATTCCATCTTGCTAAGTATGGCAATTTTCTTCTTTCAAGAAGTGGATGAGCATCTTTCTCAGTGAAAACCTGTTTGCACATCACTCGATTGTAAAAGAAAAAAGTTCCTGATGCAGCCTAGAATGCAAAAATTCATTTAGCTTCTTTACTTGGGGAAAAAAAGAAAAAAAAAAGTCTTAAATTAACTGCCAGAGGTGAACTATTAACCAGGTGGTTAACTAATGCTAGTTCCTTTTCTATAGGTTGAGAGTCATTTAATAAAGAATGAATAGAATCAGTAAGATTTACAAAATTGGAAGAATTCATACTTGACAAGCTTCATAAATATTCCTTTTTCTTCAGATACTCTTTTTATTAGAGACCTCTTTCACAAGCCACAATCCCGAAATTAAGAAGTCTAATAAAACATATGCAGTCATTTCTCTTTTCTCTTTTAGGATTGAAACAAACCTCCATGGTACTTTTTTTTTTTCTTTTGGAGAGAGAGAAATTAGACTGAACTAATCAGCATGAATTGTGTGGGGAACGTTATGAGTCATCAGGAGGAAATTCTGCTTCATCTTTGTTTAAAAAGAAATAAAAAATGAGGATTTTTAAAATTACCGAAAGAAAAGGAAGATTAACTGTGCTCTGAATGCAAGAGCTTTCCAGGAGACCAAATAAGTCTTCTATAAACTGATTTGCCTTTCTGACTGCGATTTAGTAGAGTGACACCTAATTTGTTCTGAGAGTCATTGATGCCTCCAACACAATGGAGGATGACAGCTTGCATAACCTCTCTTTCAGCTCTCATCTCATTTATTCCGTTTGAAGTCGAGTTCCGACAAGAGAGAGGCACAGAATTAATATTACCTTAGATCAGCTCAGTCTCCAGAGGGAGCAGCAAAAGCTTTTCTGGAAACAATAAACCCTTTAAACATGACAGGAGGAATAGGACCTTAGGAGGTATCTGAAAGTATCCATTATTAMAGAAAAAAAAAATGTGTATATATATATATATCTATGTGGGTCACTTTGTGGTTTTTTTCTCCTTAACAACAAAAGATGAGCTACTGCCAGTTTTACATACAAATTTAAAGATTTTGGATAGTTTGTGGTTAGCATCTATATTATGCACACACACATACATACATGCAAACATATGTTTTCTTTTTTGTTATTGTAGCAGAGTCCCTAGCCATGAATGGTATTTGTTTTGACTTTGAAATTCCCTGCTTGTTTGATCTGGTTCCTTTCCAATTTAAGATAAAAAATCAGGAAGGGAAATTCCCATCACATCTGATAGTTTATAAGGTCAAATTTAATTATTGCAATTTGCATTTAAAATTAATGTAACACTTTTAAAGTAAATCAGAGGAAGCCAAAGAGATAATTTGTGCAGACAGCTTTGTAGAAGGAACAAAAATAAAGAAGCATGACAATTTCTGTGTAGCTGTGTACACTTTAATCTGTGGTCTACAGAACATCAGCATGGGTAAACTGGCACAATTCCATTCAAGCAATAAAGCTACAGTGAATTATGCCAGCTAGCGGTCAGACCTTATATTTATATGTGTGTGTGTGTGTGTGTGTGTGTGTGTGTGTGTGATTCACAAATTAAATAGTTGAGGGAAAAATGTATATAGGAAGACTGGAATTGTTGCTGTTTGTCTAAAACCTTCACATCAAACTACAACTAAAAAAAAAAAGTATATCCCCCCAGGGTTTTAGCAACTAAGAGTGGACAGACTGAATACCGGGCCTATCCATTAATAAATATTCTACCCAATGGATAAACCTTGCAGCATTTTCTTTTTGTGAATTCTCAGTGGACTTCAGATTTCTATCAACAGACATCCAATTTACATGTGAATCGTGATTTCATCATATCATATCCTGTCATTCCACTAGGAATAATTTCCTGTCATTCCACTGTGAATCATTTCAGGAAAGTACAGATGACTTAATAATTTACAATTAAATAGTTCGTGTCGTGCTGGAGCAAACCATGCGAAAAGAATCGGTGTATTTGCCACACAAATGCAAATACCTCTGGGAGATGCAGGGTGGAGCAGAAAATAAAGGAAGGGAGGAGGAAGAGAAGAAGAAAAGGCTGTAATTTAATGATGGACAGTAGAATGGCGGCATGTAGCAGGACTGTGGAAAAGGAGCCTGATTTTAACAGAAGTCAGAAAGGTAGAATGTAAATGAGGACATTAAGTAGATTGGAGGGAAGGCAGCCCAAATATTGCTTCGTTGGGAAGGGTGATGTAAACCTTTCCTGTTCTGCTGAATACAGAAGAACGCTTAATAACCTCAAGGGATGAGCTATAGGCCTGAGATTACACTTGCCTTCTCACTGAACAATTTACTAAATGAATGTCACTTGTCTTCCCCGCACCCCCGTCTCCTCCATCTCCCCACCCCCATTCTTGAAATGTATTTTTGAATAGGCTTTGATTTTCAGCATTTTGTTAGAAGTTCAACATTATTTGTCAGCAGCTTTGAGCGGTTCTACATATGGCTTTGTGCTAATCTATTCACTTTGGCTGTGCCTTTTATCTTATTTGTGATGTGTGGCCAGCTCCACTGTATTCCCCTCCGACTGGAARAGCAGAGAGAGGAAACATATTCTTGTGGTCTTAGATATGCTACCATTACTTCTCATTTCTGGATGGGATTCATCTTCCTTAACTTTAGACAGTTACAATACAGATGTCTCCATCTGAGATACTCATCACTGGCTCTCTTTCTGGTTTATGAAAAGAAATAGGTGCTTTAAAGCAGGACTGTTCTGTCCCACATTAAACTGTCTAATTCAAGATGAGATTAATTTCACTCTAAAACTGCCTATTTCTTTCCATAGTCTCTAAAAASAACCTATAATAACAGCTCAGATGGAAACATCTACAAGTTAGCTGTTTAAAATTAGGTGTAATTAATGCTACGCTGCAAGTCAGYTTATTTTGGTAATCCAGAAAATAGAATGGATGCTGAAAAGGGTTTTTAAACACAAAGATGAATATACCTTTCCAAAGCAATGTAAACAGACAAAAGGTCACTTTCTAACTGAGATCTGAAATAAAATCACTTACCTACTAGACAAACATCCCTTGGGAAAACATTCTACCATGGTGAGTCATCGTGAAGAAGGTCAAAACTTTTAGAACACAAAACCAGAGGAGAACAGATAGAAAAAACTAGTCCTTTGATGGCATGTAACAGTTGGGGTAACTTAATTCCTTTCATTGCATTAATTTACTTATATATGATGAGGACAAGGCAAAAGGTGTCATACATCTCTGCAACCATACTTTAAACTTATTCTTTAAATGAGCATGAAATGAAAAAGGAGAAATAATTAACAGTCAATGAAAAATGCAGGGTTTCACTATGGTAAACTTTAATGTAAGGTTTGTCTCTGGCTTGTAAGGAAAATTGAGCAATTCTGTGTATAAATTCACAATCAATTTTAAGAGCAAAAATCATATGAAAAACCAGTGCATGGATAGATACTTTTCTGAATGCAGGGTATGTTGGATAGTGGAAAGGTAAATTAACTCCCATGGGAGTTAACTTCCACTTTACTCCATGTAATGCTTAAAAATGGTCAAACAAGTTGCATCAGTAAAAGACCTCACATATTCAGTGGAATTTATAGCAAAGRTCACGCAGTAATTAACAAATAGAAATTAATTCTCATTATGACACCCTGAGACAAAATTGATAAAAGCTATTTAATCTGTGTGTGGACTCACGGCCCAGAACAAAATAAATAAAAACAAAATAAAACCCCTGGCTCTCACAGCTGCATTTCAGAGGAGTACATACAGTGAATCCAAGTTACATTCTGTAAGTCTTTCATCTAGCTTCCCTCCAGAGAACAAGATTGAAAAAGTAATGATAGAATCTGTCTTTATAACAGTAACTCCGTGGTTATAGCAGCCCTCGAGGACTGGGAAAGCTATGTTAAATTCCTCCCTGCAGGAATTTAGTCTCTTTTCCCTTTGTATATCTGAAGAATCTTGGAAATTTTTTGTGCTAAACGACAAAGCCTCAACAAGCACCAGGGAAGTACTCCTGCCTTCCGCAGTTCATAATAGGAAAGTATCCTATCCGTTACGTTACAAATGAGATTAGGGTAAAAGCATTCTCTGCTCTGCAACCATYTTAATTTTATGGAAAGGAATTAAAGATGAATTGATTGGCCCCAASAAAAAGGAATAAAACTGAATGGGTGGGTATGTTCTAGGATGTCCAGCTAGAAATAGACTCTAGTACTCTAGTGCTTGCTCTTGATTCTCTATCTCATCCAGCTGTTAAAAAATTCAAGTTTATCTTATTTGTTAGTAGGCTCTCCCAGGAAGCYGGAGGTGACATTTGAATCATTATACAAAAAAGAGGAAATTAAAATTGGGCCACCCACTTTTTAAGGCTTGCTCTAATCACCAAACTCTCATATAAATGTCAAAAAAGACACCTCATTCCTTTGGGGAAAAAAAAAGGTCATACATAAATAAATACGTTCCAGAGAGATTTGGGACTGTAATCTTCATGTGTTACAACACATCCCAGAGACTGAGCAAAGTGTCTAAGATTCAGAAAAGGATAAGTTCTGGAATATATATTCCTGTCTTTCAAACTTCTTACAAAGTAGTTCTCAACCAAGCATGTTGGATGCTTTTGATATGATGCCGTTCCAAATGCACTGTGCAGGGAGCCCAGGTACCTGACAAACGATTCTAGCTTTTACTGCTGTTATAGGATTTACCTACAAGGTCTGCAGGTCCTTTGATGCATCTTGTCTTTGCAGTTATGTAGCCTTACTGCCAAAGCCTCTCCCCCACTCCTGTATATACATTTTTTTTACCACACACTGAGAGGGAAATGGTATGATCTGTTATTTGCAAATGCCAATCTGAGGTACAGAGAGATAGCAACTAACAAAGGGATGTGTATTAGAAACTTCTGCCTCAGGTTCAGCACCGTTGCTGTCTCTTCTGTCATATGGGATCTCTTTTCGATGAATCTGTATCACTAAGCATCATTCTCAACATCTTTAGCTAGAATGTTAACTCGTTACCACCACATGTTACACACAGGCTGGATAATTGTATTTCCTTCTCTTGGCAAAGCCTTGGACACACTATTTGTCTAATAAAATATATGTAGTATTAATTATTAGTAGTATTTCATGTCACTGTTCATTTCCTCATTACAGGGTGAAATACTTAAGTGCATGTAGCCACATTAATTTTCATTAATGATGCCAATTAGCAAGTGGTTATAAACTTTTAATAATATTGTAGCTATATAAATCCTTATTGAGGTATTTTCATTAATTTTTATCAGCCACATAATCAGCTAAATAACTGAATTCTTCTGCTGTAGATTTGTCACTTCCGTCACAAGTTCATTAAACAGTGTTTAAGGTCTTAGGTAATTTTCTCCCAAACCATAGAATTAATAACAATCTCAGGCCCTCCCTTTTGTCCTGAACTATATATGCCGTTCAGAAAATCCTGCCTCAAGCAACCCAGCAGTAGAAGGCAACCCYGCCTGTAAGGGTATTTTTCATCTCAACTCAGTTTAGCTGGCTGAATGTTAGGCATCTGACGAGAGTTTTTCATCTAGGTTCTCTTCATATCCATGCAGAAATGAGCTGTTCTAACTGGGGTTCTTTGTTAATACCTGTTTTGGAATTAGGTGATTAGTATTTGGGTAAACTGGAAATATTTGCGGCGGGGAGAGCGAACAAAAGGTTTGGTGTTTCGTATTGGAAGGCAGGAAGAGATGGGAATGTTTTATCTGCTGAACCCCCAAAATACCCTTGGGTAGAACAGAATTTTTAAGTGACCTCAAATGTGGTGCACTGTTTCACTTTTTGTATTTTTGTTTATATATTTGTTTCCTGGTACAAAAAAAAAATCACCAAAATAAATAAATAAATAAATGGACATGCTGAAACCAAGAACTGAGAGTCTTTGGGTAGGATTACGCTGCCTAACCTTGGGTGTCTTCTGTCCATCTGACCTCCAGCTGTCACTTTGCAAAGGTGCAGGTCTTCATAGAATCATAGAATCATAGARTCATAGAACCCTTTGGATTGGAAAGGACCTTTAAAGGCCATCTAGTCCAACCCCCCTGCCATGGGCAGGGTCATCTTCAGCTAGATCAGGGTGCTCAGAGCCCTGTCCAGCCTGACCTTGAATGTTTCCAGGGATGGGGCATCTACCACCTCTCTGGGCAACTAGTGGCAGTGTTTCACCACCCTTGTCATAAAAAATTTCTTCTTTAAAAATTTCTTCAGTGACTCCTGGGCTGCATCTCTCAGGCCCATGTAGAAGTGTCAGACACTCCAAGGTATTTAAATGGATTTAGACATCTGTGTTTAGGTATCTAAATTGTTGTGATGAAAAGAAACATTTCAACTGTCTCAATAAAACATTGTGGATTTCTTTGAGAATTCTTATTTTTTACTCAGACTTTTYTTTTCACCTGATCTAAATATGCCTTTTTTGGAGGGGTCGGTGTGGAGTTTATTCTTGAGGTTTCATGTAGCTGCAGCTGTGAGAACAACAGATTCTCCTTTAATGCCTCATTTCAGGTGTCTCTGTCTAAAAAGTATACTACTATCCAAAAGTAAGTGTCAGGATAGATACAGAACTTACCAGGCTGATGACACACAAGAGGAGAGATTAGAAAATTGCTAGTCTCTTTAAACCTTAGCATCTATTAGCTACCATAATTTTAACAATGTTTTTCTGTAATAACAGAACCCAGCAACAATTACTTATCAGTTAAAATCCCAGAGGAATCAGAATAAAAGATTCTTCTCYAGAAAGCATGCAACACCAAAACTGGTGTTCAACAAATGCAGAAGACAGCTCTGCTTTATCTAACAAGCACTGAGGCAGTAGGTTAGTAAGTAAGCACAAATATTCATGTCAGAATAAGTGTGGAGAGACTTCTGGAAACATGCACTACGTGATGAATGTTCCCTAAAACTTCTCACACAGCATTGCCATATCCATGTGAATATGTTATAGACTAATCCTCTCACCACAGAAGGAGCACAAAGACATAATTTTACCATTATTTTTAACCATGACCACATTTTGTCCATTAACTAGGTTTCCTCTTTCCTCCCCCCCATGTAATCCCCATATGCAGGCTTTGCATCCTGCCACCTTCAACTGAAAAAGCTAATAATCAAAATTATTCAACTATTGACACTGCTTTGCATTCACTCATCCCATCCGTTTAACACCTGTAATATGCTTTCACCCTGTGGCACTGCAACATCCTTGTTTGCTAATGGAACAGATATCGGCTTCCAAACGCCCCTGGAGCAGCAAAGAGAAATGGAGYTATCGCAATTAACATGAATCAGTGTGTCCAGCACTGTTCCTTGTGCCTCATATTAGCCCAATAGTAATTTTAATAATAGGGTTATGTCTGCCTAAAGCAACTGGAGAGATCACTGAGTTAGTGCCAATTGAGCTGGTGTATCCACTCAGACCGGTGAAAAGCCACAAACAAGTACTCATTTATGCCCCTAAAGCRTGGAAGCTTCGTTAGTTAAGGTTTCCATCAGATAGAAGGACTCACTGGTGTGGGTCTGGATCCAAAGGTTGCTCTGCCCATACTGCCAAGTAGAGTGACTGCTCTGTGGGGTTCCCTAGACCCTGTGCTTTTGTGATCACATTTGTGATTAGATACAAATTCTTCTGAACACATCTTGCAGAAGCAAAGGTTTTAAGTGAGGTACTAGATGGGGAGCTTTGTCCCGCCCACGCTCTTTCCATGGGCAGTGGAGCGAGAGAGAGAAGGCGGTGTTTCCAGAGGCTGAGTCAGATCTTGGACTGAGCACGTCGTCCTGGCGATGCTGAAGTGACCTTTTCTCTCCCGCTTCATGGCTCCAAAGGAAGCCTGGGATGAACAGGAACATTAATCGAGGGCCTAACATGAGTAAATGAGTCCAGGCAAAAATGACTGAAAGAGCTGCCGGCTTTCAGACTGCTGTTGGTTTCTTTATGTGACCGGGATCTTTTTTATTTGTTTGTATTTGCTTGTAGGTCACCTGGCATTAATTCAAGTTTAGTAGTTTAATATTCAATGAAAGAACACGTACAATGCCTTTTCCTGCACCCTCACATTCTGCAACAGGGCATTGCCTGTTTGTTTACCTCATTAGGAAGCTATATGCATATTTTTTAAGCACCGTCAATTACAAATCATAAACGACTAGCACATAATTGTGCATATTTTCAGACCAAGGCAGAAGCGCGTGTGCCAGTACCTGTTAGATTTGATTGGACAAGGTCACAYAGAAGAACATTAAGAAATTGAGACAGAGATGTCAAAGCATTTCCAACGGCAACAACAACCTCCCCACTCATATCAACAGGGGGGAAATGGAAGCATAAACCAAATTGTATCCAAATGATTGCAATTGGAGCACATGTGTTATGGGAAAGGTTTGAAGTTAGCACATGTGCTGATATAGCAATATGACGATGAAGGGAAAAAAAATCCAGCATTCAGTGTCTTTGCAGCACAGATGGTYGGGTTTGCTTTTCTGGCCTAGTTGTTCATTAAAATGAATCAGACGAATCTGGCTATCCCAAACTGTTAGTATATGTCTCTGCCTTATTATTCTGTGCTTTGTAACAATGATGATACTATACTGCCCATGGGCCAAATAATGCTTTGATATGGATCACATGATATACTGGTGGTRGGCTGTCAATGTCTTAACTAACAATCCATTCCACAGTGAAATCTAGGAAAGGCTACAAAGCACCAACTGGATCACATCTGTGGTCTAACCATGTTTTACAAAATCACTTAGTAGGTACTACACAGACTGTAAGCAATTATGYGTGATTAATTACAGCATCACAAATGACACCCACTTTTGGGCACTTCTTTGCCTTTCACATTTTGACAGTACTGAGTGGTAAACACTAGCAGAAGCATTTTTTATTTTTATGGTTTTTTTGGGTTTTTTTTTTTTTTAATGTGGCAAAGGATCTGTNTTTTTTTTTTTTTTAATGTGGCAAAGGATCTGTATAATGCAAAGAACACCAGAGCTTTCCTCTTTTTTTTTTTTTTTTTTTTTCCTTCCGGAGAATGAATAACAGTTATGAAGAGTGTGGTGATATATGGCCCTACTAGACGGCCATAAAGTGTGAATTTCCAACATGAGATGCCTGTGGGGAGGGTAGATTTTCCTTCAGCCTCACAAGTCCCACTGACGTTAATGAAGGAGGCATGTCTACAACACCCCTCACTGAATAATTTACATCTGCACAGACAGAAAGTCAGAAGGCAAAGCTGGAGACACATCAGAGAGCTGGCTTTAAATCAAGTCAAAAGTTTGTCTGTGTTTGTGGGTGGTTTATTATTATAAAAGGAAAGCAATGCAAAGTGAAATTAAAGCTATCTTTTTAGCTTTGAGGGCTTCAGGATAGGGGGATGGTGCRGGGTTCACTGGGAGGGGTGGGAAACTAGAAAGTATAAGACATGGCTGAAAGATAGAGAGATTTAAGGAGGCAAATGAATTATAAAAGCTGAATGAACAGCAAAGACTGTCATGAACTGAAAAACAAAGTTAGAGTAGATATTTTGGAACTTCTTTCACAAATACATTATTTTGTTAGTCAACACAGAGCAAGAAAATCCAGGAAGGTAGCTGGAAATAACGGWGATTTGAGAATCAAGTATTATTTTGAGTTAATGGCCGTGATTTAGACCAGCAGTTAGGACCAAGCTTTCAAAGGAGTTTAGATGCCAAGAGGTGGACAGCCAGAGGCATCTGTAAGAATGCATTTTATCAGGTTAGGCTCCTAGAGGCATACGACAAAACACAGGTTCACATGATGGTACCCTACACCAGCCCTGGGTGGACTAGCTGGAGTGCAGAAGAGATATTATTCCATCAGGTGCAGCTAATTCTTACTGAGCTGAAGATGCACTTTCACTGAGTGTCTAGCATTAGCATCCTGCCCAAACCTTAACTAATTTCCCGTGGGTGACTTAAAGTGAATATAAAACACGCTAGATACGAGTTTAAGGTCAGTAGGTGCACAAGGTCCAGATCCCCACAAGGCAGCAAATTCTAAAGGATTGGATCCCCACTGGTTTTCTGAAGAGAGAACAACTACTTCCTTCCTGGGTAGGTTTTGATGATCAAATCATTCAAGTCAGTTCAGCTCTTTAAGCAGTGAGTGATCTTGGACCTGTAGTTTCTCAAAAGACTTAGGGATCTATCCTTTACAAAACAGTTCGCTCTCAAAGCCTAAGCAAACGCAGATCAAGAGCATTCATGAGAATACTCATGCAGGCCCGGGGGAAACCAAACTTCTGGATGCTGTAGATCAATTGGATATTCACATGATAGTTTCAACTAGACCTAGTTTCTGGGCTGGACCCTTTTTATCCAACTGAGGAGACTCAATATGCCAGAGGGCATATTGTTTGACCCATCTTTGACGTCTGTCCTTAAATAAGATGAATCATTCTCTGGAGCTATTTTTCTTCACTGATTCTAGAAGGAGTTTTGGATAACTAACTTAATTTTGAACACCAAATACCTTTGCTAGAGAGAGAGGTTCCAACTTCTGGAATCCTGTTGCTGCCAAACTGCTAGGTGAGGATAGAGTTGAGTTATATTTGTAGGTCTGGGACTTTGTACTGTTGTCCCTTGAGGGTGCTACTGTGTCCCCTGAGTTAACCGCAAAGCTGTCAACTCAGCCCTACCAGCTGGGTTCCTGGAGAGTTGGTGTTATGTTTGCTGGTGCAACAGTACCCTTACAAACCTGAACTGGCCCACCCAGTCCTAGATGGGGTTGTCTGCTCTGCAACTCTGACTCCAGGACTGGCTCTAGTGATGGTGATAGAAACGTATCTGTGACAGTAATGTGCACTTCTCCTGAGACTTTGTTTCCACTACTCTGTCCCCACTACTCACCCTGCTCTAGCAAAGCTGTGTAAAAGTTTCCGTGGCCTTTAATCTCATCACGGAGAAGGGTGAGGTCCATAACTTCTGTTCTCATTCCACACTGAGAAACAAGAAAGAGTGCATTAATCCAAACTGACGAAGTGACCACTGTGTTGCAAAGCTGACACATCCCACATAGCTCTTATCCTGTGTTAAGCAAAGTGTCATCTGTCTGCAGCTAAGTAAGTCACAAAGTGATGCTGATTTTTTTTTTAATACATCTTTTATTTTTTTCTGAAGCTACCAAGCTTGGTGATAGTTTAGCTGGAAAATGCACCATCTGAACAGATGGAGGAAAAATCTTTCATTGAAAATATATGCCTATCACTTTAACTGATGTGTAAGATGTTTTTTGCTAGGTAGGAACCTGCTGAATATGTAGGAAGGTTATTGTTCTGCCATTATCACTATACCATTATGAAATTATAGAGTGATTTTGAATGAAAGAAAATAAACTTCACAAAAGGGTTGGGTGGATGTTTATGATGGCAAATTGTCTGACTGTTCTTAAACCAGCTGCTTTCAATAGGAAGTGGGCTGCCTTTCCTCAGTGCACTTCTCTTTGGTTCTGAGCCAGGAATTGGGGGAAAAAAAAAAAAAAAAAAGAAGTTTGCAATAGATTCAGGAAAATGGGTTGGGGAAATTGAAGTTAAAAGAAAATGAAAATATTATTTTATTATTTCTCCCTAATTTACTGTCTAGTTTTGATGTCAGTGTCACTTAAACAGGTTTGTCTCCTAAGAGGAAAAAGAAAAAGATGGGTGATAARGAGTCTATTTGTATTCTAAGTGTAATTTGTTTTATTTACAAGGCTAGCATGAAACAGTCAGACAGCAGGCAATAGTATCTATTCTTCTTGGAATCTTAGCCCTGTGTTAAGCTTCTAGGAAGCAATTTAATGTCCAGAGATAAATCTAAGCAAGAGCCCAAGAAGGAGGGCAATCTTTCCTGATGCTTTTATGTCRTCTTGCTCCTTGACATTCCTCTGTGATATCTCTCCATAATTCTAACCTAACAATATCAACATCTCTTCCAGAGAATCGAACTTTTTGCCAACCAAGTGCAGAAATTTGGAAGAGTCTATGGATACATGCCTCTTACCTAGGTTTAGACATCTTCAGTCTAGGTAGCTACACTTGAGCTAATCACTCTAGATTCCTTCTACAGTTCACGGAGAAAAATAGCTGCTTGTAGAAACAATCTGTCTCAATCTATTTAGTTGTCAGGATGGGGGGCTGACTGAGTAGAATSCAGCTTTGCAGAAAAATAACTGGGAGTTCTGGTGGATAAGAGGTTGAACAGGAGTCACCAGTGTGCCTGTGGGGTGAAGGTGGCCAGCTGCCCTCAGGGCTGTGTGGGCAGGAGATGATTAGGGGAGTAGAGTTCAGGAGATGCAAGGAGAAGATGGGAAATTGGGTTTATTTAGCTGTAAGAGAAGGCTAAGCTGGATCGTGCTGCTGTTCGCAACTACCTGCTGGGAGAGTGTAGGAGAGGTGGAGCCAGACTTGTTGAAGATGCACTGGGGTAGGAGTGGTGGTAACAGATGCAAGTTGGATGTGGGAAATTTTGGTTATATATTTGGAAAAAATKCTGGATGGTGATGAGGGTGGTCAAGCACTTAGCAGGTTGTCCAGAAGGATGGTGTAATCTCCTTTGTTGGAGATATTCAAAGCTCGACTGGGCAATGCACTGAGCACCCTCATCTAATTGGTTGTGCTTTGAGGGTGGTTTGGACTTCCAGAAGTCCCTTCCACCGTGTCTGAATCTATGATTCAGACACCCTATAAGTGTATACGGACTTTGCCAAGAAGTCCAAGAAAGCCAAAGGACCATAAAGAAAATTACTCACTCCTAMGTAAATTTTTCTATTTTATGTCTAAATTCCAGGTTTTAAGAGTGGCTTTTGGGACCTCCTCTATTGCTGTACCTTTCAAAGCCAAAATTAATTACTCTTTTACTTCTCCTTTTATTGGTATTCTATCTAACYATCTGCCAGTGTACAGGTTCATAATATCAGTGCATCTATACCATGTTAGACCTCTCTGTTACTGGTTCTTGTTGTACTTGGCAGTCAAACTTAAGTATCTTAACAAGACTACAAATAGAGATAGCCTATTGTGGTTGAGACACAGCCATTTTTCTTTAGCCAAGCAAGCAAGAAACAAAAGACTCAGAGGAAACAATTMTGATTGTCTGATATGGCCTCAAACCCCAAGACAGAGGGCATATCTTTGCATGGAAGGAAACAGTTCAGCCTTTCATTCTCCCAGTGATGGAGAGACTAGGCTATAACTAAGAAGGAAACTTCTGTTTTACTTTATAAGTTTTGTTTCCTTTTTCTTTCTCAGCTTTTCTTATTGAAGTGAAGCAAATTAAAATAAGGGAGTTTTGGGGAGAAAGTTCTAATGCAGGGGCATATTTGTCTGTAAAATGATTTTCCAGTGGGTATAATAACAAACCCTAAACTGAAAACATCTGCAATGAAAATACTGCCAGCTGTCAGGAATAAATCAGCAGGGCTTGACTTGACTAGCAAGACCCACAGGAACGGTTGTGCTGGATYGGCACCATTGCCTCTATGCCCCAAAATCTCATTACTCTCAGTGTCTCAATCAAGGAGGGTCAGAGAACAGTGGTCAGACAGGTGGAAGTTGCAGAATGGGTTTCATGTATGGAGTCACTGAGATGAATGGGAATCTTCAGCCTGAAAAGTGGCAGCTGAGGGGAGCTAGCATAGAGGTCTATAAAACTGTTGCATGGAGAGAGTGACTGGGGAAAGACTTCTACTCTATCTTCTAATGCAAGAAGTCAGGGTATCAAAGGAGGCTGTCAGAGGGCAGGTTTTGAAGAAACAAGAGGGATGTCATCTTTGCACAATGTGCAGTTAAGTTGCCACGGGACGCCGTTGGTCCTACAAGTTGGTGTCCGCTCAAGGGGAGACTGGGCTCCCCAGAGTACTGGAAAAAAAAAAGTGGCTATTAAATACAAATATCTAGCTCAAGATACTATTAAATACAAGATATCTAGCTCCAGGCACTGATGTTTTTAAGTTTCTTACAGAGTTTGACATATTGAGGAAAGTCTCAGTAGGGGCTTGCTTAGTCTTACAGCCCTTGCTTTGGTTTTTGGTTTCCAGTAATTGTTAGCAACAATGGCCAGATGGACTAGAATGACTAGCAAGAGATGCTTCAAAGAGAATAAAATAAACTTCTGTAAGGCCAGTGTTTGCCTCAGAGACAAATAAGGCTGATGTGGGACAGATCTTTGCCTTCATACTTTAGAGATTTTGTGTAACCTTGAAACACAGCTTCAGCTTCTGAAAATTGATAATTTCAGTTATTTCAAAATCAGACAAAACAGTGAGAAATACTTACTTGAAAAGTTATAACAATGAGTTCTCTTTCATTTTCTGGCTGCCATGGCTTCTTTCAATTTAATAAAACTATTACAGTGAGCAATTATATTGGGAAATTAACATTAATAACAGAAAATATTTACAGATCACTGTGTACTCAATTGTTAACATAAAGGGTAAAAAAGGACTTTATTCTGTTGGTTGTGGAAACAAAGTCAATACTATATCAACATCCTGCTGGTATTCAAAAGACAGGATAAAAAAAAAATCCCTAAAATTAAACTTGTAAATCCATATTTAGAAGCCTATTTGTGTACCCTAAAAGTCGTCAGCACAGCAGAGGTTCCCTGCAGAGTTGGCAATAGCATTCTGGAAACTCTTACAGTACAGGTTTGAGTGGGTTCCTTCTTTTCTGAGCAGACTGTAGCATTTCCACATTTCAGTCTAGTGGATGGCTTTTCCACAACAGATGCCCTGAAGCTTGTACCTGTCTTCAAAATAGCTAGATAATTGATAATTTTTTTAGGAGCAGTATTTTAAGGAAAACACATATTCCAGTCATGTCATTTTCTTTTCTATTTCTTTTTTTATTATTATTTATTTACTTATTTATTCATTTTTAAGGTCAGATTCAGCTGTCATGGATTTTTATATAATTCTAAAAAAGAACTCTGTTTTTTCCATCTTTCCCTAGATGCTTCTGTTACTTATGGCTATTGTGAGAGACATTAAGGATGTGAAACATTTCTTTTTTCTGGGATTTAGCTTATAAAAGGAAAAAAAGATTAAACTCCTTGTCTATACGTCTGTGTTAGTCACCTTAGGCTCCCTTTTCTATCTGTTTAGGAATGGCCAGGCTAGGGTGCAGTTCACCTCATCCTCTCTGGACATTGAAAATAGATCAAATTAATCATTCTTTTCAAATGCCCATTTCTCCCTGTTGACTTTATTAGACGTCAGAAGTCACCGCAGCATATTGAAATTGTGTATGTTCAATCCCTTGTCACCTTGTTCAGAATGAAAAAAATTCACTYTGATAATAGATTATCTAATTTATTCTCCCTATTTTTTTTATGTGGCAGTGCCACTGGAAAAATTAGCATAAAACACTGTGCATAAAAAATCCCAAATTTCATTGGAATTATGCTTCAGTATTTTACCCCATTTCAACAGTACAATAACGTCCTTTTCTCCTCACACACGAGTAGTTCAAAATTGGAAAGAACCACAGAAGAAGGCAGTTGCAGCACAGAAGCTCTATAAGAGCAGGTCCAAGTTAGAAGTAATATAAATAAGGTCTCCAATTTTTCTGTTCAGCTGAAAAGCAACTCCTTTGCCAGAAAATATCCTTTAACACCTGCCATCTGTTGGTTTTAATTTTTATTGATTGTGAATTAAAATCACACTGGCTGTAAGGGATTGATGCTTGAATTTAGCAATACATAACAGACCAGATTTCTAACTGGTTCTTTAAAAGTGACTTTTTTTTCAGTCACTGGATGCAAATATTTTAATGAACTTATTAAAACAAAGTCAAACATTTCTAAGTAACATTTTCATGAGTCAGAGGTGTTGAGTTCATGAATGTGATTTTTACTTTAGCCAGAGCAGTAAGTGACCTGCACTTCTGAAAGTCAAGCTCTCAAGTCTGGATTTAATTTAGCCTTTGCAAAATAAATAGATGAATTGTTTTGGCATCTCATAAGCATTAAAACAAACAAACAAACAGATGTTGTTTTGAATAAAAAATAAATAAAACATGGACTCTAAAGGAAACATTTCCGTGGGAATCCTAACTTTTAATTTTTTTTTCTGTCTAGAACTCAAAAAAGCCATTTACTTTCAAGTGGGGGTGAGGTGGCAAAGATTTCCTGAAAATCTGAAGAAACAACCCCAAACTGGCATTTTCACAGAACAATTAACAACACTTTAAAAGAGGAAATAAAACTGCATGACACCAATTCCATTTCCTTCAACACTCTTACTCGTCTGCTGACCACACAGGACTCCACGTCAGCTGTAAAAGCCGTAACACTCACAGCACAAGTCAGAAGCACGGCACACAATGTCCCAAAATGCTTGTTAAAATTGGGCAAAAGGGAGCTCCAGCCTTGCCTTCTGCTCTGGATTTTGCCACCCGAAAGTCAACATGTTGAGCAAGTCATTTTGTTTCTTTGTGTTCTACTGATAAAATATTTTGTGGTTTGCAGGGGAGGTCTAATTTTTAGGTCTAATTAATGTTTGTAGAAGATATTTCAAAGGCATTTCCTTGAAAATATTGCAGTATGACTTCTCAGTGTTATTGCCACTGTTAACATATCCTTTTAATAGCTGTTTTTCGTTTTACCTGTTCCACACATCCTGTTTTTAATAAAGTCTGTTTTTCAACATCCTATGTACTTGCAACCCCTAAGAGCAGGTCTGATCTTTTTTTTTTGTTTATTTCTTTTTAATAATAGAGGTTACTTGAAGGGATTATGCTAGATATGTAAAGAATTTTCAAGATCCTGAGCCAGGTTATTTTGAGACAATTTTACCATGAAACTTAAACTGAGAACTACATTCTCACTGAGATGAATATCTGACCTAAAATTCTGGTTATGGTATGTTTAATGAATTTCTGTCCATTCTTTTCCTTGACCATCACAATCATAGTATTTGCGTATGCCACACTCAGCTACAGATTTTTTCTTCACAGCATCTCTGAGATAAGCATGAACCATTGTTTCCATTCCACAACTGAATAAAATATGGTGGACGAGATGACTTGCCTGGAGTTACAAAGGCCATATTCAAAAAAAGGACACAAAAGGTCAAATTTATTGTTATCCATCATAATGCAGCCTGCCTACTAGCCAGACAAATAAGAAAAGAATTTACACGAGTAGCTCTTTACAAGTTTTTTTACAGATGATACCCCCCAAAACACTTTCAATATCAAGATGTAAATAATGTTCCTACAGCAAGATGCTGGTTGGATGCTTTGCAGTGATATTGCTTGGTCAGAGGCACAATTCCATGGAGACTGGGGACTATGTTCTGTACAAAATACATCTTTCAGCACTAAAACAGAACTGTTTATATCAGTGCAGTGTGGTGTGTCTACAGCAGGCATCTCTCAAAACTAATGGGTGACATAATTGCAGTGATACGTTTCCTCAGTCTAGGTAACACAGGCAACTTTAGAATAGAATAGAATAGAATAGAATAGAATAGAATAGAATAGAATAGAATAGAATAGAATAGAATAGAATAGAATAGAATATTCCAGTTGGAAGGGACCTACATTTTCAAAATGAGTAGTGAGTTGTGTATCTGTGTCCACATGTATCAGATTTGTATTTGCAGACAGTTGATACATTTTGGGACAGTCATTTCTAGACATAAATTTAATTTCCTTGGGTGCCTTTGGATATTTGTACAGATGCATTAGACACATGAAAGAGTGTTTTCCCAGGTTGAGATTCCACTTACCTAATTTAAGCTACTTAAAAATCAAGTATCCGGTCTAAATTAACTCAGAAGGCTCCTTCTTTAGTCCCTTCTTGAGAGCAACTCATGCCATGTGAAGATCTGAGATACACAGGATGAACTGACCTATCAAGGTTTTTTCCATGGTGGGAAATCATAGTCACCAAACTGTACATTAAGTAACTTTTAGATGTATAGAACTTAAAGATTGTTTTCACTTTGGAGTCACACTCCAAAGGCTTTCTTTGAAAATTTAGGCCTAAAAGTCAGCTCAGAACTTGCAATCAACCTTCTTGGTAAAAATAAACCTTTCTGATAAATGCAGAGTTTTCAACAAGACCTGCTATGAATTTCTTTATCCTTAGGAAGTAACATTCACAGGAAAGCACATAGGTAACATTTTCATAAAGTATATTTAAACGATCCAGTCAAGAATTTTGACCAAAATTAATTTCAAGGCTAAGAAGCAGCAAAACCATTTAGGCAAACCTGCTTGAGCATTTGCATTTTGCCATGAGAGGGATTTAAGATGATGTAACTTCGGGCTCAACTTCTCTATACCAAGGTAAATATAGATAGGTAAAAGACTTTGCAGGGAGGGGGAGGAAAAGGGAAACAGGGACCACATTTGTTTACTTATTTTGTTTTTAAGTCAGTTTCATTATAACTGAAAACTGTTTGATCACTTTCCATACTCCAGAGGTCCTCTTTGAATATTTAGTCCTAAAAGTTTACTTGGAAGCTGAAATCAATTTACAGGGTGGATAGCACACAAAAATAACCTCTCTCTGATACACACAGTCTTTTAAATAACATCCTCTATGAGGCACTAAAGCTTTAATATCAACAATATCCCTGAAATGAGGGGAGTGAAAAAACAAAACATGAAGTGCAGAAACTGCTATCAATTCCATTCACAGTGGCAGAATGACTCTAATAGCAGAGACGTTTATGAGTCATAAATTACCATGTATAAATACAGTGTTTAGAATTCATTTCAATGGACAACATATGGTAGCAACATTTCTAAATAGCTTGAACTGATAAATAGGCCACTGAAGTGGCTCAATTTGTTAAAATGCTAACACATTAACTACTGCATGTGGTGGTGGCACGTTTGCATCCCTAACACTGGCTGTCTGCTTGGGCCTTATGGAAATAGACACTTGCCTTGAATTTATGAACTGGCACAGTCAGTCTATTTTTCATAATGATTTATGAGGAATCACCGTTTGCAGACTGGGTGATCCATCTATGACTGTGTTAACCTCAGTCCTACCAATTTATACAGCACGACCACATCCCACACGTTTTAGCCCCTAGTACCTTGTACTGAGAGACTGGCTGATTTGTTAGGGATGTTTGAATCTTATATTTTGTCCTTTTAAGGACTTATAGAATGATTTGAACCTGATCGTTATTACAATGAGACTGATTAACACAAACAGTTCAGCCAAAGACTTACCTGAGGTCATCTCTGCTCCTGTCACAACTGTAGTGTTGTATGCACTTCTTTTACACCTGCTGCTTCTTTCACCTTATGTAACGACAAAACTAATTTTTAGTTAAAAAAAAAAAGAGATAAAAATTAGTGCTAGGTCTGAATAAAATAGAATTGCRCTAGCAACTGCAACATTATAGTGATACAAACTTTGACTAATCTTTATGGAAATTTTGGATTGGTTTGTTTCTACTCTCTCTGTATCTAATTAGCTTTCTTTGATCCTGTCAATGATTTTTGAAAACAGTCTTGACACTTGTATAAAACCAAAGCACCCCCTCAGGCCTCCAAAATATAGTGCAGGTTGATGGGTGCAGAGGTTTTAGCACAGCTGAATAAAAATTATCTGGGAAACTCAACATATTTCCTCTTTTTCTTTTATTCTTTTTTTTGTCTTTTTGTTTTTCTTTCTCTTTTTCTTTGTCTTTTTCTTTTTCTTTTTTCTTTCATTTTTCTTTTTCTTTTCCGTTTCCTTTTTCTTCCTCTTTTCCTTTTCCTTTCTCTTTTCCTTTCTGTTTTCTTTTCTCTCTTTCTTTCTTTATTTCTTTCCCCCTTTCTCYCTCTTTTTCTTCTTCTTTTTCTCTTTCTTCCTATCTATCTTTTTCTTTCACCACAGTTCATAATCACCTTCACAGTATGGCTAGTTATTTTAAAGGAGGAGGATGGTCCTTCATAGCTTCCTTTTCTCATTGCTGGTCATAGAACTACAAATTCACAGGGCTGTTCTGTGACAGCGTAACAATATACATGGTGCAGTTTATAAAATCAGAAACACAGCAGAACAGGTTTCTGCAATCTGATAACATTGTAAAGAACTTCTTGGGTGTGTTGTATGGGGGGGTTTAAAAAAGGTGCCTGAGTTTGCTTTGGAAACAGACTGTCACCTAAAACTGRTGGGTGGGATTCCTGTCACCCAGCAGAAACACCTACACTGGAGACCTCTGTCTCCAAGCTTGCTAGGGAAAGATTCATCTTATTCTGAAGTGGATTTATAAACAAGACCAGGTGAATTTCTCTTCATCAGCTATAAAGGGAGTCTAAAATTTAGGTCAGGCACCGACTAAGCACTTATTCATCCTTTCTTAATAAGATTTTTATGGTGATAGCTCTTCTGTTTTGGGATAAGGATGCGTTAACAACAGTGACAACTGCAACCATAATGATGGGAATGATGATGATGATGATGATAATGATGAAGAGAAAGATGCAGTAATACCTACAAATCATAGGCAGACTGGATCCCATTATATTAGGTATCATGGAAACTTTGGGGGTTAATCAAACATGCTAAGCTAAATCAGATATGCAAAAACCACACACACATGCTAAAATGTAAGTTTATTTTTCATACTCAAGGATGGGAACAGAAGTGGAATACATCCCTGTAATCATTTGATAAAGCATCTGGTTCCATTTAGATTTCTAATGGTGAAACTCTTGGTATCTAATCTGGAGATGAGTCAGTCAAAAGACYTCTGCCTATCTCTACAGAGCATTCTTCAAGAAGAGCTGCTCTGGTAAACTTGTCTTTTCAATTTTTTTTGCAGGAGGAGCTGAAAGGCTAAGGTTTATTGAGTGTTTACAGTTTCAAAACCTAGAAATATGTAAGGATCAGATGAGCTATTGATTTTGAAGCTGTAACCATTTCAGAAGCAATACTATGCAATATTTTAAGGAAATAGCTTAGATATAGCTTTTCACTCTCAACAGCTAGAGAGAATAAAATGAACAGAATTCAACCATTCACACTGGAATTAGTAAAGAAAGCAATGAAGATATCTATTTTGCACTGTAAGTATCTGCAATTTTTTTTTTTCTCTTTGTGTTTTCTCTTATGTTTAAAATAGTTTGTGTGGAAATCCCAAACTTTCATGAGTAGTACTGTTAAGACAAGTGAATCAGCCAGTATCTGAGGACGAAAATTTCCAAGCGAGGAAGAGGAATCTGTGTCTGATGATGTTCAATTTCAAACATGAGCTGAACACCACCAATCTATGTCACGGTTCTCCAAAGGAAATACTGTCTTTAAATACAAGTTTCTCAACAGGCCAGATACCCTCACTAGYTTGATTTCTGGAGAAGCTGAGCAGCTCTACCTTTAAACAAAGCCTCTAAAAGTAATAGCTGGTCAGGACCTAAAAAATCAGGCATTGAACAACTGATCTAAAACCTGTCAGAATGAAGGATTTGGAAGTGTATTTTTTATTTAAGGAATCTCTATGTCCCTTCATATTACAGTTATATTTTTCCTTTATGGTTGCCAAACAGCCAAGATGATTGTCTCTGCTGATCACATATACCTCAAGGTGGTATAGAGCTGAGCTCAACCCGAATGTGTGAGAAGGAGTAAATGGCTATAGAAAAGGGACTTTTCTCTCTTTTATACTTCATAGATTGCCCTATAGAGTCCTTTCACATTGGCTTAACAGCTTTACCACCATACAGCTCATTAGTTCTTGCTATTTCTTAACTGAACAGCCGGGTAAAACATGTTTAATTTATGCCCAGCTTAGGACTGAAACATATTCTCCATAAAACTTTAAAAAGGAAAAAAATAATATAAAAAATGTTCCCTCCAGCATAACCGTCACTAACAAATAATAAACTTGTTTATCATTCCTATTTTATGTCTGATACTTCAGGCATTTCAGAGCCCTTTTCAGACTATTATCTACTGCCCTTCAAACCCTTCATGTTGTTATCCTCTCTTTTATATCAGTAATAGGTTTTAAGACTCATAGTAATGAATGCAAATATATTACTGTTTAAGGGCAATAAAATTGTTCTCTAGCAGTTAACTATGCTCTTTGCAACAGTGAAAAGCATTTTAAATTAGCAGTTGGAGAAAACTAGGACACTGGAACACAGAAACAATGTAAGACTGCAGCRATCTATTGGCTGTTACCTAATGGAAAAGTCAGTTCATTAATGCTCAAGTCAGTTGTTGATTACTAAGGGCTGCAATGTGAAGTTTGACTCCTCTCTAATGTCTTTTTCTCAGCTGAAATGGTTTTCTAGAGTTGCTGTCTAGAGTTATTCACAAGTTTTAAAGAAAGGAGAACAGAAAATGTTTTTTTTTCCTTTTTTTTTTTTTTTTTTTTTGTGGCATTAAGAATGTCACTTGTCTAGTAATCCTGCAAGTATTATTTCTGTTTCCCAGGAATTCCTATCTGTAGTAACATCTCAGCCCCAGTTCTAGGAAACATCTGAGAATGTGCTTATCTCTAAGCAAATATATAGATAAGTCTGATTGATAAAGCCAAAGGAACTATCGATCCAGCTCCTTAGAGACATGTAGTCCCTCCATTAGGACAATAGTGTCGGAGTCATGAAGCTGGACTCAGTCTCGCTGTATGCTGGGGAACTGATGGGTGTCCAATGCAAAGATTTTAAATCTACACTGCTTAACGGAGCACTGCACTCTCCAAGMTAACATTATCCTGAGCTGGTGTGCCCATGAAAAAAACCCCAATGCCGCACTATGCAGGAGSTCTATTTCAGGGCTGGAAGCAACTTCGTGGCGTTAGGATGGTGCTGTGCCCACGCTAATAAGCCCTGCTTACAATCAGGCTCAGCTGGCAGTGATTCAGATCTCTCTGTACTATGCTTCACTGCACTGTGCAGATCTATAGCCCCAGATCCTCAAAAGAACTGAACTCAGTGGGAATTAGAAACCTACTCTAAATGTGTTTAAGCTCCCTCCTGTAAATCAGGGATAATAAATAGCACTTTCAACTTCATGATGGCGAGAATAAATACATTAAAACTCGGGAGCTACTAAGTTACCATCACGCTGAGGGTTAGTTAGATATTTTTCTGTGATGGATGGATGAAGTTAAGCATATGTTTTAACTATTTCCTTGACCACAGCCAGTGCCATTGGAAACTCTCCTCATAACTGATCTGTCAGCGGGTGTTCTGTTTCCCGGATTGTAATGTTCTACAATTTTGTTAGTGGGAAGATGCATATGAAGCAGCTTTTGCTTCATTTCCTTTTGAAGACACCATGCTGATGGATGGTTTAATTCAAAAGCCAGTTTGTTGTTAAGGAAGAACTCTATATTCAGACTCCAAATCCTGTCACTTATGCRTGTTTAATATCTCCTAAATGTGTCTTTGTTTTTCCCTCTACCTCTATTGCTGGACATAAAACTGGCTTAGTCATCKCTTCCATTGATTACTATTCTGCCTCCCTTGTTGGTCTTTCAGTTCTTCCCCTCATACTACAAAAGCAATCATTCATCTTCCCCTGTGCTCAGACTTAACTCTGTGTAACAACACATCTATCCTGTGTATATTTTCATTCTAAATGTTGCTTTCAGTGAAAAATGTGTTTTTCATTAAGACAGACCTTTCTATAGGAATACGATATTTTATTTAAATATTATTTTTATTGAAAACACAATTTGCCCTTTGTTTTGCTCACAAACTTAACAAATAAGGAGGGAGGAAAGAAGATACGTCTTGGCTGATCAATCCTCTCRGAAAGTGTTTAGTAGCTAAATACCTAAGAAAATTAAGCTTTGCAGTTTTGGGCTTTTCAACAACCAATTCATACAAAAGTGTCAGCAAAAATGAAATATTATTCATGCTATTTTTGGCACATTTTTTGACACATTTATGGCACAATTAAGGTTCAAGATCTTTCAGAACACAGTATGTGGAGGAGATTTTAGTTCTATGACCTATTCAAAATTCATTCTTGGGCGAATTATTTGTTTGAGCAGTAACATTGTTGGAAAGTATGGAGGAAAATAACCTCCACAGAGTGATTGTTGAGAATTGGGATTTATTGTTGCTGAGGATAGGGGTATGTATTTCATACAAATTAGAATTGTTTTGTAATGTTTTGGGGTTTTTTTCCTTGTAAATTTAAATCTGTGGATTTTGCAGTTCCCTCAAAAGCTTGATTGAGATTAGGTCTCATGGCAGAGAGAATTTCAGGAACCAGATGAAGTTCTCTGGAAATGGAGGTAGGATTTGCTCTTAGACAATTCAGTGGTGCTCTGGCATCACCGAGAGTTCAACTTGCCCATTTTCAGCACTAAATGATGTACGAGTAAGATGGGAAAGTCATTAGTCCACTAACTACAGAACAGGGAAAACAAGGTTATGATCACTTCCAGCATATTTTGCAAGTCTTTAGTCCAGCTAGCAAGTCTGTGGACTCTAAGAAGTGATCAGATATGACTATTGCCTAGTCATGAYGTGAGATTGCTCAGTAATTTTATTCCAGACCCAAAGGGTCTACTTTAAGTTTTCTTGGTTTCCATGAAGAAAGTAATRTGCTGCTTGTGACTAACTGAAGTAACCATGGTATTTCTTCATATGCAGTGAGGTGGTCATAAAAATGGACCATTCAGCCTATTCAGACAGGTACACCAAGAAACAGGGTCTGGCATAATATAGACAACAGAGAAAATAATAAGCATTAAAAACATTAATGCCTCCAGACCTAAGATGGTTGCCACAAACCCAGTTCCATCCACTCTCTACAGATTCAAGAAGCAAGTGTGACTAGCATAGACRTTTTGTTGTGGAAATGCATAGAGCATCACTGCTGCGTTAGAAACATGGAAGGAAGACRTCTACCGGAAGCTCTGCACGGAGCCAGCTCATGCACAGCAAGGTTGATGCTGTGCYTGAGCACAAAGATCATGTTAAACCTGAGTTACTATGACTTGCCTCTGTAACAAACTCCCCGGAACCACTTAATTAAAGAGAAACATGCAGAGATACCCTAGTTCTGCATGGGGCCAGCTTGTGTCCTCCATGCTAATTAACTTGGTCTCTGAGCACCATGAGAAGGTGGCTATCTGGTCTTGAAATAGCCTTGGAAGCAATATGCTTTCATGTAGTGCTATGCCAGAGCCAAAGCTCTGCTGGACCCAGCTGGCTGTCACCATTTCTGCCAGACTTGAGCTGACTGTGAGAGTGGGATTCATCTCACTTAACGTTAGATGTCTGCACTACAGACATCTACGTCTCGGATTAGTCAGCCTTGTCTCCCTTTATAGTCAATGGAAAGAAGCAMGCATGATTCACCTCATCCTAAACCAGACGTCTCAAATGTGGATGAATCATTCCTCYACAGTGTCTGTTTTGCTCAGGCGGTGAGAGGAAATGATGGAAACACAGGGCTGGTGTCAGGAAAGAGATTAGAGCTTGAAAGTCACAAGTGGCAGCACCTCATGGGAAGGGTGCCTGTGGGACATGCAGGTAAAGAAAGAAAAAAACATATAAACTACTTATTTATGGTCATGTGGTAACTGATTTGGAAACCACAGAGCCAGGGAATAACCTCCCAGTCAGGAATAAAGATGGACACTTTGGTCTTCGTTTCAACATTAATGGCAAAACCTCTGTGTTTAATCAACGAATTGTGTGYATTTGCCTCCTCCCAAGGCAGGTCCCTAAGTGCATTGCATCTCTCCAGTATCACAACATTAATTAAGCTAAATGAGATGCAGATAACTTTGTAGCATTTAGTGATCGACCTTAGCCCCATTTCTTGTTAATTTTTGTTTCTTTTCTTTCTGGTGATTTATCAAAAACAGTGAAGCCTAGTGGTAACAGTGTCCCATGTCTCCTGTAATCTAGGCAAGTAACTTCATCTGTCCATTCACTGATTTTACAATCTTAAAAACTGAGATAACAATTCTCCTTTCCTTTTTGTACAGCAGTTTTCCCATTAAAACAAGCTTTAGAAGTGAATAATACTATACTACAGCTGGACTTTCTCCCCAAATAGTGACAAAGTGCAGTTTTGTCCCATCCAAATGAGAAAACTTACGCAATTAATTTTGGATGTTCACAAACTTCATGTTTTTGGGCARCATTTGCTTCTGACCGATGTAGCATCTGCGAGAAGCTTGGGGAGTCCTGTGGTCTAAAATAACGAAAATCAATGTGTAATGAAAAAGCATCTAAATGTGGCATTCTTCTAAAGCTTGAAACATGAGCAGTTAGTCAGGGATACACAATGTGGTGCCCTCATTTTCTCAAACTGGAGCTCTTTAAAGCTTGCATCCCCTGCCTTTGCTGTTGACATTCAAATTGACTTTTTGCATTTCATAATGGTAGTTCCTGTCTTGCTTTCCACTTTATCTGCCAAACCCACTGCTGGGTCTTTCTCAGATGCACAAGAGTCGGGGATAAAGCTGACTGAAAATGCATCGCTTATTTCAGTCATTTTGTTAAAGTACACCCCAGTACCAGCAAAGCAAGACAGGAAATTATTAGAATTGGACTGCTGTCATCAATTGCTTTCTCATCAATTGCTCCATTTTCTGACAAGCCCCAGTTCTTTTTAGCTTTTAACCATTAAAATAATAATAATAATAATAATAATAATAATAATAATAATAATAATAATAATGAGGTCCACTTGGAGGAAAACAAGGCAACTCCCAAGTCCTTTAGAGAAAGTACCATGTTATTGTCAGTGAAGGCTATCACCTCCATGTAACCTACAGAAATGCCCCCAGTCTACCTCTCTACCTCTCCCAAGTTACAGCACTGCCAGGGGCTCTTGTCTGCATGTTCTCCAGTATCCTTGTKTCTGCAGGATTGGCATGATTTTTTTAATCTCAGGATCTGCTCTCAAAATTCACTGCTGTCTGTTGGAGAAAGAATCAGACACTGAACAGGAACTTTTCTGAAATCCAAGTGATGGGGGAGGAAAGGCTGCACTCTCACCCACTGAACACCAGTCCTGAAGGAGCAGATTTCTACTTTGCAGCTTCTAGMAAATTTTGTTGGTCTGAAGAAACTCCCGCTGACATTGCAGTCTCTGGCTCTGTGCATCTACCAGTCTGCCCTAAGATGTAAGTTCTTTGGGCATGAAACCTCCCACCTTGTGTAGCTGGAAATTGTCTAGCTTGAATGGCTCTGCATCAAATAATAAGTAGGTAGATTTGGGAGCAGAAGACACACATATTCTATTTTTGCAGATGAACCGGGCCAAATTGTCCTGTCAACACCACCAGCCTGTCTCCAAATAATCCCATTGACCTCAGCAGAGTGTAACTAAGAGGAGAATTCAGCCTCAGCCTCAGCGYTGAATATCCCCTATGGCTGTACCACAGTACATAATTATTGCTGTTTGTTACTTCTATTGCAGCAGAACCCACAGGATCAAATAAGGATCAGGATCCCCACTGTGCTAGGTGCAATGCAAACATATAAGCAGTCATGGTGCCTGCACTAAAGAGCTTACAGCCATGTCTCTTAGGAGAACATTTCTTCGTCTAATAGACCTCTCTATTAAGAACTGTTAATTACTTAATTCACTCAATTTTTTTCTCTGTTTAGTTTCTTGTATTTCTCCTGCCTAGCCACCTTAGACCAYCCTTAATAATTCTTCTTCCTTCACAGCATCAACAGCTTTCCACACTGTGCAAGGAATTATTATTGCCCCTTTTACTTCTTGGTTGTCTCATCAGATACTTCTCCCCCAGTCGGTTTCTGCTTTTCAATCATTTTTTTGTTGAAARCAACCATTTCTCTTCATTCTTTTCATTGTAGCAACATCTTTGGCTCATTATTATTCCAGTGTGGCTGAGTGACACCAGAGTTGCACTGCCTTCCTGGGCCATGATGTCTTGTTTCATTGCAGGACTCCCCAAAAGCACATTCACACTCTCTGTTGCCCCCTTTGCCTGTCTTTTACTACCAGAGAAATGGCTCATTGTCACCCCACAGGTTTCCTTCACTGTTATTGCAACCTAAAAATCACGTCTTCCATTTASTGAATGCCTGTTTCAGATTACCTCTTTGCTCACCTCTCTCCAGAGGCAGTAGATGATGGGTTTTTTCCACTGTTCCAGACTGAATCTCATTTCACTGTTTCCTGCTYATATTTCTAAAGTCTCTAGGTCCCTTTGTATAACTTCTCCATCTCTACTGTAATTCACACACAGAAATCTCAGCAGGCCTTKCCTGGAAGCCGTCTCCGTGGCTTCCTAAGGCAAAGCATACCCTTTGCAGTGCAGCTACACCTTCAAAAGATCACAGGCTTGTAGTAGGACGTTTGACTCCCATAACTCACATGTAACCGCAACTGCAATGCTCTGCTCAGTGGCTAGCACTGATCTACATTCCACGGGTTTACTGCCGGTACTGCCATAGCAAGACTCTGATTTTTTAGAAATGCAATGCTCAGGTTGCTTATTTCTTATAAGTCACATACAGTGCTGAAATAGCAGTCACGCTAGCCCATGAACAAGTTAACATTCTGTTAAACTAAAGYTCCCCATAAAAATTTCTTATAGAAAGAATATTCTCCAAATGCAACTGCTTTCTGGACCCATACTTCATTAGACTAGAGCAGGGCAGGATAGGAATGGTGCTTTTTTCTCCTCTTTCTATACATTTTTAAAAGGTTGAAAATTTSTCAAACCACCTTCATCTTGTAAGTGATTAATCATACGTTATCGGACATCTCCTGACCAACTGACTTTTCAAGAGGAAAACATGAACCAACATATATGGAGACAGCTGGTCAGATATCTCAAAGGAAATCTCTTGAACTACCTTCAGATGGAGAAAGAAGTTTTCTTACCTTTTCACTGCAAGTGGAGTCTCTCCTCAAAAGTCCTTTTCATAACATTGGATAAGGTGCAGTCCTTTTTTCATACCTATTTGAAAATAGGTCAGGAAAGGATCGGGCGCCAGACATCCTCTTTAAACAAGAAAACTATACCAGGTTTCAGAGACAGTATTGGTTTGACTTGCCTCCACAAGTTGCCATATTAAGAAAAGTGTAGATAACAGTACTCCTTTTGATAATGTCTGAATTGAAGGCAAGGACGTGTCACTGTAATGATGTTAGTAAGTGGGAGGTACTGTAAATAACCGTCATTAATACTGGGTCTTTTGATACCAAAATTCATTTGCTAATTGGGCTGCTGTTATATTTTAGCTGTTTCCTGTGAACCATCAAAAACACTGGGGAAGAATAACTTCAGGAAATATAATCTTTTGTCTCAGACTTTTGAAAAAGTTACTTCAGTTTAAGGGATCCTCACTATGTAATTTAAACTTGTTGCTTAAGCGACAGTATCTTCTTATATGCGGGCTTTAACATCAGTAAATTTAAAATTAAAATTATTAAAATAAATTAAAAAAGGGATTAACCCTTTCCCTTATGTGGTAAATCAAATTATCTCCTATCTGCTGCAGTGTAAGAGTACGAACATGGATTGTGTCTCAGCTGATGTGTGGTAATAGTTAAGATATGGTAACTTAACCATGAGTCTCAACTCTTAAGAGTTTCTTGGCTTCCAAAATGCCTGGGATAAATAGCAGAGAAAACCAGATGACTGGTATTAGGCAGGTAGATTTGTTACAGTGCATGGAGGTGGCAAGGGATTGTGCCAAGATATTTTCTCCTACTCTGCAGGACCACTAGAAAAACACAAAAGCAGTGACTGAAAGTAAGTCTCACCTTGCCTTCTTCAAACATTTGAAGGATGGCTGTCCACTACATTCTCCTTACTGTCACTGGGGACAACTGGGCAAGTTATTGTGCGGTTGTGCCTTTTTAAAAAACAAAATGGATTTGAAGGAATTGCTTAGTGGATGGACTTGATTTTTATTTCAAGTTAGTAGAGTTAAACTAATTTATACCTTCAAAAGAACTTGTTGGCATTGTGTAGCTTCCTTGGTCTTTGGGCAAGATAATATAACTTCTTTTAACTGGGATAGATTAATCAGTTCTATATGTCATAAGAGTAGTTTGTAATGATCAAAAATCAACACTATTAATAGTGCTTAGTGATAGGACATCTTCTGTTATCTCCAGACTCTTAGGACATCACTGCAATATTGTGCTGGGAGCAGTTTTGAACATATCGCTTCAAGAAAGGTATGGTCTGCGTATAGTGTATTCAGGAAAGATAAATAAGAAGGGAGGTCAGGAGAGGTCTATCAAAATGACCTAAGCAGAAAGATTGAATGAATTCAGGTTGTTTAGTCAAGAGAAGAAAGCCTAGGGATGTTGCTGATAGTAGTCTACACATTTGTAGCAGACTGCTGCTGAGGAAGAGGGAACAATCTGTTCTTGATGGTCCTGGCAGGTAGGGCAACAGATATTTTCAGCAAGAAGAAGTTAAAATGGGAGTTAAGGAAATTTGCATCAATGAAGATAGCAAAGCAGTGGAAGAGACTGCCTTGGAAATTTTGGAGTTTCGAATACTAAAAATCTTTACAGGTGGGTTGCTCAGAAAACAGGAATGGTGTATGAATGTTGATCTTGTTTCGAGGGGAATGAAATGACCGCCTGAAGTAGCCAATAGCCATATGATGTTACTGATAAGTACTTTAATCCATAAATAGTCTCTTAAAAATCGAGATCATTCACACAGTAATGCATTGTATATTGTGAATAACACTTCAGAATCTGCCTCAAAGTTAACTGACTGAACCTATATCTAGTTCTGTGCATTGTTCCCTAATTATAAATATCTTTATATTAGTTGTTTATTCATTTAAATCCGCTCACATTAGGCCTGACCACCTTTTGTCACAACATATCTTTTGAGATTTTTTAACCTTCTTTTCAGATCTTGCATATCTTTTTATTCAGTAGATGTCACTAGGTTTTGCATAAAAGGAAATGCAAAAAAATTCTTTTAAATACACTCTCCTCCTACCCGAAGATGATGTCCTCCTTGCCCTGGCCCAGTGCTATCATAGTTCCATCAGACGGTTTTTTTGAAGCTGAAATCTGAAAAGGAAACTGTGCTGCTAGCCGAGGAGCTGACAGAGAGCAATTGAACCAACAGATCCTCCGACAAGTTGTTTCAGGTTCAAGGTCAATCAGATATTTTCCAGTCAAATAAGATTCTGAGTCCCTGTGTATATCCGATCAAATTGCCCCGCTTTCTTATCTTCCTTCTGCCTCTGCTTTAAACAGCATGTTCATGGGTACTGCAGTGGCCCTTTCTACATGAAAACTCTGGGGAAGAGTGTCTTTGTCGCAATGTCTCAGGCTCATTTGTTTTGTCAACAAACCAGAGTGTTTTTGAAGCCGCTGTGGGCACCACAGGGAAGATGCTACAAACACAATAATGTATTGTCTGGGGAAGCATTTAAAGATAGCGAGGGAGTCAGATGTCACTGGGACATGATGCTTCTTGTTTCTATGGTGAGGGTGAGCAAAAGGAAATAATCCATGAAGAACACCCAGGTACACTCACTCTTTCCCTTTCATTATTCTATGCATCAGTTATACCAAGAAGGGATTTAAAATAATTGTTTAAACTTTATGAGTTTTAAAATGGTTTACTGCTGACAAATAGTGTCATATTCTTGCTGTCTGTCTGCCTGCATTTCTAAAGCTTGTATTTGCGCAATATCTATTTTGGCACTTGCATATTGACATAATGGAGAGTGATAGTTACCTGCAGAGAATGCAAAGGCAGTAAGACATTCCCCATTGTCTTCCAAGCCCAGGTAGATCAGACTTGAAATAGACTGGTCATCTCCAGGTGAAAGGGGAGAGGGCATCTCACTTTTTGCTGTCTTTCTATATCGGGCATCTTCCCTGCTCCTCCTGATTTTTCACAAGTTATATCTCATTAATGGACACAGTCAAGGAAAGAATGAAACACAAAATGCAGTTCTGTTGTGCCTTCTAGCATCTACCTTCTGGTGTAAAATGTAGATTTTCAAGCAATGATGATGCTTTCTTATTTCTGCTGGGCTTTGCAACACCTCACTTTCCAGTTGTGAAAATTCAGAATAATACTTGTTTACAATAACATCTGAACTTCAGTCCCAGAAACACTTCTTAATAGACAGTTTTATAGACAAAGAAAATCTTTTCAGAGGAATGAACAGCATCACATGAGGCAAAGCTTTATAGTCAGAAATTGCTTTTTTACTGGGGCAGATCTTCAGCTAAAGTCACTAACACTCTTATAATTCAACAAGCTGAGCATCTGGTCTGTAAAAAATAGTGTTGCTGGGGTTTGATGTCTGCTGCATCAAAATACTTTTTCCTCTAATTCCGTGTAGTCATTCTGTGACCTGAACGTCACACTTTTTTTTTCTTTTCATCAGTAACATAGATTTTTCTTGCCTTTGAATCATACCCCATATCATGTTCTCTAAGCCCAGTACTTTTACTTAGTTTGCACAGTACAATGAAGAACAAACTATTCAAATTACTAACCGTACAATTTTTGATGATGCCAGAGCTAGTAGAAGTCCCAGTGCTGACTCTCACTCGTGAGTGTTGGTGTAGCAGAGATCAAAGGAATGAAGAGGAGATCATTCTTCGTTTTTGCCCAAGAGTAAACGGGTGTTTCTGTATATACCTTGAGAAAAACCCACACAGCGATGGATACTATTCAACTCAGTCACTTAAAAACATATATGTGCAAAGAAAATCACCATGGCTTGGAAGCTGAATGTGCCAATCATGTCCATTTGTTTTCATTCACTCTTTTTAGACTATGTGTCATTATTTTTGTTGTTTATAATGTTAATTACTTCTCAGGTAATGTAAATTATTTTAATATGTCCAGTTCTCTCCATTTTTTTAAGTAATTCCAGTTAAATTATAATTTAAGAAAGCAGAGTTCACCAGAATCCCTGTGTGGGCTTGCCACACAGTATGCAATGCAGTTCAGTGTTTTGATCTTTACCTTTGGGATGTCTCATGGTCTGGCCCACCTTATCTAAGAGTTGCGGTCAGTACTTCAGAAGCTCTTCCTTCGGGTACCAGTTTACATAATGACATCAGAAGGACCAGTATCCACCTCATCCCCTTTTATTCCAAGTGCAAAGAGTGCTTCCTGGGTCTTAGATTTCCTCTGCTCTGAAAAGTATCTTTTTATAAAACAGAAATTAACAAAAAATTACTGAAAGTTTTTTGTCTGATAGGGTGAGAAAACAACCCGCATAAATACGTTGTTTTCTGACTCAGGCACTACATGATGAATCAGAATAGGATAAGATAAGACAGAACAGGACAGAACAGAAATCAGATGAACGCCAAGAAGCTTGTTGTCTTCCCAGCGGCACAGCCATTTCCATCTCACATCCATTAATCCTTCATGAGCCTCAAAAAATTCAGTTTATTAAACCAGGCTGAAGTCAAACCACCCATGGATTTTCAGCATGCTTGTGATTCAGTTCAGCCTTTTTGCACAGCTATGAAAAATGTAAATACCTTGCCATGACTGTGTAGAAAATTTGTGAAGAAATAACGTTTGCCACTCCCTGGAAAACATAGAACTAATTTCACACAATTCAAAGGTTAGTGTTTCATTCTGCTCAGGGTGATAGAAATGATGGACTTCTATAATTAAAAAACACTTAAAATAAGTTGCCTGATTGTTTCGCAAGGACTGAGAAGAAATTTGTCATTGTTTCAATACTAAATTTTCATTTAAACTAAAATTCCCGTTGGATTTGTACTTGGTTATTGATACAATCCTTATCAATGCTAGCACAGTGTAGGAGTTAGCCTTTCTTGACTTATTTATGTACTCTAAATATAGCAGTCATGCATCAAATTAGAAGTACATTTATAAATAATTTATGGAGGATGAATAATGGATTCTCAAATATCTTAATAAATGACTAATCAATTGTTATAGAATCCACAGGTCAGAGGTTACTTCTAAACATGGCAAATAAACCACATGAATAATAAGCTGTCCAGAAACCATCATCCTGGAAGGTGCTTGTAACTATACAGATAACCATTCATATCCACAATATGCATAGAACTAGAGTTGGTGAATAATACAATAAGAAACAAAATGCAAACCAGAATCATCTATCGTGTATGTTCCCACAAAAAATTCATCCTATTCTTCAAGGGGTTCTAAAGCTGGCAAAACCAATGAGAGCTTGAAAATTGTCAATGAACATAAGGATACAAGTTTCCTCAAGAGCATATTCCTATTTTTCAACTGATTTATGGAAGACACAGATCATTTACAAATCTTTTATAAGCAGTTTCTTAGTATGTGATTAGTGTGACAGGAGATATAGGTTATTTTTGCACTGTTACTACTGAGAATTCCTTCAGACATCTATATATATTTGTAAACAAGGAAGCCCAATTTCCTCATCAGCAATTTCTTATGCTATATGAAACTTATTCTTTAGCATATATAATTGGTTGATGCACAGACCTGGTACTAACAGTCAACATAAAAGACTACACTGAACTGAAAGCATCTGATAAAGATTGTTGTAGGATTGCAGCCTGCCCCAGACTTGCATGGCACCTAAGTTGTTGAGTATCTAAGGGATATCTTACATGGCTATCTTGTAGAACAATGTGATCTTCAGTGTATTCCTGCCCAGCAGAGAAAAGAACCAGTATTACACTCTCTGGTGACCTTCAAAGCCTTGTCTCTGAATGGCAGGTCATATATATTGCATAGCATTGATTAACTACTCATGAAGGTCTCATAAGAACCCAATAATGAAAAGAAAAGCCAGACATCGGCAGCAAGCTATACAGTGTTTAGGAAAATGGAAACTTTAAGATTATGGTTGGTTGATCATTTTTCTTCCTAAAACAGTAAATCATCTCTAAAAATAAATTACTTTCATCATGTTTTTTAATAAGATGACAGAATTAATTCTTTGTCCAGTCTTTTTTTTTTTTTTTCTTAAACCCTGAGCTGTTTCTGAGAGCCTTTAAAAGTCGAGAAGTCTTTAAGACTGTTTCAACACATTAAATTATCCAAAGGAAAAACCTGAAAGACGACTGAATGTGTCAGCTAAACAGTTTAAGCTCTCCAGCTTCAGTCTCTATAGGCAGCAATTACATTTCGAAGGAAAATGTTTTACAATTGTAATTACACATAATAGAAGGAATGTATTTTTTCCCTTTATCCTACTCCCATGGTGAGTCAATTTAATTTTTAAATACAAGAGACATAATTGATTTTAGCCCTAGATTAGTACTGAAAATGATCTATATGTGCTTTCACTAATGGAACAAGAGAATTGGCATTCCTCAGGGACCTTAACCCAACCCCGTTCATGGCAACAATTATTAGACCCTGACAGGTTAGCTACTAGGAAGAGGGGGGCATAGAATACCCTGCTGATTAACAATCTAGTGAAATAATTAATGTTATGCTCTTCTCATTTAATTATGGATTATTCACAAATATATTATTATTAGAGACCACAAAGGGAAGTGGCTGTGCAGAGTTTTTACTTCATCTGTGGTGCTCAGAAGGCCTTTTGTAAAGGGTTTAGGGAAACCTCTCACTTTGACTTGCTTCTGAGCATATTTTGAACAAATGGGGAGACTTTACAATTTCATTAGGGACTGATTCAACACCCTCAGAAATAGAAACTTTTACACTGATTTCAGTAGGATTATATCAGGCTTAAATGTGTAAGACTATTGCAATATCAAGACTACACATTCGCTCGATATATTACAGAGCAATGGGTGAACAATCAGCAATGATGCACCTTGTTCAGTTTCTAATATGTTTTTCTTCCTCTGTGTCATAATAGTTTATATCAATCAAAACATATCCTTTTACAGGGTGTTATGAGAAACAAGAATAGGGAAAGGACTTTACACTCAAAGTGTAATTTTTTTCCAGCTGCAATAACCCCAGCCATTTTAGATGTCAAATCGTTTATTTTAAATAAAACGAAAGTGAAGTGAATGCGAAAACGTTCGTGGCATCTGGGAAATGCCAGCCCCTGTGGTTCACTGACCAGCCAGATTATTTATGGGTAATTTGACTCACCTTTAATTTCAAGTGACATACACACATGGGCATATAGACTAAACTACCTTGCTTTAATAACGAAAATATGCTTAGCTCTACTGAATATTTGTATGTTTGATGGAAAATAGGATCTCTCAAACCTCACCTGAGTTGCAGTTTTGTTAGTTTCCGGTTGGATGATTCCAGGGTTTTAGATTTATTTTATATTCTTCACCCARTTTGCACTAAGATTTAGATATGCCAGAGCTACTGAGAAAAAAACAGACCAGACTTTCAAGCACGGGAGTTCAGAGTCAGACTCATTGCTAGTAAGACTTGGTATTTGTAGTGACATGYAATTATGTTGTAGATCTTCAATCCTTTCCACCATCCAGAAAATAAGACAGAAAAAGGCACTCTAAAGAAGGTGCACTGCAGTCTTCCTAACTAAGGTGTGAGTTCAAGTCACTCTTGTTTCTTGTCCTTGACACTGCATGGAGTTTTGTATAGACAAATTCACGTAGAGTCCTGCTGACTTCAGGCTAGACAGGGCGCTAGCACTTTGTTCAACATGAGACTTGTAGACTATATCCCAACTCCTTTCCCTGTATGCTCTTTCACTCTTTTTCTACTTGACTTGCTGTTACTGCTTCGCTTTTTAATGGAGAATATTGTCACTCTTACAGGCACTTGCTGAACARTGCAAGTAATGGTGCAAATCTTCATTCCTTCAGCGTGATGAGGCCTGTTGTTTGGGAAGGAGCGCGCTATTGACTATAGCAACTCAAGAGTAAGCAATGTGACCTGAGCCTAGCGACGACACATGGGAACCAATGTTGAAGATGTCCCTGCTCATTGCAGGGGGGTTGGACTAGATGACCTTTAAAGGCATCCTTTCCAATCCAAACGATTCTATGATTCTATGATTCTGAGATTCTATGAATAAAGCAGCAAGTACCATCCTTCAGAGGCATTCTGCATTGTCARTGAGCACATACATGCAAAGGAAGTGTGATATGTTGGTGAAGGGATAAATAAAATTGCTTTACACAAAAGACMGCATTTAAGATCTGATCCCCTTTGCTTTGTCCGCAGCTATCATTGCAAGCATGTCTTGAGGTGTCTGGCAGTCAAAAAGGCAATACATGACATTTGCATTCAGCAATATTTTGTACGTCTTCCGTGACTTTACAATTGTAACTTCTGTGCTGTGTCTAATAARGATCACTCTACATCTTAGAGTTAATAAAATCAACATGAAGAATATGCTCCTGTGGTCTGGAATATGAACAACACTGTTCCTAGCCAAAAAGAGACAAAGCACTGTTCTGACATGTAGGCAGCAGAAGTTTGGGAATAAAAATAGCAACACAAAGCTAGTCCCAATGTMATGATCTAAGATAGCTGTGATGAAATGTCGTCTTTGGTGTCTGTCTCTCTAGCTGTCCTTATCGCTTCACGTGTACTTCAGGACTTGTGCAGCTTCACCGATTTTGGACTGGACTAGATCTTGCCTGACCTCCTCAGAGCACAGGAAGAACAGATAGAGGCAAAAAAGTCTTCTCCAGATGAGCCAGCAGTTAGATAGTGGACCACAGATGTTTTGTATCACTGTGTAAGWCTCCACAATATTGGGAAATGATAGTTCAATGGTACAGTCTTACATCTGCTCAGCATTTTGAAGTCTGTTGAGGAATAGGCACTGCTGACCTATTGTATTCAAACTTTGTCCTCTCAACATGCATTCTAATTGGACGCAAGCAGCTCCACAGCACACATAGCAGCCAACATGTTCAACTCAGCAGGAACCTATAGACACAGCAAACATTAATTGATAGTACTGTGTCAGCTATCGGTAAAACTCAGCATCAGTCATATGTAGCTTTGCCACGAAAAAGAGAAAGACAATGAGGTGTGTGCAATGGGCATTTCCTAGTTTGAGCTGTAACATGAGAGAAGAGGTAGGACATGGAATCAACCAAGAGGAGAAATTTCCGAACATCCAAATATTACCTGAAGAAACGTGGAGGTGTCTAATGTGGGAGACTTTAAGCTAGTTGAATTCACAGACTGTATTTATTCTGGGAAATGAAGTGAGAGATTGGATGCTTGCTTTTGTTTTACTTTTTTTCCTCTTACACAGTTTCCATTTCTCTGTTATATAAACAGGGAGGCAGTTTTCTCCTATGTGACCTCTCTTCTGACTCCCAYCAGTTACCCCAAACAGTCACGCATTGAGTACCTCTCTTCTGCCATTCACTTGTTTGTGAACTTGGTGACTTCATCTTGGGTAGATGCAGGTGCAATGCTCTGTCTGAAGCATTACTTATTGGGGCACCCTTTCTGTTGCCTTGGGACGTGCAGTACCTGCCTTCTCAGCTGGATCCACAGATTCAGCCTCACCCCCTCGTAGTAAATTTTCACTCTACAGAAAACTAAATGGTTCCTAGTAATATATATGGGGAAGAACAGGTGCTGCTTAATCTATTCCCACCTGTACATTTGCACACATATCCTTACTGCCTTGCCCTCCAAATAAATGCAAGGCTTCTGTGTCATGTCAAGGCTGACCAGCAGAATGCAGCAACTATTTGAGAAGAAGCACTTGCACGTTACTTCTTCTACCCCTTGCCTGGACAAAGARGAAGCCCCTGGAGGCAGATTTCAAGCTCATATGCACACATATGCCAGTTACCAGGACTAGAAATTCCTTAGTGAAGCACTTCCAAAATGCTGCAATAGCAAAAAAATGCAGTGCTCTTCATACCTAATTGTGTGTTAAGCAGTCTAAAGCAGAAAAGTGATCAGCTGATTGTGCAGAACCTGAGAAATGCAAATGATTGCATTTTTGTATATATAAATAATGTTGAAGGGGCTAAGTATCCTACTGTGTAGCCCTGCATTACATGGACATTTTTCATCCATTTGTGTATGATGATGATGAGGAGGAGGATAATGATGGTGAGTAACTTTTTACAGTTCCAACATGTAGAGAATCTTGCAGTATCAGGGAGGCTCTGCTGCCAGGCTGACGGCACAGGATAGATCCTGGGTTATGGCTGTTGCATTCCAAGTGAGTTGGACGCACCAAGGGTAGAAGGAAAGAAGCATGTTGAAAGCTTAAGGGTTACCAGGCTATTGATTCCAGCCAATGCATGATAAACAGCAAGGATAAAGTAACTTAAAATTAAGTAGGATACTGACTCWTTTTTATGTGCCTGAAAATGACTCTCTAAATAATTTGCACAAGCTCACAAAGGCTGTATGAAGATTGATAGCAGGTCCCATATTTTTTACTTCCTCACAACAAAAGACAATTGTCCTACCTTTTAAGAAATCATCTTGTGCAGGYTTTAAGCTGAAGCACAAAGTTGAGCTACGTCAAGGTGAATGGTTTGAAGAGTGATTCAGATGAATGTACCCAACATGATTTCCCAGGGCAGTTGCATGTATTGTGAGAAAAATGGGATTCGCTCAGCCCAGTTCCACAGACTTACCTAGAGCATCCTCCAAACTGGAGAGTACTGCAGGCAGACCGTAAAATTAAAAGCACCATCTTCCCTCATATTTGTTTAACAATTGAGCTTGATGCAAGTTTAACAACCAGAAGGAATATAGATGAGGTTTTCAGCGTATTATGACAAAGCTGAACACATTTAGCAATTCCCAGTGCACCTTATAAATCAGTTTGTGTGGAGCTCTGGATGAAAGGGTGGAGAATATTTAGAGCTTCCAGCTCTTAAAGTGCAGCCTTTGAAATATATGAAGGAAAAATAAATGTTTGGTATAAAAGATCTATTACACATTGTAATACCCAAGATTTATCTTCTGAAATGTGGATACTTATTATGGATAAACTTAATGGGTAGAGAAAGAAGCTCTCAGATCATAAAGCAGCAGGCATGAAAAAAAGAGTTCAAGTCTCTAGGCTCTTTATCCAGTCCTTCTCATTAAACTAGATTGCCTCCATTTGCTTAATGATGTAAATATCAGCTTATCAACTAAATTTGTAGCTGAATTTGGTCAGAGCCCTTCTGGAGATGTTTATGTTCCAAATCCAAGTACTTGGACTGCTGCTTATCCTTGTCCTCCCTATCTAACAGCCTTGTAATTTTTCTTCTTGCTTCTACCTTACTTGACGCTAGCTCCAGTGGAGAGTTTCATAGCAGCCATTTCACATTGCCTCTTCTGGAAATTAGCTCCTGTTTCTATAATGTGCACAGCTGAGTAYAGCAAATAGGTGAATGCTGGACTGACCTCAAGCTCATGCCTCCAGAAGCTCATGTRCTACCAGGAACCGCCAAAGGAGGTCTTCCCCCTCTTTTTCCTATTCTATACACTTGCCTGTCACATTATCAGATCTAGTATTGCATTTTTTTTAGTGAATCCTGGAGAGGTACATTGCCACCTTCAGGCCAAAAATCTCAAAAATTGGTCCACTGTAATCGGGGACCCTGGGTGTGAACGAGTTTGATTTAGAGCAATAACACTACCTATTTACTTAGGACACAAAAGCCTTTATCTAAGATTCAGTAAAGTCCTACCRAATTGTGACTCATCAAGTGACTTTAAATTATTCTCTACGTGGTACTATTGGAAATATTTTGTGGTAGCATCACCTAACCTAATGATTATCTGTTCAGTTTATTGCTAAGTAGAACTGCTTTCTGCTTGACCACTGATGATTTTTAACTATAATCAGAACTCTGTCACAAACTCCCATCAATAAAGTGCCGGGAAAACTCAGGCACTGAAAGAGGGGTAAATAATCATTAGATGTTATTAAAGTGATGACCAACAGAAGTATAATTCTTTGTACAGTGGCCAATGTTTCAAGTGCTTATTGATTTGCTTTTATAACAATTATACTGCACTCAGGAAAGCTGAGGAGAAGGAGAAGGAAGGAGGAAAGTCAAGAAAAAAAGGAGAAACAGCAAATCTGCAGCTGCTATTCAGGTCTCAGAAGGCACAAGAGCAGAATATGCTCACTTAGATAATAATCTGTTCTCCTAGACCTTTAGAAAGGAGCCATGCTTTCTGAATGTGTTTTCTTTAATCACTCATGTTAAATATTTTATTTTAATACTCCCATTGCCTACCGTGGGCTTAGGGAACATGATGCTAGCCATACCATGATATTCCCATTCCATGCAATGTGATAATTCTTCAGACAGCTTTGCTATGGAAAAAAATGTTCCCCATGCATGATTTATAATAGTTTTATAAGGTGAAGTAATTACATTATCAGATATCCCTGATGTGTTTGAGCAATAAGGCACCTTCATAATAACATAYGACATCTTATAATTACCACAAGGCAATTGCACTCCTGGGGAAAGGAGGAGGCCAAGATACATGTCTTGCCTATACAATGCCCCCAAGGATGTTATTATCAGGATATAAATAAATAAATACAATGAAAAGAAGAAGAAGGAGGAAAAAGCTGATACTGAATGATGTTGAGCAGTGTTATAATGTAATTCAAGATTTATAAGAAAGGGCAAAAGTGTACTTTCATGCTAGGATATGATGTGACAGTTCAGAATATCTAAACAGCAATTTTGAATGAGCGGAGCTATTCACAGAAGTTAACCCATCTCCTCAGAAATCGCCTTGGACAATCAAAGCCAGTTTGTAAAAAATCAGACTGGACTGAGAAATACATTAATATTGTAACATGCTTTTATTGCTCACAAAACTGTTGCAGTATATATTTCTAGGTGATTTAGSACATTCATGACTTGTATTTCAAGGCTTCTCCCTCCTCCCAAATGTTCTTATAGGCCTATTAACGGAATCCTGAGCATCTGATAAACCTGCTACAGTTTTTATTTGTTTTTGTGCAAACTCTATTTAGACAAATCTCTGGCATCTGTTATACTCAGAGGTCCCTTCAATTATCCTCCACTCCTCTATTTTTAAGACCCTTTTTTTTTCATGCAAGGCCTCAAAATGTTATGCCAGTGACTAATCTGATGGGCAACTGCATGGGCAACTACTACGTACAATTTTGGGTTCCTCAGCTAAAGAAAGATATTGAAAAATTAGAGAAGGTCCACTGCGGAGTTAACAAGATGATCAGGGTCCTGGGTTACATGACCTATAACAAGCTTAGTAGCCGGGTTTGTTAATTTTGGGGAAGTGGATGCTGAGAGGGGATCCAACAGCAGCCTAGCTGGTTGGAGTTACAAAGATGATGCTGCCATACTCTTTCCAGAGGCAACAGATGGTAAGATAGCCACAGGTTGTGGTGTAGAAAGGCGGTGCAGCACTGGAACAGGTTACCCAGCCCTTAAATTCTCCAAGGGTTCACTTTATTGTCCTCTTCCTCTACTATCCCAAAAGCTTCTGGCTGAAGTCAAAAGCACAGGACATGGAAATCAATTTTTGTGCCCTTTCCCACCTAAAAGTCACTTGGTGTTTTYTCTCAGCTCAAAAGGATTATGTGTCTTATGTTTCTGTTTCCATTTTACAATTAAACTCAAGTGCTTAATCAAAGGAAATCATGTCTCAGCAGGAAGCCAGAAGTGGGTAAATAGGCTGGAGGGGGCAGGGAGAATCCATAGTGTTACCTAGCAGTGCATGTGGTTCAAACATCACCCCGATAATCAGTAAATCAAAGAGGCATGTCTGCTGCTGTGCATCAGGCAGGGCAGGCCATTAGCTTACTCWCAATGACAAATGGGGATAGATGGGTTTTGGTTTCAGGTTTCATTCCTGAGGTGCATTTCACGGCTCTCTCCGGAGCGTCACAGCATGTACTTTGTTTCCCATCAGAACTTCCCTGACAAATGTTACTAAAGCTATTTGCGCTTCAGGAAACTTAACCTGGAGGCAGTTTTGCCTAGTTCCTGCATGGCATCAGAGCTGTGGTGTAATACATGGCCAGTTACAGGTGCCAAAGCAAACTCTTGGGSATTTGTGTGAGATCACAAGAAACATGTGTTTGTGTGTCCAGGAGGGTAAATGAGTATTTATTCACCCAGTTCTCCTTCTTTCTAGCTCCTTCTTTTGKTTTTCCTTCTTCTGTCCCCTATTTTCCTTTGCTCCTTTWTTCATGTCTCTTCTTTTSTCCATCAGTTCTCTAATTTCTTCTTTTTAATTWGTCCTTCTTGTCAGAAAGCAACCCTACACTTTATCCTAAACAAATATGTTCCCCAAAACAAAATTCTTTTTAGAAATGCCAGCAAAATCCACTTAATGACTGCTGACTGCAAGCTACATTGAAATGCACAGATTACCCTCTACTCCTATTTTAATTACTGGGTCCAACTAGTGGTATGACTGAACCTGTTGTTTAAAGTACACAAATTTAGACATTGACCTATAGATGACTAAATGTGACCTAAGTGTGTAAGTGYCCATTACTGTCAGGGGTATGATTCAGTAGCTTTAACATAAGCACTGAGTACTCTTTGAGATGTCCTAAGGCACCCTGCATGATSTCCAATTGACCACAAGTGTCCTATAGATCATGTGTAATGTCTGCCATGGATAACTTGGATCCCTAACATGTTTTAAATGGCAGCCGGTGCTATGTGTAGGACAGAATTAAGCCACAAGATATTCAGTGGAGTCTGGAGATCTAATCAACCTGACCTAAAGAAGACATCTACATTTAGTCAGCTGAATGAGTCTAGGCTCCATTGACTGCACTGACTGGATTTCCAATGACTACAATGGGAATTCATGGCAGAAACACATTTGTAAAAACCTGTAATCAGTCTCCTAAACTTTGGTATCCTGGTTTGTAAGTTGGATCCCACCTTGTTTGTCTCCTAAAACTAGGTGTAAGCGTCACCAGTTGTGTAGGTCTCACAAAGAAAGGTGCATGAAGAAACGGAATTCAGTTTTGTTACCTTCACCTAATGTTTCCAACAAATTGGTAGATATGTACAAACAGTAGGGATTTGCACATGTGTGAATACGAAAACCAAATTTGTTTGACACCACTGATACTTGCAGGCATGTATTAAGCATTCATAACTATTTACTCATCAGTCATTTTACAAAATCTAACCCTCCCTGAGGTTTTCATTGAGTAGTAGGTCCCTACACAAAAGCAAAAAAAAAAAAAAAAAAAATAGAAATTAAACCCTTTGTTTAGCTTAAACCATGTCCTTTTTTTGCCATTGCAAAGACATAAGTTTGTTTTTGAAATTTTTTCAGCTTTTTCAACTTTCCTGAAAGGTATTGGTCTTCCACATGCACTTACACATTTGGTCTTAATTAGAACTAGAGCCTGTAGATGTACCATAAGTAGTTTTTTGTGGGGTTTTTTGGTTTTTGGGGGGCTTTTTTTTGTTTTTTTTTAATTTGAGAAATAACCAATTAAAATACATTTTGTTCTATTTTTATATTTTCTTCCTGATTTTTCTGGTTTCTTCATCTTTCACGTTCTTGAAACAGTGAGATCTCAGCACCAGTTGAGTAAAAAGTATTTCACATTATCTCCTAGCTTCCTGCAAGTTAGTGCAAGAACACACATCCATGGAAAGTATAATTAAGTCATTGAGCTCAATATATCCATTAACGGGCTTATGTGAGAACGTATTTACTTCTTTCAACTGACAAAGGTGTGAGGGAGGTGGAAATAGTTGATAAAAACACTAGTGATAAAACAGAAGGGAATCTGCAAGGAAGCTCATAAGACTTAAAATGTTTCATAGTTAAAGACAACAAATAAAGGTTCTCACAGTACACTCATAAAGAAGACAGATGCTGGATTCAATATCTGGTCAAGGAGTTATTTATCAAATCACAGCCAGCATCTTAAGAGCTAGAATGTTCTCATTAAACTCTAATAAAACCCTCAACCATGATATAAAATCCATGATACTTTTTTTATCTTACTAAATCCTGTCAGGAACTTTTGTTATCAGCATTTCATGCCATCCACATAACTATTTCAAGAAGCCTGAAGTTTCTATGCTCTGCATAATTATTTTTTTTTGTTAAAATTTATTCTTACTATTATATGAAAATAGTGTTAAACAAATAAAACATCTAATAAAAGTCCCTTTTAAGAATGTTATGTTACTATTAAACATTGCATAAAATTAATATAAATTAGATTCTATTAAATTTAATAGGGTTTGAGTTATTGAGTTTAATTCAATTTCAATAAATTTCAATTAAGCCCAATTTGTTTCCATTTTTTATTAATTCCAGTCACTATCAATTATCTTCAATTAATTTCATCTACTTGTGCTACATTTTCAGGTAATTCTCCATTACATTCAATTAGTTTCTATTAATTTCAAGTGGGTTTCGTGACTGTTAACTGATTTCATAAGAAACAAATGTCCTTCTTTAAAGTGGGTCTGTACTATTACTACTTGCCCTCATGCCATGAACGGGTAATTCAGGGCCGGATCCTCATATGATGCTTACTGSCATAGTCCCAATAGTGTCAGGGTAGCACTGTTGAGAGAGAACAGTCAGAAAACTGCTGTTTTCTGAGAACTAAAGAATTCCTGGGAACTAAACTCAGTACGAATTGCACCTTAAGCTACCATGAGTCCAGAATTTCACCCYCATCTTTCCAAACAAGTATACTAGTTAGCCTACCTTTTCGTKAAATAATTAAGGCTCTCATTTCTTAATAATACTGCGAAACAGGAGGATACCGATTCACTTTGATCCTTTTCAACATGTTAGCTAATGACTTGATTAAATTGGCTAARCACAGGTGCCTAATTACAAACACGGACACCTAGTGCCATTTGAGATGCCCAGCTGGCTCTCCTGCACACTGTGGGTCTCCCATAGGTTTAGTACCTGCCAGCCTGTAGTGCTGTCTCAGTGGTCCTTACAGGCATATATTTAAGCAATTGATCCAAACCCTTAATCAGTCTGGTCAACAGAATATCACTCACCTCATACCTAAAATAGGATGAAATCACCTGCATAGGTGAAAGTCCAGTGACTATACAGCTCTAAACCATATTACTGTATTGACTAAATCTCCATTGGTTACAATGAGAATCAAGACAACTACTTTGGATGTAGGCACTTACATGGTAGAAACATGAAAGTATGTAAGAAGAACATCACTTCAAACATATATGCTTTTGGTGTCCAGGAAACTACCCTGTTTTCCATGTAGGACAGATGAAAGTTAAAGGAATACTCATGTATTCTTTTATGTTCTTTCCAGTTCTGGACTCAGTTTAAGCTTGTGATGACTACAAGTAAAACTTTCAGTATTCTAAGTACATAGTTATTTTTGGTAAAAACAATGATTACGAGGGAAAAAGTTCATACGGTGGAATAACATATATATATATAACATTCTTGGAGAACACAGATAGAAGAGATCCCTAATGAATTTTGTACAGTGTGTTGATTGATTTACTGTCAAAGTAGCAGTCACCTTCAAGCAAGCTCTGAGACACTCATCTTGCAACTGAACCAAAATCACCCACAACAAACTTTTAATTTGTGATGTTGAAAATAAAGTTAAAAAACCTCTTTAGCATTTCTGCAAAATATGATTCGTGAGAGATACCAGCAGGTTTTATACCCTACAAATGAAATCTCCATTTAAAACTGAGGGAAAAGAATAATATAGTTTAGCACCTGGAATACATATCTATATGCTCAGCTGGGTTTGAGTGTCTTCTATCCATAWCCCACCTCTCTTGTAATGTGAGCTAGACATCAAAATTTGGGGGAACAGCCAAGGCTGGTTGCAATCATTGGAGGCTTCATGTTTTACTTCACTGAACTTTTGGAGAAGGCCCTGCAGCACAAGCAGTCCAAGATTTTGGTGGWCAATCTTCTGTGTTTATTTTAGCCCAATATGATACTTCCAGGAAAAGGCAACTCAAAAGGTCTCTTCAAATACAAAGTGGCTGAACCTACTGTACAGACTCAGTAACACTTATGCCTATTTATTCTCACCAGAAACATAAGCCAAACACTAACATCTGGAGCTAGGAAGAAATTTCTCTATGCAGCCATACAATTACACAGTTTATTGTCACTGACATCAGTTCTCACCTCCTCCAAAATTACCATCAGCTACATATTTCTTGGTTTAGTGAACCACACCAAAACGGTTCAACCAGAAGTTTTTTCATCTAGTAGCAGAACCTGCAAGGGATGCACTAATAAAACTTTCTTTTCATCAGCTGAAAATGTGAATGATAAAAGCACTTTTCTGGATTAATACATACAGCAAAGACAATAACATTTTTGTTTATGCAGATCAATGYTCAAAATAATTTATCCTATTTAGACCAACTGAGGTAGATTTAGCTCAGTGCCTGTTTTCTGAAAACTCTTCCTTTGGACACTTCAATTCCATGCTTATTTCAAAATGCACAGATACCAAGGGTGGAGAGGACTTCAAAATAATTGCAAGTATGTATTGGAAATTTGCCTTTCCTTCCAGATTAAGTTATGACATTGGACTGCTACCGACAAATAGAAGAGTGAACTGAGAATCACAGGGAAGAATTCTGCTTTTGAAGATGTTTCTTCCAGAAACAAAATCAATCAAACCAAACAAGTTTAGAAAGATATTCATTAAACATGAAAATGAAAGGAGGAAAGACAGCATGTTATCCACTGCTGTATCAGCTGACACTCAGGAAGCTGGTGGGTTTTATTGAATATACACTGGTTTGGAAAACATATATCCATTTGCATTTTAAATCCCATATACAAATGTATTTTAGGTTTAAAATCCCATATGTTGGCTGCTGTATTAATATTGGTTSAAGCAAATTATGCCTTGGCTTCACTAAATGCACATATCTATTTCAGTTAGACTGTTCTAATTTGGCAACAGATACTGTGTTATTTATTCTGTGGCATAGATCAGGTTATATAAAATTAATGGTTGAACTTCATTCATATGGACTGAATTAAAAAACRTTGGTCAGAATGGAAAAGAAGGAAAGAGAAAGAAAAAGACCTGGGTTTGATTATATTTATGTCTGTTCCAGTATCAGCACAGCACAGTGATGAACAAGTGCTGGCTGCAGTTAATACACATTAATTCCAAAAAAAATAAGCACTGGCATATTTTTTTCTCATGAAGGTTTTAATTTACAACATATTGGGTTTTGCAGATACCAGTTTAAGTTCAATTTGTTTTAAAATGTCCAAAAATATTTATGGATTTTTAATACTGCTGATTTGCTTTGTTGTTAAGTATGCAAGTTTCAGGCAAATTTTTTGGRTGACCTAGTCCTGCTGCTCCTGTCCATACAAAATGTCCATGTGTAATCTTGTCCATGTACAGAGTTCAGAAATCTTCTATAGTGCTGTACAAACCAGCTCTGCCCAGTAGTGAAGTTCTTTGCTTACAGACATCCCAGCCCATCCTCACCACGATGGCAGAATATTTACCAGTCAGTCAGGACGCTGGCAGGTTTGGAGAACAGACAGAAATGTCTACAGAAATTAGTTGTATCATCGATAAAACTTTGCCCCTTCCCATGGCAAGTAATGGATGGGAATCAGTTATTGCACAGCTATGTGGGTCCTGGGACTTACTGCAAGTCCTYGGAGTGACATTGTGGCTGTTAGTGATTGCTATTAGCAATTGTGCTGCAAAGCGTGAGGTTTGACATCTGTTCTTCCAAGGACCCGGTATGTATATTTACATAGTCTGCACCCCTACATGGCATAGGTGAGCTGAGATTCTGCTGTCTTCCCTTAGAYGGTGGAAGACCACAACTTGGCCATGCCTCATGCCTTCTCATAACTACTGTTTGCCCCTTTATTTCCAGACTACATCTGTGCACACTTCCATTTGGGCCTTGTTTCAGCTCCATCCTGTCCAACCTCCCCATGAAGTGAAGACTCTGAGATATCATGAACAAGAATGCCAGAAACACATGAGCAGTTTTTCCCTCTGGATCACCTCATTCAAATATTACCATTCCCGGAACATACTCAAGCTGTTCAGTCTCTTGGCTTCACTGTTAAATGAAGAACAATTTGTTCCAGCCAGAGCTGAGAAAAGTGGAGGCAATACTTCCTTTCCAGTGGTATTCCCACTCTATCGAAGATTACTGCTATTATTCACATGTCTAAAGAGAAGATGCTTCCTCATGCTCCCCGTGTGCAATGTGAGCACCCAAAGTGGGCTGCGCGTCTCAGGCTCAGCCAGGGTACTATTGCACTTCATCTCGTGAGCTCTGGCTGCAGCTTCAAAGGACATCTGCTTACCCACTCCCACACCTCCTGGCTTTGGTGACTATACCAAACTGTAGATAGGCAAGCTTAAATAAAACAAAACAAAACAAAACAAAACAAAACAAAACAAAACAAAACAAAACAAAACACACCTTTCTGCTGATGGAGGGCACAACAGTCCATCTGCTGAACAAGCAAATGCTGAAAGCAGACCAGCATTTGAGCTGACGCTGATGACTTCTTACATGAAGTCAAGAATTTGCTCCTCATTTTCCAAGAATCGCGGTTCAATTTATCGATGTTATCAGAGACATCACACAGGGGAGCTCCACTCCTCACGAACAATGGCTAGAAGGAAACTCGTGAAAGCAGGAGACAGAGGTTTCTTGGCTACTGGTCCACATTGTGATAGTTGCTTCTGGAACGTATCAGAGTGACTGTAAACCTCAGCACTTTCAGAACAAAATGTAAAACATTCTTCCATTGACCTCGCTTTCCCACAATAACACCACATAAAATAACAGAGCAAGGAAAAAAATACAGAGAGCTTTATGAGTGCACTTTAATAAATCAATAGGGGGTTTAGATACCACAGTGGTAGCTGCTGTATAAATACCCAGACAGGAAGATCCTGTCCTGGAAAATTAGAATAGGCAATTCCTGAACCTGTTATTGTCCAGTTTCACTTGAAGTAGGAGAAAGTCAGTGTTATTTTTTCCCCACTGGCAGAGAAAAGCCTGGTGTCTAACTCTCAACTGGTATAAATAAATATACCTCTGTGTTGCTGGTGCTAGCTTGATCTATACCACCCGAGACGTTGCCTCTGTGATCCAGCCAAGAGAAGAACCACAAGTTGCTTGTATTTCTGATTATAAACAGATATAGAAAGAGCACAGTAGAGTTGAAATTATCTTTCATGTCTGCATATAAGTAAAGAAAACAGAGGAAAATAGGCMAATGGTGTGAAAGATAGCCAAGCATTATTTCTGAGTTTCACAGAAACACTCAGAGATATTTTACACTCTTGATGATTTCCCTTCTTTTACTGTGCTTTTAACATGTTACAGTGTTATTCTTCATTATCCTCTTCCGAGAGAATACTGTGTATATAGCTAAATTAATTGGTTATGGGCTAAGACCTCAGGACTGGTTATCACACAAAGTCTACAAAACCCATCTCTTAGAGCACAGCAAACATACTGCATTTCTAATGCATCTCCTCGTTACCATACGATGCCCTCTTTTAACTTTGGGAAGGAGAGGTGAAATGAACGCCATCTACGTATGCAGACTCACAACTAACAGCCTTTCCCTTAAAAGAGGGGTTAATAAAATCACACTTGATTAAGCTGAGGAGCAGGGATTCCAGGAAGGCAATATGTTAAGGAAGACAACAAGTGCAGAGAGGGAAATGCAGAATGTGAAACCTGGAGCGTAGAATGGTGTGGAGAAAATCAAGTTCGCAAACAARCAGGGCAGAGCAGTATGGGAAGGTCGAAAGCCAGTTAAGACCATGATGGAGTAAGGAACAGGTTTCTTGCAACAAAGTGGATGATAATGTCAGGAAGGCACTGGGAGGATCACATTGGGAAATAGAAGAGCAATAATAGTATGTGGCCGGGAAAGGAAGCTGTGAAGAATTGAATGTAATTGAAAGTAGAAATAGAGCTGCAATGAATGAAAGGGGAAAGAGAAATGAAAATTAGACAGAAGATCTCTAGGAATGGATTAGCCAAAGTCCATCTTTGCAGGCTGAAAGATGAAAGGACAGAAAAAGCTAGTCTGGGGCTTAATTGCCACTGTCATAGCTAATGAATTATTAACAAGTAAATTAAGAAATTGAGTAAATCCTTTCTCTGTCTCAGCCAGCTCCCACTTTTGGCAGTCACCAGTGAAATGTAAAGCTTTTTTTACAATTCCCTTATGCAATGGCTGGCAGCGCACTGTGGTTTCATGGTTTCCTTTAAATTTGTTAGAATCTCTTCCATGGTTCTTTTTGGGCTAAATTCTCCCACCACAAACTTCTTCACTATGAAGGACTCTTGATAAAGCTGTGCTGATGACATATCCACAGCAGTTGCTCCAGTCCAGGCTTAATGGTCATCRTCATTACCATGAATTTATTTGAAGCTAGTGCCCTAAAGCCAAGCTTAATGATGTCAAGAAGTGGGCGCTACCCACTGACCACAATGCTGAATTTTGTTTTCTTGCTCAGAGAACTTCCCATCCAGATTATTCTGGAGCAAGGAAGGGACAGATAGGAGCATGCTTTTAAAACATTCACCATGAGGTCATCTAGAACTGCCAAAAAATGACAAATTAATGCAATATTCTTATCACATCTTGAAATACAACTGTCCATAGCTTTGTTCTAATCTCAGCTATGGGCATCACATAGCCATCTTTTGACTGATGCCTCTACATCATTTTCCAGCTAGAGAAGACAATGACACTCCCTTTCTTCATACCTCAAAGAAGGGAAGTAGATGGGCACCTGCCAGGGTTTCAGGGGARAAGGGGTGAGCAGACAATAGTTTCCTCCTCCTCCACAGTTACTGCACAGAGGACAGACAAAGTCTCAGTCACATGATGTAAGGAGTCCTACCAGACAGAGAAATCCTGTCTCATCCACTATACCTCCAGCCACAATTTGGCTATTGGTCCTACAGAAGATTAAGAAATAGATTATTATTTTTATTTTTTTTAAATAGAGGAAAAAAAAGGAAAAAAGAAAACACAACTCCCACGATCTTTTTAGACGTTTCCAAAAAGAGAACTTTTTTATCTCAACACAGAAAGTGTTCAACCAAAATGAACATTTTYTATCTACAGTTCATTTTGCTCATTTTAGTCAAAACCACTCTTTATTGGTAACTGTTTTCAACAAACATTTTCTGATTATTTTTGGCTTAGCTGTAGGGCTGTATATCCCTGCTGCCACAAGGCTGGTATATACATTATGTGTGCTTGGCAAACGATTTGCGCTGAAAGAATGCACAGAGGAGTATGTCATTCAACTGGTCCTTAAGGTAATACAGACAGAAAAGAGAAATCTGCAGAGTCTACTACACAAAGGCGATCAGAATCGACCACAAAAAAGATGCACAGCCAAATTTAGAGAACATGTTAAGCATGAGGAGCTTCTGGTAGATGCATAAATATGGGCATAATTAACCCAGAGTAAGGTCAGCACTCATGGATCAGCAAACACCAAAGGGAGGAATCAGAGGATCTGCTGCCGCTCTGTTTAGCCTGCTGGGATCTGCTGCAGCTCGTGAATGCTATGTGTTTTCTTCAAAAGGGGAGAACAGAGCCCTGAAGCTGTCGCTATCTGATTATGCTGACCAGAAACAAAGCATTGCTGTTGTCAGCTCCAACTGTTTTGTATTTTGCTTTTCTCCTTGCCAGCTTTGCGAGCAGCTGTTTTCTCTCTTCCCTGGTGTAAATCAGGAGTAGCTTCAGTCAACACAGCACCATTTCTCTGTCCATCATGTGGTAAAGATCTAATCCATTCTTCCTCCTGGGAGAGCAAAATGCAGCCAAGAGTATATGTTGGCCTTGTTTTCCTTGCTCTTACACCAGCATGTGACTGTTAGCATAAGAGAATTATTCTTTTTATGAGTAGCAATGCCCGTCTAGATGAAAATAAGGAAGAATCAGCCCCATGTGGTGCATCTTTTATGTAAGCACAGTAATATGAAAGTATTGTGAGAAATAGAGTGGGCAGAAATGGATTTAGAAACTCARGATCTAGGAATACACTTCTTGGGTATTAATGAGACTATTGATATTGATTGTGGCTATGGAGGTTAACTTACGCCTGGGACTGAGGAGGAGACTTCTGTGCTGAAAGCCAAGTAGGGTTGAGCTGACTGTGCTCTCAGGCGCTCCTGCCAAGGGGCTAATCAGTGGGATCTGCTCATAGTCAACTCAAGTGCCCACATCCTGCAGCCCAAATAAAGCTCCGTCAGACAACTGACAGCAATTTGTAGCTCTGGTAAGAAATTAATACCACATTAAACACCTCTACATACTGCCATAATGCACGAAAATGTGTCTTCTGGCTGGAAGACTTGAAAAATGTGAAGCTTGAAATTCATCCTCACTTAATTGATTTCATGTCAAGGTATCAAGTCCAACCTGATCTTTATCAACTGGAAAACATCACAGCTTCAGAAACTTTTTAGGGGCAACCAATTTCTGTCCAATTTCAACACTCATTTACAGCTATTTGAGGGAGGTCATCTCATCTCCCATGCATTATCTAGTATACATATATATCTATCTATATATATAACTAGTGGTAACTCTATGGGATGATAAGACAGCTGTTGACCAGTTCATCTAATCTTTCTGCCATCCCTCGTAATTCAGAGGCAACCGGAGTCCTAGCGTGCACCGGCAGACCTAACTGTGGGTGATGCAAACTGTCTCCTGCTCTGTCACAAATATTACATACTGGCACCTGCCTCTTTGCTGACCCCTTCCCGGCGGATGGGCGCGGGTGGCCTGCCGTCTCCATCGCGGGTGGGTTGGCCGCTCGCTGTGAGGAGCAGACACGAGAGGGCAGCGCTGCCCCAGGCATGGGCACTGCTGCACAAGGGGCTGCTGTGGGCAGCGGTGGGCAGGAGCTGGTGGAGACCTCAGCTCTCCCTGTACTGGGGACACTTGCTGCTCTCCCCAGGCAGGACCACGCGGTGAAGAAATGCACCGCTCCAAGGAACAACACGATAATTCTCTGGTAGATCTAAAAGCTGCTCCTGCAAAAGGCATGTTGTCATGGTCTGACTGGTACAGAAAAGTTCTCATCTTAGGGGTGGTTAAGAGACAAACAAGTAGGGGAGCACATCATTTATTTTTGCAGTGGGGGGAAGTTAGCAGGTGGTTTCCCCATGAGCCACACTGCGACCGCTGTTCTTCATGGTATCCACATGTAATCTGAAAAGGGAACAACATTTGCAGGTGCTAAAAATTATTCAGGGTAGTCAAAGCTAATACTGACTGCAAAGAGTCACAGGATTATCTTGCAGTCCTGTCTGACTGGGTAATAAAATGGCTGAGAAAATTTCATTTCTACTAATGTATATGTGGAAAAATAACCCTAACTATACATATTCGGTGATGGCTCCAAATAAGCTTTGTATGACTGTACTTCATTCATGTATTCTGAATAGTATGTTCAATTCTGATCACACTGTCTCAGAAAGGATATAGTAGAAGAGGAAGAGAGAAGGTGACAAAGATGATCAAAGGCATAAAACACCCTCTAGAAAATGAAAAGGAATGGTTATGGTGGATATAACAGAGATCTGTGTAATCAGGAATGGTGTGAAGAAAGTGAAGAGGGGAAATAATTCACTTTTTCACAGTACAATATCTGCAAGACACCCAAGGAAATGATCAGACAGGAAATTTAAAAGKTTTTTTTGTCATTTTRCTTGGTTTTTGTTGYKTTTTTTTGTTTTTGTTTTTKTTTTTTTCTATGCTGCACATTGAACTGTGAAGCTCTGCCATTGAATTTTCTAGCAGTCAAAAATTATACATGAGTTCAAAGARGAGATTAGACATCCCATGGAAGTCCACAGATCCATCAGCTATTAAACACAGCAGCCCATCTGCGGTCGCCAGCTCAGCAGTCCCTATGCTACTTACTGCTGGAAAACGGAAAGTTGTCCCAGGGGATCACAATGCCCTTTTCTCACACCACTAGGCTGTTCTTACGCTTTTCTGGGCATCTGCTGTAGCTGCTATTGGAAACAATATCCTGGTAAATGTTTGTCCTGATCCAGTATCTTACGTTGCTATGTTATGGGGGAAAAAAGTAACTGACCAGACTAATATCTTAATTTAGCCAGGATCCTGCTGTTTCGCTTCTCACAGATATTGTCGGGGCCCACAAAAATCCTGTGACCAATTGTTAATATAATTTGCATAAATGATCATACTCATTTGCATACAGTTGCTTCCTTTGCTTCCTTCCCTCAGGGACTGACAATCTGTTCCCACTGCAGTAAGTTTAGGATTAGCTTACACCTCATTCTCTGAATTATATAATTTCACTTTCCTTCCCTCTTATTTATTTCTTACATTATATCATACTTCTTTTGAGGCTGAGCAGAGTTTCCACTTTACTATAGTTCTACCTTGCCTGATGTATCTTCACTCTTTCCAAGGAAATTCTTGTTTGATGGATACTTTAGTAGTCACTACAATGTGTAATAGCATCAACAAAAAGGATTAAGAAGCCTTTAACTTTCTGATATATATTAAAGTTTGCCCCAACACAAAACTGCAAAATAGTTACAGACAATGGGTGAAGCTGTTGGGTATAAGACAAATATGCTCTTGCTTAATCTACCCCTTCATTATTTGAATTGTGTCAAAATGACCCAAATCATAACTTTTAGGTAAATGAGATTGGCAGGCACTTTAGGTCATTTAAGCCACCTCTCTCCCCAAAAAACTTAAACTTCCCAATTCAAGCAGAACAAATGTTCAAACCAGATTCTGTATTTTATTTTCTTTTAGTGAGACAATGGAAAAAAAAATACTTCTTTCTGATCAACTTAGCCCCTTTTTTCAGTTTTTAATTCAACTGCCAAGTAAAACAAAACAAAGAATTTTTTCATGGGGCCCTACCAAGATTATTACTAACAAACAGACCATTACTGGTCTGTTYTTCACTGTCCATAGACAGCTGAGGAGGATCAGAGCACAGATCTGTCTTCTTTTCATCAAGATGTGGCTAGTCTTTCCTCTGYGACTGCTTCTGTCTTCTGCTCAGCATGTTTTTAGATCTCTAATACCAAGATTATAGAAGCTGTCCCAAAAATCTGATAAAATCCCTGAATTTCAGACCGAAAACTCTAAGATTAGCCAGAGCTGCCCATGCTTTCTTGCTGCACAGCACTATCAAGAAGCACTCACCAGGAAAAGGGATACCAACACTCAACTGAAGATTAAAAGCTCCTGTCATAGAATACTGCTCTGGATCACTGCRGCTATTTTCTGGTCATCAAACACCCATCATAGAGGACACAAAGTCATTTACAGGGGTCAGTACAATTAAAGGGCACTTCAACCATAGGAACACAACTTTTTTGGCTTCTTTCCTGATGTGAGATTATGTAGTTCATGTGACTTTCACACACTGTTAAAATTCGTCTGAGGGACATTATGTGAGGCTGTAATTGAGCGATGGACTTTTATTAAATTATTGTTTCTGTGTTCCCATTCATTCCCTCCCAATGAYACCAGATGTGGGGCTGTTGGGCTGATTTTTCATTGTTTCAGAGCACGTGCAAGTGTCTCCAGTGAAACATGCCTCTATGAATAAGCATCTCATGGAGTAAGTACCCAGAGCAGTTTCCCCCTGCGCAGGTATTCAAGCATCAATACTGAGACGTGTGCTGGGGTCTCTTGTAAAACATGTGCAAGAACAAAGTCACGTGAAAGAACAGAGTGAGGCAGGATCCACTTCACAGACAGCACGACTGAGGCACGAAGTCACTGGTCACACAAGCCTATGCAAATGTAGGGAGCAAATCCGACTCGGCTAATAGCCAGCTGCATATTTTAAACCTCAGGCAACCCCTTCTCTCCCATTAGAGGGTACAGTCATCACCTCTGCAAAGCTAGAGTATCACTAGAGGCACTAAAAAGAGACCAGCTGAGCTTCCCTTCTGTTTCCTCGAGATGTGTGATGCTGTGAAAATACTACAGGCAGTGTGAGCTGGTGCACAAACGGAGCTAACAGCACCATGAATTAAAACGCGGCATTCGTTTTAGCTCTTGTGTTAGAAGCTATCGCATAAAGAGAAAACCCACAATGATAAATGGACTCCCTCTGTGTAAATTACTGTGGCAGGAGGAGAAAATATTAAAATATGGTAGCAGTTTGGGGTAGCATGGTTAAAATGGGACAATGTCTGGTCAGGTACAGTACCAGCCATGTGAACCATAGTCTCATTTTCAGGTCATCTCCAGTCTGTGCTGCATATCTTCTACGGGGTGTTATTAGTTCATGATAATCACACTCTCTGCAGTTCCTTTACTGCTATTATAAAAAAGCTTTTATGTTGGGTAGATGTGTTATTTATTACGTGCTAGGAGGAAATGAAGTTGGTAGTTCTGAATGTTGAACAGCAGTTGGAGCTGAGCTGCACAGTTCCAGGTCCCAAGAACTCTGTCTCCTGTTTCATAATAATAATACTGATTTATCCCCTGTGTTATTAAGCTGTTTGAATGACTCCATGCAGATCTTGGGGCCAGCATTTTATTTTTGTCATCTAAGCTGAAGCTGTAATAGCAAGCGCTGACTTCCTTTCTTTTCTTTCTTCCTTTCTTTCTTTCTTTCTTTTCTTTCTTTCTTTCTTTCTTTCTTTCTTTCTTTCTTTCTTTCTTTCTTTCTTTCTTTCTTTCTTTCTTTCTTTCTTTCTTTCTTTCTTTCTTT
>JASVER010000035.1:4282050-4415318 GCA_030449065.1 Oceanodroma leucorhoa
TTTTCTTTCTCTTTCCTTCTTTCCTTCCTTCTTTCTTTCCTTCTTTCTTTCTTCTTTCTCTTCTTCATTCTTTCTTTCTCTTTAATTCTTTCTCTTTCTTTCTTTCARTCTTTCTCTCTCCCTYCCTCCCTCCCTCCATTCCTTCCTTCCCAGGTGAAATGAAGCAATATGTCCTGTTGTTACATGAAACAATTCTCATATTGCACTCACTGAAACCAATCAAGGTGTTATGCTGCCCCTAAACACACTGCTTAGAATTCTTCCCATTTATTTGTATGCTTGTGAAGGACCACACTGATGTGATCCTGCCTATCATTTAAACTCCACCTTTTTTCCTCTMTTTGGGATGTATGTTTACCTCAAAAATACAACAAAATGACAGAGGAAGCATCTTTCTACAGCATTTCTGTGCAAAATTTTAGATAATCTACATAACCCTGAAACCTTCCAGAAAGGTCTCGGACTGCAGTGACTGTCACAGTGTTCCCTTATCTGCCCCCCTGACTTATTGCACCTAAAGAAGAATTTTACCTTAGGCCCCCTTCAGGAAAGTGTTCTTAGTTGGGCAGATGGTACAGCTAAACATCCATTGGCTCACACCCCTGTGCTGGGGTCCYTTTTGAAGTTATTATTATTATTGAACATTTATTTTAAAATTGTTTGAGTCTATTTAAAAATTCTATTTTAATATAAATAAAATAATCTGGTGTAAACTGTGWTGATTTAATTTATATTTCTGGCAGTGCACTGATGCAGCTCCACTGAAATAGGACGTTCCTCCGAATGGYGAGGCATTTTTTCAGACCAAGCTTTTTGAACACCTATGGTCCCATATGTTTTATGATTATTGAAAATTTTTGACGAGGTCAATGAGTTCAAACACAAAATGAAAAATAGAAGACAAGACTGTAACTTTTTACTTACCAGCGAAATATCCAGAGTTTAAATTTCCAAATATTCACTYAAAAATAAAGCAAAGTTCTTAAATAATAACAATAAACCTGGCAAGTTCCCTTCACATTAAGTCTTCCCTAGTATTTAATTTGAAATGTCCATAGACAATTTATAAGGATATTAAGAAAATAGGTAGGCTAATAAATAGTTAATTCTTTGCCCCAGAGTCTAACTAGTTCGCTATAGTAGTAACTAGACCTGGATGGTGTTTTCTGCATCAGTGTTTTTTTCTTTCTATTTTCTTTTTTTCCCCAGAAAAAGGTGACATCGATGAATATTATAAATGCCTGATGATTTTACAGGGTTTTTTTTCTTGAACTGAAAATATAAAGCTGTTAAGCAATCCTGGACAGGCCACTTTGTACATGTTTTCCAATGGCTGAAAAAAACTTTTGGTTTCAACGTTTATACATTTCTAAATCTAAAAGATAAAAAACCTCAAAATCAAAACAAAGTCCWTCAATTTTGTCAAAATGTTGTTTTGTTTTGTTTTTCCCTTTATCGATGATGTAAAAACTTGTGCTCACATTTGAGTATCAATCAATCCCATAGACATTGGGTGGACTTCAGCTCACCTTAACTCCAGAGGCAGGATTCAGTTCACAGCTTAAAGTTCTAAACAAATGAGTATCTGTGCACATAAACAAGTTCCCGTTTCAGTAAGCAGAGGTCTGGGGTTTTATTTGGTTGCCCAGACTCCATGAGAAGGATGCCACAGTGATGTCTGGAGATGTGAGTGGGATGGTTTCCCCTTTTGTAAAGACTGTTTTCTCCATAGCAGAGGAATACAAGTTTACTTCATTCTTTCAATGTATATGCCACCAACTGTGCAATGAAATTCCTTAAATTATGATAAAATTGCTCATTTCCTGAAGTGAACACAACAAACTAACAGACACAGTAATTTTTAGTAGATTTGGATTCAATTCAATTTTCCAGATGTTCGCCTGTAATCAGCTTAGGAACTCAAATCTCAGAACGGTGCTATTCACACAACAGCTGTTGCAAATTTTTCTTTTGAATCACACCAATCTAGGAGTGGATTTGTTTACAGGCAGCCTCAGTGTTACATGAGGAACTGAATGATTACATTAAAAAAAATATCAAAAATGTTCTTCTGACCATTTACACAGTTTTGTTTTTATTRCATTATAGCTCCATTTTTAAGTATTTTTTTTCACGAATTAGTAAATTTAGTTTTCTTCACCAGTCACTGAATTTTGCTATTGAATTTAATTTTAAAAAACAATTTTTTTCAACTAGCTTCCTAATAAGAATATATTGGAAGGAAACAGCAGAGTAGTCACTGGAGCTGTATGTGGAGTCCATTGTCATAAGTATTTGCAAAAGCTATCTTGCTTCAAAAAGTATGATTAATAGAGTCACTCAGTCCAGCAAAGACTAATACAACATTTAGTCTGACCCTGTAAAAATGTAAGGTCTATAATTCAAACCTTAAATTATCACCCTATACAGAACTCAGTATCCTTTATCTGACTTACGGAAAAAGAACATCCAGCTCTTCTCTTGATAATTTATTCCAGTGGTTAGCTATTCTAACTGTGTCCAACCTCGTATTTGACTTCTGGTAAATACAGTTTTTTTCTTATGCCTAGATTTGTTTGACTGAAGTGGCCATCTAACCCTCCCAAGCTCATCTACTTCATGTAGCTGGAGAACAATGCAATTTATGGATGTTTCTTATTAGCTGATGGATTGTCATGTTTGGTACCAACCTCCGATTTACAGGTGTCTCTWTACTGAGGATTTAAAACTAAAATCCTAGCTAAATGTCTAGCTAAATGATTRTAAGTTTTTCTGTAAGGCAGAAGAATGTTAAGTTTTTGGACATACAAGGAAAATGTCACATAGTCCCTGTTAATGTAGTAATCCAAGCAATTAACCATGCAAATTCACTACTTTAGGTACAAAACCTTTGTACTAGGTAATCAAGGTGTTTTAGTGTCCAGTGTTATTATGAGACATTAATGAAGTTAGGGTGCATTTTCAAGCTGCCTGCAAAGTTGGTGTTTGACAACATTGTATGTCTGGTGATATTCTAATGCAAGCAACAAAGTAATTGATAAACAAAAGTAAATTAAGTASAATGTGAAGTGCAGAACCAGGGGATTTGTTGGAAAGAGGTATATACAGGGAGAAAAGCTCAAGCTACTTGAGTTATACAGTATCTTTAATTCATCTCGCTAATAAGGCAAAGGTATAGGGAATATAATAGTGTATTATTCAGGTTTGTTAAAGTCCTTACTATTTATACTRTTAAAAGACTGTGCAATGTGGTAACAAAGAATGTTAAATTTATATCGTGTGGGTTTCGCTATTTCAGTGTAGAGTGTTTCCTCTAATAKCTTTCCAAATTTTCATGTGGCTGTTTGGAAGGGTGAATCTCATTAAAGAGCAGGTATGTAATTGACCCATCCCATCTACTTAAACAAGATCAGTCTTTCCTCGCATTTCAGGGCAGTGARCACTGTGTTCTCCTAAAACGTCTAAACATAACAATGGCTTTTCCTAAAGGTTAGTGAGGCTTTGCTACTTTTCCAGGACATTTTTCCCGTTTGACAAGTTGTGTTATGAGAGACCTTACCTGTTGCCCACTTCCTTCTGCTGTGTGGAACTATCTAGACTTTTCTAGACCCTTTGTTTGTTCTGTCCTTCAGACCTACAGTTCATTTAGACAGCAATTTTTTGTTCTGTAATATCAGAGCCACAGAAATTTGGTAAAGGACAAAGACTTCCTGCTTTTTGAATGGATGCTCCTGAATAATCCTCCTACATAGGATTATATATACAAACATGTACACACATGTATGTTAAACTGAGAAAACTTTACAGAAAAAATCTGCAGCAGGTAGTAACATTCTCCCAATGTCTTCACAAGGGCATTGAGACTAGAGAAGAAAAACATTGCAATTAAATAAACCTAATTAATTTTCATGTGGAGAAGTTTTCATCATTGAGGATTTCGGTTACTGTTATTGTTTTAATTTTTAACACATGCATGTGCATAGAAATAACTGGAGCCTCCTTTAAAAAGCACTGGAGTAATTAAATGGGGCTAACTTGATGAATGTTATCATATGCACCCTGGTTGCTGGGTACTGAAGTTCTATCTTCCTTTAATAACTTTGTGAGATAAAGGGATGTTAAGCTGAATATGATGTATTCAATTCAGCAGGCAGCAACTGGAGCAATCAAAACTCATCCAACAGATAAAGAAAACTGTATGGCTTGTGTAATACACATGTTGAACTCACATCACACTCCCTTCATTCMAGAAAAGTTGTCTGGAGACTTCATCAGTGAAGTAGCTTAGTTTCATTCATATGTGATGTAGWTGACATACATATCCATTTGTGGTTACTGGCGAAGACTCATTACAGCTGCTAGGATGCGCCTATGCCTCACAAGAAGAGAGAAGGTTTCGGAAAAAGAGCTGTCTTCTGCTCTTTTTCCTCTTTTCCCCCTTCCTCTCTCACCCCCTTCTTTCTACATTTCCATCATCAGATCTCCCCACTTTTTTGTATGCTCAAGACTAATCAATTTCCCTTTTCCCTCCACATATTCTGCCAGACTAACACTCTTGCTAAAGAATGTCCTCATATTTTTTTTCTTTCCTTGCATCCTGACCCTGCAGCTGCTCTTCCCACTCCATATCCTGACCACTCCCTGACTTCTTATATTTGTTTTTTTTTTTTTTTTTCTGCAGAATGACCATTCCAGTTATAAACAAACAGTATTGTTTTTACAATTGAGATGTTGCTCGGGTAATGAATACAGCTAAGTACCGCAGACTGTGATTACAGTCAGTATCTTCCCTTCCCCTGATTAAATGCTGGAAATGAATGGAGCTAAATGAACACTTGTTGCTTAAACAAAGCCGTGTTAAAAACACTGGTTTATTGAGCATCACACTGTTTGTTCAAAAGATTTGGGGGTTGACAGACTTTTGCTGTATCCCACATATTGTTTATGCCAGACCCTGTGCGAACTCCTGGTAGAGAGCCACAAAACAAGGAATCCTGCTTTCTGGTATTCTCTGCTCTGTGACAGGTCTGCTGAAAGGTGACATACCCTGAAAGCCGGTTTATTTCAACATGGGGAGAACCCATGGCAATGCACTCTGAGCCTGAAGGGTTTTCACCCCCAAGTTTCTAATCATGAAGTTGAGTCAAATAAATATGTAAACCCACTGAGGTCCCAAGTGCTTGACAGGGTAGGGGGTATTTAATGAGCAGCTGGGAAAGGGAAATTTTAGTCTAATGTTATAGACTCCCTCTCTTCCTTGAATAACCATTAAATAATTCAACGTCTCAGTTTCCCCTTGTGAAATACGGGTAGTAGCACTTCTCTTACTAAGGTAAGGAGAATGGCAGTTCAGAGAATAAATAGTATTTTTTAAATGTTAATGAGGGTTAGGTAGGTATTTTGGGTAGGCTAAAACCCTGTCCCCAGCTATGAGGTCTAAACTTTCATCCCTATGTTGTACCAAATTTTTTTCAGAGATCTTTTTCCTATCTGCTTGTTCAAATGGGAGGCTATTCCTTTGCACAAAATGAGCACCAGAAACACCTTAGACAACCGATGAAGCTTGAAGCTAGTGGTAAAAAGTAGAAATAAATCATGATGGTGTTCCAGAAAAGCCTACTTTTTTTGATAGGAGTGGCTTTGAGAAGAAATCGAGCAGAGGGGAGACGTGTAATATATTTCTCAGTATTAATAACTGCTTCTTCTGCTTGCACATAACAAAAGAGATTTTAATCACCGTGGTAATCTCTCTCTTTGAATGAATATCTCATATTAATCTTTGGACAAAATTGAAGCAAATGAAGGTAAAATCTAGAATATAAAAGTGCCATCAGAATTCTTATTGAAAACAATAAGGATYCTTATTGAAACCATCATATTAAAGTTTCCAGTTGTTTATTTCTTTTTACAGGAGCTCCTTATTTTATGTCTTGAATAGTATTTCCCTAAATAGAATTGCACCGTGCAAAGTGCCATTATGATTTCCAACATTCATTTCCAGAGGGGCTCCTGCTAGTCCATAGCTATAACTATGATGAAAAGGGGCTGCGGGCAGCCTGTTGTAATAATGCCATCTCCTCATCTATCAACCCAGGAAGATTATATGAGTAACATCTCCTTAGAATAGAAACTCAGAGATATAAGAATCAATGAGATCTGGCATGCTGAGTGCCCACACGAATACATTGCTATAAAGGATGCCAAATCGCTACTGCTGTACAAAATCTACGGAATTGTAGTCAGCAGAGCTGTGACCGGGAAGAAAGGCATTAAGGTTTGACTGAGTATTTCAGTGATGGTCTCTGTTTTTAGAGTAATATATGCCGTTATAGTGTATGTTTTGGAATTTCCTGCTAGTTTTATGCTGTGATTTCATAACACAGGAGCTTTAGGGGCCGAATCAGGGCCAGAAGCAAYCATGTGCTTTCCACATTGCTTTTTCCTCCCTTGATTCAAGCCAACTATTGATAGTATCTGTGTGTGAGATGGATCAGGAAACTGAGCTTTGTCCCTCTGATTCTGAAGGAGAATTTTTTTGCTATCATGTTATTGTTGTTTGTAGTACTGACTTTTTTTAACCCAGGCCAGTTTCTTCCTGCAGTGTGAGTGTAGGAACAGAAGAAGTCAAAGGCAGAAAGGAGCAGCTGTAACTCCTTAGTCTGATTTTCCCTCCAGACGTCTCTGATCAAAACCCTACAGAATGTAGAATTTGGTCTGTTCTTAATCAACCTAAGATTCGTGCTCTCTATAGGCTCCTGTCACTCTTCAGTGACTTTGGAAGACACCAAGGACAACTAGGATCTTAATTTAGCAATGACTGTTGGGGGCCTTAATGAGGTGAGATGAGACGAATCTAAGGGCGCTGATGTTAAAGATACCAAAGATTCTCCAGCTACCCAAATTCTGGAACCAGGATCGAGAGGGTTGGATAGAGCTAGATTAATTAGTATAATAAAGATCACAACATTCGCACATTGGAAGGTTACAGGCTGTTCAGTTGACTATATTGTTTCCATAGAGAAGGCAGTTAAGTGCATAGTAAGCACCTTATAATTAGCAACTTATTATAAGTACGAGCTCAGGTCTTTGGCCATCTGTGGTATGCTTGTTATTATGGATATGCCTTATATTTCGTCCTGATGTTCCTGAAAATCTATAGATCTGCTTCAGCTATCTAAACAAAGCAAGTGAGAAAGATTACAAAATTATACCCGAGTGCTAAGCTCTGTGAAAAAAGTTCTCCTACATATTAACGGCATTGTTGACCTTTTATGTATTCTAAAGCATTGCATACCTTTCAGCACATGAAATAATACTAGAAGCAAGTTAGGTGATGATCCAAGATTCAGTCCTATCCCAACCCTTAATCTGAATTTGTCTCAAGATACCATAATTTTCTGAATGGACTAATCGAGCCCTCCGTTTCAACAAGAACTGCTGTATATGCCCCACAGAGCTGACCATCACTCCTGAGCTCTGAAACAATTTGCGTTAACATGGCACCTACAGTCTTCAGAGATACGAATACGACCTGCAGTGTTTTGTCTGTAAAAAGGTTTTCAGACCAATAGCTCATTCACTGACCCACATTGCCTTTCATAAGAAGCAAAATATTAGAAGGCATTTCAGCCCCAGCTTCACAGTCTAATATTAGATAAGAATATTTAAAATGCCTGGGAAAGGCTTTTGTCCATAGTCTGAGGTCGGGTTTTGAAATCTTTGCAAACTCCCTCTCCAGGGAGGCTGTGTAGAGAGAGCCATCCTTTCAGCTCACCCTTGAATGCACTTTGAACAAGCAGCTGCTTTTACTGTAAGCATGTTATTAATGGTCTCTTTTCAAAAGCAGAGATAGGACCCTGGAAAATGTTCTATTGATTTTTTTCCCTTTCCCTGTCCCTGTTTCAATCACACTTGTTTGAATGGCTTTCATTTTTAGCAACAACAAGAGATTCTTCGAAGAAAAGTGGTGTCTAGGTGCAGCCTTAAATAAAATCACTGCTCAATTGAAGCTCTGAAAAATACTATTGATATTTTAATAGAAGATTGGAGAACCATTTGCTGGTTCAATAATAGCTAAAAGGTGTTTATACATAGGAATCATGCACAAGGATCATTTTATTTCTCTTACTGTACATGTTAACAGAAAACAGCAACCTAAATCTTGACTCACTTGATTATTACATGTCAAGGATCTCAGGAACATGGAAGTATTTCATTCTAATTTTCTAAAGTGGAAATGTGCACTGAGATACCTGTGCAGAGTTCAGAATATAGAACTGCGAATAATATCCTAAGATATATTTCTATATAATAATAGTCATGCAGAAGAATCTGCAAGTAAGGAATTGTGCATACCTGGAAATAAATTTTTTTTCTGACTTTGGTTACAGTTGCTATTAGAATCATAAAATCATAGAATCATAGAATCATTAAGGTTGGAAAAGACCTTTAAGATCATCGAGTCCAACCATAAACCTAACACTGCCAAGTCCACCTCTAAACCATGTCCCTTAACACCACATCTACAAGTCTTTTAAATATCTCCAAGGATGGTGACACCACCACTTCCCTGGGCAGCCTGTTCCAATGCCTGACTACCCTTTCAGTGAAAAAATTTTTCCTAATGTCCAATCTAAACCTACCCTGGCACAACTTGAGGACATTTCCTCTTGTCCTATCACTTGTTACTTGGGAGAAGAGACCAACCCCTGCCTCTCTACAGCCTCCTTTCAGGTAGTTGTAGAGAGCGATAAGGTCTCCTCTCAGCCTCCTCTTCTCCAGGCTAAACAACCCCAGCTCYCTCAGCCGCTCCTCATAARACYTGTTCTCCAGACCCTTCACCAGCCTCGTYGCYCTTCTCTGGACACGCTCCAGCACCTCAATGTCCTTCTTGTAGTGAGGGGCCCAAAACTGAACACAGGATTCGAGGTGCGGCCTCACCAGTGCCRAGTACAGGGGCACGATCACCTCCCTRCTCCTGCTGGCCACACTATTCCTGACACAGGCCAGGATGCCGTTGGCCTTCTTGGCCACCTGGGCACATGCCGGCTCATGTTCAGCCGGCTGTCGACCAGCACCTCCAGGTCCTTTTCCGCCGGGCAGCTTTCCAGCCACTCTTCCCCAAGCCTGTAGCGTTGCCTGGGGTTCTTGTGACCCAAGTGCAGGACCCGGCACTTGGCCTTGTTGAACCGCATACGATTGGCCTTGGCCCATCGATCCAGCCTGTCCAGATCCCTCTGCAGAGCCTTCCTACCCTCAGGCACATCAACACTGCCGCCCAACTTGGTGTCTTCTGCAAACTTACTGAGGGAGCACTTAACCCCCTCATCTAGTTCATTGATGAGGATATTAAACAAGACCAGCCCCAGTACGGAGACCTAGGGAACACTGCTTGTGACCGGCCGCCAACTGGATTTAACTCCATTCACAGCTCTTTAGGCTTAACTGTCCAGCCAGTTTTTTACCCAGCGAGGAGTACACCTGTCCAAACCTTGGGTAGCCAGCTTCTCCAGGAGAATGTTGTGCGAAATGGTGTCAAAGGCTTTACTAAAGTCCAGATAGACCGCATCCACAGCCTTTCTCTCATCCACTARGCAGGTCACCTGGTCATAGGAGGAGATCAGGTTGGTCAAGCAAGACCTGCCTTTCACAAACCCATGCTGACTGGGCCTGATCACCTGGTTGTCTTGTACATGCCGTGTGATGGCACTCAAGATGGCCAAATTGGGCTCCATAACCTTCCCCAGCACCGAGGTCAGAGTGACAGGTATATAGTTCCCCGGATCCTCCTTCCAGCCCTTCTTGTAGATGGGCATCATATTTGCTAACCTCCAGTCAACKGGGACCTCCCCAGTTAGCCAGAACTGCTGATAAATGATTGAAAGTGACTTGGTGAGCACYYCCGCCAGCTCCCTCAGTACCCTTGGGTGGATCCCATCCAACCCCATAGACTTGTGTGTCTAAGTGGTGCAGCAGGTCGCCAACCATTTCCCTTTGGATTATGGAGGCTTCATCCTGCTCCCTGTCCCTACCTTCCAGCTCAGGGGGCTGGGTACCCCGAGAAAACTGTTCTTACTCTTGAAGACTGAGGCAAAAAAGGCATTAGGTACCTCARCCTTTTCCTCATCCTTTGTCACTGTGTTTGTTCCCACATCCAATAGAGGATGGAGATTCTCCTTAGCCCTCCTTTTGTTGCTAATGTATTTATAGAAAAAAATGTTATTGTCTTTTATGGCAGTAGCCAGATGAAGTTCTAGTTGGGCTTTGACCCTTCTAATTTTCCCCCTGCATAACCTCACAACATCCTTGTAGTCRTCCTGAATTGCCTGCCCCTTCTTCCAAAGGTCATAAACTCTCCTTTTTCCTTGAGTTCCAGCCAAAGCTCTCTGTTCATCCAGGCCGGTCTTCTTTCACACCAGCTTGTCTTTCGGCACATGCGGATAGCCTGCCTCTGCGTCTTTAACATTTCCTTCTTGAAGAATGTCCAGCCTTCCTGGACTCCTTTGCCCTTCAGGACTRYCTCTCAAGGGACTCTGTCAACCAGGCMCCTAAACAGGTCAAAGTCTGCCCTCCAGAAGTCCAAGGTGGCAGTTCTGCTAGCCCCCCTTCTTACTTCTCCGAGAATCAAATTAATTACTTATACCACATACAGTCAAGAATATGTTTTCTAAATATTTTTGCTTGTGACCAAAAAAGAAGTAATCACCACTGAGTTGGAAACCTCCAAACTGAGGATCCAAATGACACAACAACCATATTGAATTATCATATGTGCTACATTAACATCTAGGGAGATCTTGGTGATGTCAACTGCCATGAATGAGTCTCAGAGCCACTGGTATTTTATAAGTCTGAGCCCCAGGAACTATGGGATGGTGTGAGAGGTTCTGCAGGAAGGAAAGGGGCATGGGCACAGGTAGAAAGGCAAAGCAATGGAAGGTGGTTTTACATTTTTGCAAAGAAGCTTGAGAATATATCATAAATGCACTTAATTTTTAATCCCAAAATCCGTATAAAAGAAGATCTATGGTTTCTGATATTTTAAGCAAACTCCTGACTTCCAAGGACTCACCATTTTTTAATGGTGGTAACCGAAAAACTCTACCTCTAAATAAGTGGAATAATTTTTCAGAGACAGTGAGTAGAGAAAATAACTACCATACATACTTGAAGCTGTGACATATGAGCCAGAAGCACAACTTCTACCTATTGAGCCAGAAGCACAATTATATTATGTACAAAATTTACACAGCTTTACTCGTAATACCCATTTGACAAATTCTTTGGTTCCCTAATATCAATCGTGTTGCACTGAACACCAAAAATTGAAGTTCTTAGTTGGAAGCCAAGACACAAATTGAGGTATAGGTAACTTTTAAAATGCTGGCTTGACTTTCCAAACTGTTTTCAACCAAGAATATTCTCCTTTCATGTGTAGGAAAAGTATCAACCAACTGAAAAATACCCTCCATGAAGTGCAGCCTTTTTGCTTTCAACCCTTTGCCCATAAAGACTTAGATATTTATCTGATGGCTGCTTGCCTTCTTTAACAGGCTATGGTTATCAGTGTGAGCTTTGACAGGAGAGCTGTTACATTTTTATTTCAACACTATGGCCTACATAAAAGTTGGCAATAAGCGAAAGTACTGTATAGGATATGACTCCCCCATGATTTCTTCCTTCACACGCTGACATTTTTTACATGTCATCAATGCTCAAGTGAAGGTATGTTACTGAAAAAAAAAAAAAAAAAAAAGGCACAAAAAACCCCAGAAAGACAAAGAGGAAGGGAAAAGAAGGCCGGGGGGAAGGCAAATAAAACAAGCTCAGGCATCTTCTGGTCACAATAAGTAATTCAGATATTCTTCATGGCTTTAACTTAGAGATCAGTTTATGAGAAATTTATTCAGATGTAATATGTAGAACAAGAATATATGAGTTAGGTAGCCTGATGCAGGTATGAAAATTCAGTTTCTTAGCAACATTCACGGTTTAGAGCTGCTTTCCTTTGCCTTGACTACRCTCTTGCCAACCTGGTCAAACCTCAGATCTGTTCCCTGACTTCAGTCATGGTCACGTGAATGTTTATATCCATACCTGTATGCTGCCCCTGTTCTCACCCGCTTGCATTCTCTTACCAAAACTGGTGTTAAAGTCCATGTTTTAGCTTATCAGAATTTTAATTAGATATATTTTCTGTTGATATGTGATCCTGTTCAGGCCTTTAGAAATATTCCTTTTCAGCTCTGTCTTCACGTTTTTTTCTGAAAAGGGCAATATAAAGTTGAAAAAGGAAGGAAGTCAGCTTATATTCTTTGTTACATATCTTAATATGATATTTTTTCTCCATATCTGCACAAAATCATTGGTTTGTGTTCAGCTTGTGGTMCTTAATGAACTCCTCATACTGTCCTACAGAACTTTTATCAAGCCTATTACTTCCATCTTACAACTATATATCTGATTATGCCTCCCAAAATATACTACCTTGCACTTGTCTCCACTGAAATTCAATTTATTTCTTTTTCAAAATATTTTCCTAGTATATCTAGGTCATATTGAATAAAATTTCTTTCCACCAAAACACTTCAAGGCTTCCCCATCAGTCTCTGATCTGGTAATTTATAAGTCATATTCTATGCCACCATACACAACATTAATATCAGGAACATCAGGGTAGAACTCCACTTCCTGTGCCCTTCCATTTTGACTGCGAACTGTTCATAAATACCCTGTAGTGGTTTCGTACTGGGCTTTTGATTAAATAAGTTCTAGTCTTGGCTTAAACAGGAGCCTTTTGCTCCTGATGAGCTGTATAGCTCATTTGGATTTCTTTGCAGGTATGGCTAGATGGATATTGTTATCAATCCTGTTTGTTACCTGTTATGTTTTCACTTGCAATAACATATCAACTATTTCGTTGTTCCACAGATGAGGATCTCTGCATTTGCTCATGATAAGTAACACCACTAACTCAATGTATTTAAAAGAATATTATAATGTAAGCTGATTTAAACTACAGTACAAAAATTTTGTAGTAGCCTGTATTTAAGTGATYGTACTCCCTTAGTTTTTCCCCTTGATTATTATCTTATCTTTTCTTTTATTATCTCAACTGATCTATCAGATGGCAGTTTTGTGCACTGTTTTTTTTTACCACCCTTCCTATTAATAAAAATGAGAAAGATATGTCTCTRTTCATCTCCTCCATTGTTTTGCTAGTACAGTGTTGTCTGTAGTATATTTTGCAATACTTTTGCCATTTGTGTCCTTCTTTAACCTGGGTGATATACTAAACATTGCTTAGTCATGAATATGATTACTGTATTTTCCATCATGTGGTTCATAATATCCACCATTGGAGACTCATTCACATTTGTATCTTAAATAAGAACTCCTTTTATCCGATTAGTTCACCAAGTGGTTTCTTGAGATCTATTATGCTCTCTGGCCTAAAAAAAARAAAAAAAAAAAAAACAAAACCTTTCAGAAACTCAGAAAATTAATATTAAAAGTTGCTGTATGATCAGCTACAGAATAATCCACAAGCTGTGAATGTACAAGCTATCTAACCCTGTCTGGAGACACTTAGACAAAACAGCTTTTCTGTAGGTAGAGAAACTGTCCAGATTTCTTTATGGATCATGGAAGGAGTAGTCTCTCTGATAATGTATAGTTTATTGTTCTCCTCCCTACTGAATTAAACTGTTCAATATTTCCTAAAGTTAAAAGTAAGAGACACRAAAGAAGGAAAGTCTCAGCTGTTACAAGATTCCACGTTCTCCAAAAAACTGGGTAACTTCTTCAAACACACTTTGAGGTTAGCAATGGTTTCTGCATTATGAGCCAGATCAGGGAAGAGGATGTTGCTTCATGAAATAGATTCTCAGCACTAATCTCTCAGAAAAGCCCATAATCAGCATTATGAAGCAGTGATGGAGAAGGGTGAATTTTGGAGTTTATGGGAGTGACATGGTGAAGTTCTAACAGTGATGACCAAGGACAGAGATAAGTTTCCTGTAGAAATGCTTCTTTTCCCTTTTTCTAACCTAGTTGCCAATTTTACAATCCAAAACCTAATTCTGCACTTAACTACAACAGGCTCAATTTCCTCTGCTCCTTAAATCTTGTTTCGTTGTTTGAAGAGGATATAACAGGAACTGTTCTCTGTCTCCTCAGAAAGCAGTGACTCAATGTACAGCACAGAGCAATGATACTTACTGAGCCTCTACCATTCAAAACATTTTGAAACTCTCAAATTCGGATGGCAAGTCACATCTTCAAGGATCATCTTGAGAACTGGTGTCACCAATTGCCAAACCTGTAGAGAGCTGGTGCCTTCAACAGATGAATACAATTCTCTGCAGAAGTCAACAAGACTATTTAGACACRTTATAGCAACTTCTTCCATGCTTCTGACCAGACTTTTTTTTCCTGCCTTTCAATGGCAAGTGACTTTTAGCCTGTTGACCAGGACTATTTCCTTCTCATAACTCTGCAATTTCTTCCATTTCATAYAGTTCAACAGTCTGCCTTTGCTGAAAAGAGTGCTCAGCTCTTCAGAAAACCTGGCTTTTCTTTGTTTTTTGTCTACATCTTCTAGGAGAAATCTTTGATCTCTTTGGTCCCGCTTAGATTTCGTTCACCTACACTTTATGGGCCATATGCTCAACTGTAAATTGATCAGTGTAACTGTAGTCTATAGGCAGACTAATCTAAATTAAAGYGGCTCTATTGACTACAATGCAGCTGTGCTTCTTTACTTCACCTGAGCATCTGCCTGAATATTTCAAGTCAACGGGGTTACCCTGATTTATGTCAGCTGAGGCATCTATTACTTGGACAAAGTATTCCATAGCTGCCTCAGATTTATGRCTTCAGACCTTCCTTACTGTAAGTTTCCTACGTGCTCCAAGTTCCTTAGGTTGTTCATATCTGTTCTCTTGTCTCTTCCAAACACTAAAACATGACCGCTCACTCAGACTGGTAAATATGGTAGTAGCATCTCTTCGAGTAAGGCCTTTACTGAATTCTAATAACTAACATGGCACTTTGGTTCTGTGGAAGAATTTTCTTTTTCACTCYATATTCTTTGCCAGCTCCCTTTGTGTTTTTGAAAAATACATAAATGAGATACTGTCTTTCTAATGATAGGCATCGTTAGTGTGTGCTGCTGAACTCCTTTGAGTGGAATAACCTAGAAATGGTGGGTTGCTGAGCAGATATGATGATTCTTGGTTTGGCTTACACAACATCAACAGTGGGTSTGTGCTCCCCAAATACAAGGAAAAATCAATCCTGTAGTTTTATGACCACTTYTTGCTACAGGTTATAAGGAACCTGAGGRCACTAATAGRCCTTAATTGTCCTGACCAGGCTCTCAGAGGACCCCCGCTTACCCCTGGCCTCCAACCCTTCTTCCTTGGTAGACCTCAGACCTGCACTGCAGTTAGCTCCTCTCCTGTATGGACCTCTCAGATATACACTGTGGCTTGCCTCCAACCCTGGATCCAGCCCTTTCTCCTTTGCTCCTGATGGGAATCCCTGGCTGAACCCTTGACATGGTTCATCCCCTCCCCATGTCCAGGGCTGTTGACAAACCCTGTCACTGGTCCCCAGTTCTGCTTGCCATGATGGGATCCCACGGGACTCTCCTGTCAGTGAGGCCACTGCCTGCACYAGGTTACCTTCCACTTTCAACTTGTGCCTCACCACAGGGCAGCTGTGTCCTGACACAGAAAACAGCACATGTTCCATTCAGCCATTAGCAATTTAAACAAATTGCTCTTCTATGAGAAAACTGGATGTTTTCATTTTATATCAGTTAAAATATCAAGGCGTTAAACCTCCTTGAAAGTTCTTCCTGTCAACCAGAATTTCTGAATCTTGCAGTTGCCAGTGACCCAAAGAGATTCTTCCACAGCTTTGCACAAAAAGGCCGTCACCCAGTGAAGGGATGTCTTGTAGCCCCGAAATATAAAATCTACCACCTAGAAAATATTTAAAGCATTTCATTTGACTTTTTATTCCAGGGACTGAAAAAGCAGCTCAATACAGCTGCAATACAATAGCTAGTGGTGCGGGGGGAGGCACCTCATTGCCAGAATGAGGGAGGACATGAAGAAATGCAGGAGCAAAGCTCCTGAGGGCTGGCCTTGCTTTGTTTGCTCTGAAAGAGGTTGGAGTAAAGGACAGTACAACCCTAGGGAAAGATGAGGCAATTTGTGAGCTCTGAGAAACATTTAATACTGGGCTCACTGGGGGAGTTGGTGTTATGTCATGGGGGTGAAGTGAGAGGTCACAGGAGCTGCCGAGGACCTGTCACTGCCCAGACAGCGAAGACAGAGGATTGTTTCAGCGTTAAGGGTTGGAAAGAAAATCCAAGATTTGTTTTGCTGGCTTTGGCCATCCCCGGTGAGAGATCTTTCATGTCAAAAATAAATAGTGTCAGTCACCACTGATAGCGAACATGTGTCTCTTCACAAGCTAAGTATATTTAATTGCTGATAGATGCATCAGACGCCCGGCCATTGGGCCAAAACTTGCTTTCATTTGTGTCAGTTGAAATCTGGAGAAAGTCCACAAGAGTCAACATAAATTCCTCCAACTTTATGAGAAATGTCTGCGACGTGTATTTGGCTCACAAACCCAGTGAATGAAGGAGGATCAGAATCACAGTGTTTTCACATGTGTTTTCATCTTGAATTGAATAAACAGTTAAAATATTAAAATGTTTCATGGGATSAAGGCTTCTTAGAAATTATATAGARAGTGAAATGATTCATTCCTGGTAGTCTTAATGTTAGCTTTCATCTGTCCAAGCAATGGCACTTGTATACCAACAGCTGAACATCTCAAGCACTGTGGGGCCTGGGGTCCCCACCTGCACCATGTCTGTCTTTAGGTAGGCACTCATTTACACTGCCTAATTAGAGCTGGAAAAGAGCAAGTCTGAGGATAAAAAACATTARCAACCAAAATTATATGTCTCCACTGGAGTTATAGGCTAGTATCTATTTATGCTGAACTACATTCAGGCTGGAGGAGTTTGTCAGTGGCAATATTTTTTTGTCAGGACCGACCCTSTTTGAAGGAGCAATCCCAGTGGCTCAAAACTACTTCATTCCATTTCTCCTTCCACTCCCTGCTCTGCTAACCTGTGTGAAGGTGGCATGAATCACTCTGTGGTTAGATACGGGAGCTGCTAATAAGGATGGCCGTTGCGATGAAATTGAAGAGCTGAGATATGGACAAATGACACCTCAGGACTGCAATCTCAGCTGAGCTCATCAGCTCATTTTAGAGACAATTTCATTTTAATTGGGTGTGTGAGAACAGTCTCAAAGCTTTTATATTTAATACTGGATGAAGGAAAAGCCTTTAATAATGGAAATTACAGCACTTACTAGCTGAACACGTTACATGAAGAATGAACTGAGTGGTAACTCTTACTCACCATCTTACACTGTTTAATCCTCACATGTGTAACTCRGCAATGCTGGGCTGAGATCAGGCTGGTTTCCAGGATGTCTGGTCCTTTACAAGTCACCTTTGGAAGGATGTTTCAAGCCCATCAAGGAAAAATAGTGGTCAGCTATAGGAAGGGTGGGAAAAATTCTGTCTTTCTAGACGGTAACAAAACACGCTGTAATTTCAGCTGAGCCAGGATTTCACCTGTTAGCTTTTAAATCTCTAGACACTAAGTTTGTTTCTCTGCCTACAAGCCCTATCAACACCAACAGTGAGCCTACACTTTGGCAATCAGGGGAGCTGCTCATTTCCTTCAGTCACTCTTATCTGCTGCCAACGCTTTCCAGCATAACAAAGAACACAGGACAACTTGCGTTTTACTTCTTTCCAGATTCAATGGGAAAAATCGGTCTTATAAATTTTTTATATCCATGTGCTGCAATATCAAGTTTGATTGGGTTTGCTCACTGCCACATGTTATTGCCTTGGAAGTAACTCCTCTCTCTGCGTTTTGCATGTGCTGCTGGAGGTATAAGATGCCCATACCACGTCTGAGCTTTTCTGCACTCACCCGGCATCACAGCACCTTCACTTACACCTCTCACAAGGCTTTCGGAGACTGCATTTGTGTAAGCAAAATGCACTGACCAATACTCTTCTCATCCAAAGCCCATGGGAATGAGTGTCTTCTAACTGCATTAAAGTAAATAAATWGAAATTTAAGGTCTAAGGAAACCGGGAGATATGAGTAGTTTGCAATAATACACAAAAGAAGGTGTTTCAGTGATCAGGATTTGAAGTGTGAGTGTATGCTTCGACAGAYTGAATGAACTGTTGCTATTTAACAGCTGTCTTGCAAGGATGCTAGAAGACGTGTAACCCTGTGGGTGAAAATGAATGCTGTTTTATTGACTCAGACTCTGGGATAGGCACACAAACTGTGTGGGTAGGTTTGATTCCCCTGAACACAAAAAAAAAAAAACACATGCTGATTTGTGCTATCTGGCCTTCTGATTTCAGTGGCAGTGATGATTTATGAATTTCTTCAGATGAAATTCTTCAGTGGCAGTGACAAGTGGTAAAGAAAAAAAGTGAAGCAGCAGAAGGTGAGATACTATTTTTCAAGAGCTATTCTTTTAGCCAGGACAGGTTGGTTGTCCTTGTGTTCTCCTACAGTAACTGCTCTGAACCAAGCTGCTACATTGCACTTTACACAGCAAAGTCAAGGACAGATTTCTTAAAATAAGGGAAACAAGACTGACCCTGTGCCAGGGACTGATTTTCTGTCTGAACACCAGAGAACTCTGACCCATGGTCATCATTAGAGGGGGAAACAGAAAAGTACAGCAACCTGTGATCTTATGGCAAACGCCACTTACTTTTTTTCCTCCTGCATTCCTGAAAAATTTCCTTTGAGTCACTGTAGCTCTGGGGAATGGTATACATTGTAAGTAAATGAAATTGCTGTCCCTTTTAGTGAGGGTACCTAAGACTAACTGCTGAACAAAAGCAACAKATGGAAAGTGTGTGTCGGGAAGATATGTTTTTTCCCATAAATATCACTGTGATTTTGGTACAGTCRAAACTCATCCCTTCCAAATAAGAATAACTGACGTGGAAGTCATTTGGTCTCTCCAGGTTTTAGAAAACTGCTTGATGCTGAAATATGTAGGTTCAAGCCCTCCTGGAAACCCATATTGGGGAAACATCATAATTTTTTTTTTCCCAAAGAAAGACCTGAACTCTAGTTGACCACAAATGTATGTGACAAGTTTTCTCCTATATAGGAAGCCTGAAATTAAGGTACATGGGAAGACCAYAACATTTCAGATATGACAGCTGTCCTGTCTTAGGGGTACAGTGAATTAATTACTCATACAAAGGGTCTGTGGCATCTCTGTGGAGTACTCATATTACTGGAGCAACATCAAAGAGGCTGAAACATAGCACAAATAAAATTATTTTTGTTTGATTGAGTCTGTCTTATAACTGTATTACTTGGGCGCAAAAATACCATTTTAACACCACAGAAACTTGCTCTGGATCAAAATCAAAACTGGTCAGTTCCTCTTTCACCAATATGAAGCTCCAAATAAAAAAAAAAAAATAAAAAAAAAAAAAGTGGGATCTAGGTTTAATCATTGTGCTATTCCTTAGTGCCTCTTGCTGTCAGGCCCAGATATCCGTAGTGTTAATTGAGGAACTGCCTGTGTATGTATAATGTTTTTGATGTACTCTGCCTTAACATTTTGTAAAAGTGCTCTGCTTTCTGAAGAGCTAAGCAGCCAGTTTGGCTTCAGTTCAATGTGGCCATATGCACATACACTTTCCTAGTAGGTTTTGCTTTCACAGCTTGTCTACATGGGGAAGTTAGATTARCGTATGAATTTACAACACACTAGCTACTGCGTATGGTTGAAGCACAGACTCCACTGAACTCCATGAGCTACAACTTTCTGTTCACCATCCTGGCTGCCAGGAGAAGCTAAAATTAGGAATAACTGCAGGAAAACTGCCCCATTTTATGTTTGGTCTTGCTCAAGCCTGGTCTATCAAGATTGTATGGAAGATGGCTTGAGCTCATGTTGAGATGCCACATTGTTCCCCTTTCTTGAGAAAATTCAAGCTACAATTGTAAATGTCTGCCAAGGTTTAAAGAGGGTTTTCAGATTATGTTGAGGACAGTGGTGAAAATAAGCAAAGGTGCATTTCCCACTTTCCACTTAYGGAAAAAGTGATAGTTGCATTGCTCTGAGGCCTGTATTCACTGTAGAAGCTTGATGGGAAGTACTACAAAGGTTCAGCAGTGGCACTTAAGGGAGGGATTATGTGTTGGGACAATATCCTCCATCCAACACACATGGGAGTACCCTAGAGCCACATCTGAGTTTAACGATGTTAACATCAGCAAAAGGTCCACWTGAGCAGTGTTAACAAAACAGCCTGGAATAAAATATTTTTCAGTTGCCAGCCATTCTACAATATACATGGCAATGACTATGGGCCCCACTCAATTATGAAAACAAAATCAGATCTTCATTTAAAAGACTTAAATAGTGAAAAGGTCAATTTTTTTCTTTTCTTTGAGTACATTTCCATTGTCCCAGATGACAATTCAAAAGCCCTTTTAAGTCCTGTTTGTGTTACTGCCCACCTATGAAAATCTAAGTGAGCATGGCTGAAGAATCAGTAAAGTGTACCATTGCATTCTGGTCCATTTTCTAACCTCTGTAAAACTGTGAAAGTGAGGAAGAGATGCAAGTCTTTATCTTTACCTTGTACAAATGGCAGAACCAGCAAAATTTCTTGAAGAGCTGATTCTGCAAAACTCCAGACTGGATGCATAGAGGCAGCTTAAGTAAGGGTAAAAAAAAAACAAAGCAAAACCAAAAACATTACTGTCAATGGACTAGTTACATGCAAACTTCTTAATCTTGCATTTCAGTTATCACAGGCTGCCTGCCTGTTGAACTAGTGGTGTGATTTCAAGCAGCCCTGGATTTTCAGGGAAGGATTGAGTACAGATAGTCTCACTCTGATATTGTACCTTTTTCATTTTAACTTCCCTAAATTTTCAGAAGTCTGTGGCTTTGTCTCCAGACTTTCCCCCTCTTCAGCCTTTGATTCTCAATCATTGGGGAAAAAATGTCAATATTCCTTAGCACAGCTAAGGTGCCATATACTCAAGGAATTGGCAAATCTCCTCATCACTTGGAGATGAAGAAAGGGACAGCTGGAAGGAACTASATGGTTTCTGACAAGAAAAAATAAGACACTTCTGTACCAGAAACTGCTTATTGAAAAAAAGAAAATCACTTCCAAGGTAGGTTCTGTAAAACACATGATACCATGGCTGTGGTTAGATGGCTTCAGGCCAGGCAAAGAGAATAGATGAGAGATGTGTTAGCTCTGCCATTGCAGATGGTAAAGCAGTGGAATGTATATTATCTACCCAGCAGTGGAGTGAACCCTCCCAGACACACAGATTCTGGAGAACTACCAGTGATAGCCACTGAAAAGTTGAGGGTAGCAAATCTGTTTGGACTCGAGAGCATTTACTGACAGTTGAAGGACATTACAGTCAATTGTTTTGTGTAGTGTAGGCAGCGCCTGAAAATAACCCTGGCTGGAATGAGTTGTTCTGTGTTTGTTAGTTTTGTCTTTAGTTACTGCCTCTTTTATATGCCTTTTGTGTATTGTTCATCTGGAAGTTGAGTACTTTCTTGCTTACTCTGTCAGCTTTTTTTTCACCCCATTACAGGGTCACCTATGAAAAGCTTTGAAGGTTTGACTCACAGACATGGAACAAAATTTGTTTCAGGTGATAATGTTTCCCAGTAGGAGAGTGTTTGGATTGCTGGGAAAGTAGTTTGTTATGAGAATATAAAACCAGTTTCCAGGATGAACAAGGGAATTGTTTTGTTCCTTTGCAGTGCAGAGTTAGTGAGCAATAGCTTGAGGGGGTCAACTCTAAATCAGGCTGGATAATTCCTTGTTTTCATTTCGATATCCTTTTGCCTCCATCCAGCCCAGCTCTACACAATTATTTTCCTTATTGTATATCTAGCTGGGCTCTGGAAAACTAAGATCAATATTGCAAGTGTGTGGTCTGGAGATGTAAAATTGGGTAACCATGTGACACAGGCAATGCATGAAACTGCAAGGGTGGGTCATACAGGGAGACTACCTCCTCACTGCATGATCAGGACCAGGTGGCAAAGCTGTGACAAACCTCCAAATGARGGACAGGGAATAGTGACTTCCCATACTTCCCCAGCTGAATGTGATAAATATGATCTCTAGGATGGTTCCTCTAACTGGGCATCATGACCCCTCCACAGATATGGGGCTTATGTGAAGCATATGCCTGCCTGTGCAAAAAGCTAATGTTAATAGACTAATGATAATGTACTTTTTCAAACAGAACATACTGCAACTGGGGTTATACTCAGGTAACTAAAGTTTACCCTCTCCTCCTTGAGGCATTGGAAAATTCACCTGCTTTTTTTTATTGTCTTGCCTGAAACATTAACTTGGTGAGCTCACTCACCTTTTAAACTTACCAACATATACGTCTGCTTGCCAGGGGAGATGGATTGATTTTTCCCAACATGCACAGCCCAGATCAAAAGCATACTGTAATTATAGCTGCTACTAGCCTGTGGACAGGCAATGAACTGGGGCCCCTGTGCAGGTTCACTCATACCCCACTCACCTTCGAACATCAGATCTTCAACTCCTTCAATCCTTGGGATTAAATGCAGAGTCTGAATGCGACTAGACTAAAACTTTCTTTAAATCAATACAATTTATTTGGGATCTATACACGCAGTGAGCTAGCTAGAGTCTCTGGCACAGGTGCCTGAAATTGAGTAACAGTTTAATAGATGTTGAATCCTTTTCACATATTTTTCCAGAACAGTTTGCCCCCTAGATATTGCTCAAAGGAAAGTACTCTCCTGTTTAGGAGGGAARTAGGAAAGAGGTCATAAAGTTTGGCATTGCTAGGACAGCAATTGATACTGCCTTAAATCGCTAGGAGAAACATTCATTTCACCTAATTTTAGACTTGTATGGTATAACTGTTTATAGTTGAGCTAATCATCTCTTGCCAAAGCATAAATAAATATACTTATGGTATGATTAATCTCATTCTACTGTAGACCACCAAAAAATCAAAGTCAAGTTAATTAGACCCTAAAATTTTCCCCTGATTCTCTGCAAAGCATACCGAATCTGAAAAGCTCATTCAACTCCCAGTCTAGCCTGCACACCTTTCCAATGCAAACTTTTATGTTCTTCCAGCAGAGATTCACTAAGCAACCTCTCCCACTACATTTGCCTTTCCAATGTAATACATTTCTGTGAGTAATTAATAATTGTATGGTTGGTGTTTTCAACATCTAACCATCCTGCCACTAACACTGAGGTCAACTTTGCAAACTATATGCAAACTTTGCAACTGTGTACAAGACTGTCTTTGAGCAGATTATTAGAATTCTGGGCAATATTGGAAAAAAGATGTGTTATCATGGTCCTCTAATGAACCTACCTATCAAATAYGAGGGATGCACTAATTAGCTGACTACCCTTTACAGTCCTACTGGGATTCATTTAAGATGTAGCTATCTTTCTTCAGTTCTTTGCATTATCTGGGTGGGGATTCTTTGAGCCTTCTTAGTTACTCAAAGAAATACTTAGTTACTCAAAGTCTCAAGTGTCTTACCTGAGACGGACTTGGTATTTGACCCTCCAGCAGACGGAAGGGAAAGGAAACATTAAAAGGTTAAATTATATTGTTAACCATACAGTGAATTTCTTCTCCTGAATCTACAGAAGGTCTTTTAAGAGAACTGCTTAAACTACAGTCCAAATCACTATACCTCTGCACAGCAAGGTAGGGTAGATAACACGTAAAAGACTCTTTGTGCAGGTCACGGTTTACTTTGACTCAGAATAACATTGCTAAAGTTTTTTTTGTGTTTTTCAAGCACCAGTAGAGAACCCACAGTTTTTGTGCTTCCTGGCTTCCCAAAAGAACCTTTTATTAGTTATCTTCCAACCTTTGAATTTTAAATGAAAATTCTAAAAGGCCAAGAAATCTTCCTTTTATTTGACATATAACTATGTCACTGACTTGAATGTGTGGGCCAAATTTCATAAATGGTTGCAAACCCAGTGGAAGACTCTGATTCCAGTTCAACAAAAGTATAAGGTGTCTAGAATATCCATTGTTGAGAAAAGTGTCATAAACAGAATAGTTGATGACATGGATTAGACAGGCATACAACACAATGCTGTATCGAGTGTCTCTSTAAGGACCTGTCTCTGTAAGAAGCTGGTGGGCTGTATGCTTGCATACAGCATTAAAGCAAATMTACTTCTGAAAGAATAGTGCTTGGATGGAAGTAATCTTACTGAATTTAAAATGTATAAAAGTTAGGAATATAACTTTAACTAGTCTACTTGGTTCCTTCTATCACTAGGGTGTGCTAAGCTGTCCTTCAGAGACACCTAAACTTCACTCCTATCTTGAGAAAGGCAATACCCATACAGTACCATGTTGAAAGAGAGTAAACATTAAGGCTGGGTACAAATTTGCTGTTCATGAGCTACTCTGCACTAATAGGTGCATTAAGGGCCAATAAGGATGAATCAAGAAAAGAAGTTCATATGATCCCGAAAGGACATGAACGAAATGTTCTGTCAAACCCCATTCTTTAGTCAAGGAAGACTGATTTGTGTCGTGAATGTGCAGTCTAGAAGCAAAGCAAAGCACCTTACTTCTAGCAAGAACACATTGTATTTCCTGTTTTGTGATCTCTCCCTGGGAAGATCTTTGGCCTCATTCCTGTTTAGATCCATTAGGTATACCAACAGAGCATTTACAAAGACCCTTTTATAGTATATAGTTTGCACCTTCCAAATATAACTGATAGTGAAAATGGAAATTATAGTAAGGGATGGAAAATCCAGGTTAAGGTTTACTAGTAGATAATCTGAAGTGTGTGTCTATGAACATACATATATATATAYACACACACTGTAAACAAACAAGTATATACACATAAACTATAGACTCACATAGTTTATTGACATCAATTCTTCTCTTGAACCATTCTATTGAGGATACTAGTACATCTATATTTCTTTATTGACTAAACTCACATTTTAGTATAGTTCTGTGTGATACTGTATAGACTACCAATTCAGGTGGATGCTAATACRGGTTTCAGTAATATCCATTGTGCCGTTTAGATGTGGCCTTTTTAACTGTGTGCACCGATAGACTCATTACAGGCCAAGTCCATGTTTGTTAATCCTCTGGGGAGATGCAGCTGTAATACCTTTTGTGGAAAGGCATTGGATTGCTAATGTAATATCTGTAGRACATGATCCATCTAAAAGTTCTTGAGCTTTGTTCATCATTTCAAGGGGGAAAAATACTAATTAAATCTGACAGCATTTGCATATATAGTCTAGTAATTAGATGAAAGATTTCTCCCTGTAATTCTAGAGGGCAATAACACAAATTATTAAAGAAATTTGAGAGCTACCTGGAGTAAACAGTCACCAAGATACCCAGCAACCATAATATTCAGTGTTTTAATTTGCATATATAAATGSCTATAAAGTAACATCTCATGAAAATTGGAGATCTAAATTAAGAAGCCTTTTATTCTGGTCTTGATCTAAAGCTTACAGGAGTCAGTGGATTTTTTATTTTGACTATAATGGGCTTTGAATAAGGTTATAATAAAAATTTTCTCTAAAAKTGAATGAAATGAGTGATAATTGTGAAAGCCCCTCAGAATCTGGTTCTAGAAAGGTCTCTGGTATTCATACATTCCAACATCTCCAGCCAAAGAGAATCTCTCACTACTGCTGTTCCTCTAGACTTTTTTTCATTTAAGGCAATTAAAGTATGGCWGACATCCAATTTCTGAAAAAAGCACGTCACAATTTCATATTGGCTTGGGGGCCTACATTTATAAGTGGACAACTCCTTACAAAAAGCTTCCTGATGGCAAACCAGAAGCATAGATAGATCCTCAATGAACAGATCTCTGCTGTCCTCTGTGGAAGAAGAGGAGAGAGATTTCACACGTGTACCATTTTTTGCTTTGAAATTCTCTAAGCCATTAGGAATTCACCAAAGTTCCATGTGTCAAATCAGCAATGCAATTTACCAAATAAATTATTAAAATGGTGACTTTCCTCTTCACAAACAGTTTGGTGAAGTGTTTGGTATACTGCCAATGCCTTTCTAGAACTGATTTTATAAAGATGGTTCTACCATAGAAAATTCACAAAAAGTGAACAAGGTCGTAGCTCAACCACTTTAGAATGCTACTTAGTCAGAAACCAGTTGCCAACAGGAATCAGTAATAAATGCATAAAAAAAATTACTAGAAAGAGGRTACTGAAATATCCTCCATTACCTGGCAGTTCTGTTTAAAATTCCTTAGTTAGGGAAATAATCAGGACCATGATTCTATTGTGAATACTGGACCTGTCTTCCAAAAATTTGTCTAATCTAATTTTGTACTCCACAACGTCCTACAACATTGAATTCCAAAATACAGTTGCATCCTGTATGAAAAAAAAAATCCAACAACTTTTATTTTGTTGCTTTACACTTACTGCCTGGCATTCATCATGTTCTTGTGCTGTGATAAGCAGTAGAAACTCATTCAGTATTTTGCTTCAGTAGTCAACAATCAATACTGTTGACGATTTTTTAAGCCCCCTCAATTATCTCCTTTTGAAGAAGAGAAGTCCTTGTCTACTTAGTCTCTCTTATAGAAACTGCTACAATCCTCCTCATTACCCTTCTTTGAAAAAGATATTGCAGTGTATGTGTGYATGACAGTTGAGAGATTTTCATTCATGCTGTTTTTTTACCCCCAACYTGGCATTTTATTCCCCCTTTCCATAATAAAGTGTTCCTTGTTTTATTCCTCATCCAAATAGTTACAAGTGAAAAAGTATTAGCACCTGTAGGCATCCATTATTAGTTATTTAGTTTATACAGGTTTTCAATARATGAGCAGTCCAGTGACGTTTGTTATGTTTTAGAGATGGTCCTTGTTGCTACCATAAACCTCCCCTATAGGCAAAGTAGAGGAGGTTGCCTTGAGAATGGCGTTCAATGAAAAGGAATGAGCACTGAAGGATGAAAAAATGAAAGTTGATATAGCCTCGCTCAATATGATTCATCACTTCGGGTGAATGGTTAACAATATCATTAGTTACTACACAGAACATTCTTTGTAGGCTTTTTTGTAGACTTTGTGTTCATAGTTTCTTCCTTCACAGAATAACAGATACTAGGTGTTCATTAACTCATCCAGTCACTCCACCTGCCAATGCAGAATTATTCTCTGCAGTATATTTCTGAGGGATCTGGTACCTGCACAGACATGCATTTTGACCAAAACTCTGACATAATTTTTCTGGATATACAGTTAGTTTTACCATGGCTGGAAATTTAAAATGTCCTTACTTTCTCTGGGAGTTCATTCCTGATATTTTTGTGTTACTTTGAAAATGTTAGTTTGCACTATTCAGTCGATACTTCTACCTAAGAAATAAGACTCTCACCTAAGTTTCTTGTGGTTAAARATGTAAATGACTGTGTAAGTGAACAACAATAATTTTTTTTTAAAAAAGGTTAAACTTGATCATATATTTTCATAATGAACAGTAACACCTCATAGAAGGAGATCAGGTTGGTCAAGCAGGACCTGCCCTTCATGACCCCGTGCTGGCTGGGCMCCTTCCCCTGGTGGTCCTGAACCTGCYTYGTGAGCGCCCTCAAGATGAACCGCTCCATRAYCTTMCCCGGCACCGAGGTCAGGCTGACAGGCCTGTAGTTCCCTGGATCCTCCCTCCGGCCCTTCTTGTAGATGGGCGTCACATTGGCAAGCCTCCAGTCTTCTGGGACCTCCCCTGTTAACCAGGACCACTGACAAATGATGGAGAGCGGCTTGGCAAGCTCCTCCGCCAGCTCCCTCAGTACTCTTAGACTTGTGTATGTCCAGCTGGCGTAGCAGGTCATTAACCTCTTCCTCTTCGATTACAGGGGGTTTATTCTGCTCCCCATCCCTGTCTTCCAGCTCAGGGGGCTGAATATCCTGGGGATAACCGGTCTGACTACTAAAAACCGAGGCAAAGAAGACATTAAGTACCTCAGCCTTTTCCTCACCCTTGGTGGCAATGTTCCCCCCAGCATCCAATAAGGGAGGGAGATTCTCCTTGGCCCTCTTCTTGTCATTAACATATTTGTAAAAACATTTTTTGTTGTCCCTGACGACAGTGGCCAGTTTGAGTTCCAGCTGGGCTTTTGCCTTCCTAATTTCCTCTCTGCACGACCTTTCGAGATCCCTGTACTCTTCCTGAGTCACTTTCCCCTTCTTCCAACAGTGGTAGACTCTCCTTTTTTTCCCTGAGTCCCAGAAAAAAACTCCCTGTTCAGCCAGGCCGGTTGTCTTCCCCGCCAGCTCTTCTTACGGCACACAGGGACAGCCYGCTCCTGYGCCTTTAAGACTTCCTCCTTGAAGAACGTCCAGCCTTCCTGAGCCCCTCTGCCCTTCAGGACTGCCTCCCAAGGGACTCTCTCAACCAGTGTCCTGAACAGGCTAAAGTCCGCCCTCTGGAAGTTCATGGTAGTGGTTTTGCTGACCCAAAAAACGTCTTCCAGCACTAATCTGTGCATAAATTTAACTTACTTGCTCCATAACAACATATACTAGCACAACAATCACATGGTGAGTAACACAACCAGAAACCAGGGAAATAAGCATTTTCAAGTGTGTTACTACTGGAGTTAATCAAAGTCTCAAACTTGTTTAACTGAGCCTAAGTGTTTTGGAATAGATTCACCTGCTGTAGTGCTAGTCTCTTAAATGTTAGGACTCTAGCTTAAGTTATTTACATGTTGGTTATCCTCTGTGGTCAAGGGAGAGAAACAGACCCAATCAGAGATGAACTCATCAAACTATGAGGGTCCAAGAGGTCTATATGTACACCTGTCTCTCTACACTGATGATGGAGAGGAACAGATGAGATTATACTGGGTACCTAACATTTAAACGGGTAACATTGAAGGAAATTAACCTCATTTTTAAAAAAAAGAAGAAAAAGAAAAGAATGCATACTCATAATTAAGTTTTCACACCCTGTTATTGTCATATTTGTTTCCCTTCTTTCTCAAGCGTCAATTTTGTCCATTATCTGATAATCCCAGAATTAACTGGAACATAAAGGAAAATATGTAGTTTTCTTGTATAAAAAAAGTAATAGATAYTGTAAATATTCAGTTGTCTTTACTACTTTTTAGATGACTAATTTCTCTACTTCTAGCTCCACATTTAAACAAAGCCTTGCTTATAATAGGCATTATCACCAAGCCTGTTTATCTGGGAGTGCCTGTGTGATGCTCCTCTTGGTGGCTAGGGCTGCCTGAAGCTTCAGAAGAAGCTTTGCGTGGTCACAGATATATGACAACCATGTACAGGGAGATGGTGCCGTTTCATAAACAGAATTTAGAAAGATTTGATTGTTGTTCTTACCTCTGACTTACTTTTTATGACAATTTTGTTGGACACTTTGAAGTACTTTTATTTCACCTCCATCTTTACCTGCATGTTCAAAAGTTTCTTTCAATTTATTCTTTCATCAAAGTTATTATTCATCAAGTTTGTGCAGCGTCATAGGACCTGAATAAAATACTGTACTATCACAATTTTTTCAAAGGACAGCAATACATCAATGGGTAGCAGTGAGTGCAGATGATTTTTAAATTGTTATAAATTAATACTGCTTTCCTAATGCTCCATATTGAATGGCATATTCCAGAGTTGTCTCACTAATACAGCTGGTACAAAGTTAGAATGACTATTTCACACGACACYGCAAGACTGTTTTCACCCTAAGTCATGGTTGAAGCTCCAAACGAAGCCATCCTTGCAGCAAACAGTACCAAAAACCTATGGAAATACCAAACTAATACCTTTTGGCTCTGTGTGACGTGGGTGGTTCTGGGTGATGTCTTAACACAGTACCTGATGATGGGCGTAATTTTTCTAACCTTTTCCTACCTCACTTCACAGTGGGTTTGGCAGCCGAACTAGACTRTAATTCCCATGTTGTGTTATGAGGTTCTACCAATGCACTGCATGCAGGAGTTGCTGCCATGAAAAAGAAGAGAGATATGATCTATCCACGCTACTACACACTTCAGGTAGATTCATTTCAAATGTTTATTTATAAGCATTTCAATCCTCCTCAGCCATTGTGATTTCAATACAGATGTATAGAACATACATAAAAAATATATGAAAATGAATAGAAATGAAATGTTTTCTTCCCAATTCCCAGAGGGAATATTGAGAACTTCAGCAAAATCAGATTCCTCATAAAAATTTCACCAGAACCACATAGACTTAGAAAGATAAGGCTGAGAAGCAAGGGCAGCAAAATCCTACTACAGATATCAACCCAGGCACTAAGATTTCTTCTGTCTATCAGCTGTATATACTGCAAGGTTTTGGCAGGGCTGAGGAGGAGGCAGCCCATACTGTTCATCAGCCTCTTGAACTCAGACATAATAGGCAAGATTTGTCTGCTTTTACTTAGCCTATTACAAGTTAAGTGTTTAGAGTCAGTGAGTAGATCCCTCAGGTCCATTTACATTCGGTGGAGGAAAGTAGGCATGTTCAGAAAGCAATTCATTGCATCTTATAAGATGAAGCATGAGTCACCCACCGGGTGTGCCAATTTGTCTCTATTCACTTCAAACTGAGCCTGGAGTGACTGCCTTAGACTTGCATTTCTAACAGACAMTCAAATTTAGGTAAGGAGTACCCTACCGAGGTAGACTATGAGACCAACAGTGTCTAAGTCAAGCACCTGCAGCAGCCACCCTGGATTTACCCCACAGTCACTGAAAAATTTTGCCCTCCTCTGAGATTGTTTTTGCTGCTCTACAATGTCTGAAGTTATTAACAGCCACAGGTTTTCAAAAATCACAGGATTTTAAACTTGGATTTTTACTTCATTGCTGGTTGGTTTTAGAGCTGTTACAGATCCTATATTTGCATTCCACAGCCAACAACATGGGTCTCTATTGTTTTGCTAAGTTTCTTTTAAAATGACCTTCCCGGAGGTGAGTTTCAGGAAAAAAAAAAAAAGAAAAACAAACAAACAAACAAAAACAACCAACAAAAAAACAAGCAAAACCCCCTTGCATTTCATATGACACCCAGTGAAATAGTACAAATTAGCAATAAGAAAAATATCCACCTCCAGTATCCATGAAGATTTCTATTTTCTCACCACTTGTACTTGTTTTATGTGTGTACATCACTATGTAAATCAAAAACAGTGGGGGTTTGCTCAAAGGAGGGTTATTCCCATTTTCTGAAGACCTCAAGAATTAATGAAGACGTAGTTGATATTTCTTTAGATACTCTGGTTACTATAGTGCATCTAATATCTGCAAATTTTCCTTTAAGAATATGATTACTGTGTTTTAGTGTAATTATGAGTGCTTTAGAAGCACAGTATTTTCACTACCTCTTCATCTCTCTGATCACATAAACGTATTTTGGGATGCCTGTCAAGAAAATTTGAGCAATACATTTCAACAGCAATAACCTTTTGAACAAAAAGGTACTCATGAAAAGGCACATAAAAAGCCSACTTTCTAAGTACTCAAATCAAAGATAGTTAAAGAATTATGCTGAAGGATCCTGGCAGTTTGAATAAAGCACCTTATTTGGAGGAACTATGTATTTCTCTCTATTTTTCTACAAGAGTAAAACCCTGGTTTAAAATTTTACTTAATGAGAGAACAATTATAATTATTCTTAGAATCAGTTCAAACAAGCTTCTGCTTCTTTCAGTTTTTAGGAGTTTTTCTTCTGAAAGTTCTCAAACTACTGTAAGAATCAAGTAGTATTTCAAAGCAGTCACCTCTGGTGGCTGCTTATGTTGGTATCATCTGAAGAAGTAAAGATGTGTGACGGGGCTCTGGCTTAGGTGGGGTTCAGGCCCTACCACCTTGAGTTGGAAAGGGCACAAACATTGTGTTGGAAGGCAGTTAATAAATAGTTATTTAGAGCTCCACCTTGACCTCTTACCATCATCACCTATGGCTGGAACTTGTTGTCCTGACAATTTCTTCTGTTCTTTTATTAGTATCACAATTTCTGATGACTGGTTCCATGCAAAGTTAGCTTGRTTCAAAAGGATTTATTGTCTGAATTAGTGCCATCTTGCTACCTCTGRTTAGACTCATGCATAAGAAGTGGGATTCAGGTACAGAATCAGAAAACTAAGTTTTGGTGTCTACTTGTAAARATAGCTACATCTAAGTTCTATGTCATACCCGTAAGTCACAAGCGATTCGGTTGATTAAATATAGGTKTCAAGTGTTATTTGAGATGTCTTGTTATATGCTAGATATCTACAAGGTATTGCTGGATATTTCAAATGACATTCATACATAAATTYGCTCCTAGAATGCCATTTGGACTTCATGCAAGACATCCTAGAGCTTCTGAAATAGTGCAAGATACCTGCTTGTGTGAGCAACTRAGGTGATCCCTGGAGATCTGTGCAGCCCGCTGTACTATTGACAAGTCACTAGGGACAAGACTAATGCCTAGGCATTAGTGTCCAGTGTCATCTGACTCATTCTCTAAGCTCTGTTGACTGTATTGGTTAGATCTCCATCAACTCTGAGTGCTCAGGCATCTAATTAGATGGCACACAAATTTCAACCATCATCTAAATTTAGTTTCCTAAATCAGGTGTTGAAACCTGCCTCCTGAGTCTGTACAGGTGTTGAAACCTGCCTCCTGAGTAATCACTGGATTATTCACCCGGTGAAAACACTAACGAGCTCATGCTCCCATGACTTAGCAGCTCATCCCTTTGAAAGCAGCTAAGTAGTAGCTCCTGAAGCTGGGCAAGCTCGGAAAGCAAGACAGCTGCATTTACACCTTARCAAAAATTGCACCTTAGCATATTGCATCTTAGTAAAAATCCTCAGTCTGACCCCATCTTCATCAAACTATCTCAGTCTCTGCTACTATGGTCTGACTAATGCTTAGTGTGACAAAACCAACCAGGGGGGCCTTTTAAGGTTAATGAAAGGTGGGGGTAGGGGAGTCAGATGTAATGGCTCTTCAYATTTGAATTTCTGTACCTATGTTTCTCTCTTACTCCTGTTCTGCAATTCTGTGTATGTGAATTGTTGCTTCTTACCTGCTTGTATGAGTCTGGATGGACGGCTCAAGTTCCAGTAGCAGGGTCATATTATTAATGAGAAGAAAGAAAGCAAAGGACAGGAGTGACAAAAGGAGACATATGGAGACTCAGAAAACAGTCTAAAAAACTTGGGATTTTTTKTTTTCTGAAACTCTAGGCCCAGGTTCTAACATCAATTTTCTATTATATTGCATTTATTATTTTTGTGGAAGTACCTGAAAATAAAATCMTATATATATATAGTTCCTAAAATAGGGTTAGAGTTGTTGTTTTTAAAGAATGTTTTATACCTTCCAACACTAGTCAAGTAAGAGCCATGCTTCCCCCATGATTCATGTTTAATAGCATACTTTCTTTAGACAGCTTTATTTATCCTACAATAACATACAAAATATGCCCCAACCGGCTTTATTTTTAGCCAGTTTTATGTTGGCGTTTCTTTAACAGCACATAGAGGGAGGGGTACAGGGGGAGTCAATAAAGAAGAATGTGAAAATGTGTCCTTCTATAAAAACCAAGCCTGAAGTAGCAGTTGGACTTTGGCACATGTGTGGCCTATTATTGCCTTCTGTCGTAATCAGCCTTCTGGCAAAGCAATAACATCAAGGTGTTGTTTATACACTATAAAATGCTAAAATGGCATTGTAAAGATTAGCTGGAAGGTGAGGATTGTTTTGAGAGCTTTTTTTTTTCCTTTTCCTTTCTATTCTTGCAACAAAGAAATACTGCACATAAAAATTGCTTTCCTCAATACTTTCAATGACTCTTTAATGGAAAAACTTACCTGCAGAGAGGCAGCATGGCCCATGGCCTAAGGGGACTAAGAAGAAAAAGACTTTGCTTGAATCCTCAGTTCTGCCACAAATGTGTTTTGTGACCCAGGTTCACGTCACCTCTGTGCACCTCTTACCTCAAACAACGCTTGATGCAACCAAGAGTTCAGGCACTCAGAGCCCCAACAGCATTATTAAGTCCCTGCACTACAAACAGTTAAAGGTAAGGGAAGTACCTACATTATGAGGTTTCTATTTTGACCTGTTTTTACTCAAGGGACAGCAACACAAGACCATCAAGTAGTGTCATCAAAGTCACCCAGTTTATATTTCCTAAACTGGAAATGACTTCACACTCTCTGTGTAGGTTCAGTCCCTTGTGTATATGAGGTATATAGGAGGGTTTCTTTACAACAAATCAGCATAAATGGAAACGACTGTGTTCAGAACTTTCTTGGACTAACAGACATCCCCATGATCACAGGGAYAAGAAGATCATTGCACATGAGGATGGAAAAGGCATTTACTCCTGGCTTAATTCAACTGCCCACAGATTAGTTCTATAATGCCACTTGAAATAACTTAGGGAGTTCAGAACATCTTTGCAGTGCTCACAGATACGATGCAGAAACTATGGGAAGTCTTCACCCTCCTGGTGTGAYAGCTGGAGGACAATCAGGATACAGACATAAAATAAAATGAATTAAATGTCTATGAACCAAGKCCTTCATTTCTTCTGCAGCATTTCACACACAGTGACTGCTGCCTCTCTCATCAAGACTTCTTGAGATGAAGAGATGAAGCTCATTTCAAACACAGTATTAAAGGCTTTAAATTGACAGGTTGAAGGGTCTAAGCTATGTCTTCCAGAAAAATTTATCAAAATCCAGAACTGTGTGGAAGAAATAGAGTTGGAAAGTCACAATTTTGAATGTTTAAGTATTGAATACCACTTTCCCAGCTCTCCTCAACACTTTCACTCCTCTTTTGTCAATTTGCTGGGTCCCAGCTGGCTCCTGAAGAGTACCAGGGAGTGGGAATGTATTTAAAACCTTAGTTGCTTTCCTGGGAGAAGAAATTAGGGATACCTTTAAATAACCTCATAGGAAAAGATGTTTTATTAATTCTGTTATATTAATTGTCATTATTGCATTATTCTGTGCTGAATATATCACATGATTTGTAATACCTGGTGCCAAGACACTGGTTTCAAACTCTGGGTACTTCCCCTGTCTCCAAAAATCCCTAAGCTGCAGACTGCTGAGAGCTGGGAGGATGTACCAGTCAAGCAACCACTCAGCACTTGTTCTGTTTTTTATATTCTCTCCCAAAACATCTGTTACTCATCACTGTCAGATGCAGGATACTGGACTAAAATGAGTTTTGGTCTGGCCTAATGATTATGTCCTTGTGTAATAAATAAATATTTCCATGACATGAAGTACATTCACACGAGCAGTCTTGATCCCTACCACCTTCTTCTGAACGGGTTGGGAAGGAGGGTGGATCCAGGGGAAAGCCATGGGCTGGAAGAAGTCTCAACAGATTATTTAGTTARGTCAAATTATTTCTGAACCATTCATGGCAGCTATTTGTTTAACCAGTTTGTAACAACCTTCAGCAATGGAGGCCCACAGTCTCCCTGGTGTTCATTGCCCTAACAGCTGGAAACATTTTCCTCATCTCCGAGCTCTCTCTCCTTTCCTATAATTTAAGATCAGACTGACACTCCTATCCTCAGTAGACATGGAAATGGCTTATTCCTGTCTTCTTTCCAATTGCGTTTTTCATGTTTAAAGGTTCTCACAATACTTTCTTGTCATTTTCTCTCTGAACTAACATGCTCATGTGTATCAATCTTGTCTGATAGGTCATGGTTTGTATCTCAGGCCATTCCTATAGCTCTCTTCTTGATTTTCTCTTGTTGGTCTACTCTTGACTCAAAGTCTAAGGCCTCAAAATGGTGACAGTGCCATGGCGAAGATTTATGTCATTTGTGGCATACCGTTCTTTGTATGTTTGAGTATGATGCTTGCTTTTTTTGAGTCGGTCTGATTGTGCCACTAATTTCCATGGGACTCTTTCCTTCAGAAAAATAAACGCATTCTAACATTCTCAGAGGAGAGATCCCAAATAAACAATGACCAGATCAAAGAAATARACTCTAGAACATTAAAGAAATTATTAGGCATCATTTATTTTATTAGCACCATCATCACAGGGCATCAGATTTCGTTTCACACTTCCGTAACGTGAGTTATGTTTTGTGGCTTACATGTACTCCAAGCAGCAAACACCAAGAGAGATGGCAGCGTTTTAATTAAAATTGATAAAACCTCTCTGAAAATTAGTCTAGGGGAAACACATCTTGTAGAATACAGAGCTGCCAAGTTTTGGCTGGAGGCTGAAGCAGGGTTTGCAGGGACTGGAAAGAGTCTGTACAGGGCCAGTGGGACACTGGGAGCAGAATCACACTGGTACAATCAGTTTTGCTGAGCAAAAAAACACTCAGGGAAACAAAACATCTTTAATTATCAAAATGCCATCATGTGCAAACAAAAAGGCATTTGAAGAGCTGGCGTCCCATGTCATATCTAGAAGGTACAAAAATCCTTAGCTCATTTTGCATGTATTTGATGACGGAAGATAGCTTGGCTTCCTGTCCCTTCTCTCTTCTGAATTATGGCCAGTGTGTTCTCTAGAGCAGGAATAATTCACTATATAATAATAATGTGGCCTAAACTGTGACTTGTGTCTACCTACTCAATGTCCTAATAATAACTGGTGAGGTTTGAACCTAGTGGGGAAGAATGAGGAGGAGGCATGTACGTGCTACTGCAAATATGAGTTTGGGATAGGACTGTAATGCAAGGGAGTTATGTGGGAAGATCTCATGGCTATGAATTAACCTACTCAGCCCTGGACATGTCACCATAGTCTCGAGTTTTTTCCAGCCCTGTGACCATCTTGTCTCTCCTCACYCTCAGTGTTAGCTGCCCTAAAGATATTTCTCTCTCTTAAACATCCTCTAATCTTACTGCAACTCCTACCAGTGGGAGAGGACATCTTTGTTATCTCTTGGATGTGGAAAGATGAAGGAGAGGAAGAAGCTTATAGATGTATATGCAGTGCCACTTGCTGATGTTCAGCAAAGCTGGTCCTACAGTTGTGGTATACGTCAGGACACGTGTAGGGGCTGGGGAGGGAAGCAAGGGGAGAGCTACTTTGCCATCCCTGCTGCCTTCCCRGCTCCACTCATGTCAAACATCACTTTGGCAGAAGCTCACAGTTGCTGTGCAGGAGCGTAAGGCAGGAGATGTGTGCAGGAGGCAGAAGATTGGCAGGCCAGAAGCATCAGCTGTGCTATAAAAATTATGCTAATGTGCTAAAATTGAGTTTATTTGGAAATAACTTCTTCACATTATGGAGGACTGAGTTCCTTGGACTCTTTAGCTTTTTTGGTGTGTGTGCCTCTTTCTCCCACTCAGCTTCATCTTGACCTGGTTGCCCCAGCTTTCTCCTGCAGACATCCGGAGCCAAGTGCAGAAGATGGGCTTTGTGTTAACAGCAGCCACCAGTTGGCAGGAATAAACTACCTGCCCCATTAAAAGCCTGTCACCTCTGCTGTCAGCTTTACAGAAACTTTAAATCCCAGTAAATGAAACACTAACAGCTGCCTGTTATTGCATATTGTGTCCTGTATTATTCCGTCTGTGCTGCAGTGAAGTTTACTGGGGAAAGAAAAAAAAAAAAAAATCACACTTTCCCCCTTGCCAGAAGCAAGATGTGCATCTGGAGAAGTTTTCCCAGTGAGCAAAAATTGTATATAAAGCCATATTATGAGGAAATTGCATTTTATCTCATGTTTCCCATTCTGCATGAGCAATTATTTGTGTGGATATATGGGTTCTTTAGTCTGCATGTGCCTGTGTGTTTGACTGCTTGTGACTTCAGACCGATGCTGGTTTTGCACAGAATTTGACTGTAGACAAAGGCTCTAAATAAATAAATAAATAAATGAAAACACTCTCACCCAGGAAAACTACACCATCAACAAGAGAAAAGCGTCTTTTGTCATTGCACATGCAGTAGCTCTGCAGAGAATAGCCTCTTCTTTGTTGCCATCCAAAGAGACATTATTTTATTCGACACCCATGGAGATGCACAAATGAGAGTCAGCAGGCGTCAAGCCGTCCTCTTGGAAAAAGAGTTGGCATCTCCCTCCCTGGCACATCTGGTGAGTTTGAATGGCATTCACTGGCATGGCTTTGCAAAATTAATTACATTCCAAAGACTCGTCACAAACAATAAACCCTTGTGCCAAACGCTGATCTTTTGCTTTCTGCCAGATGTAATGCATCTGCTTCTCTTTATCAGGTTTAATCCTATTTGGCATCGGCAGAGCAATAAACAATGCTGTGGAAGTTGGAAATGAAAAGTGGAAGAATGCAGGAAGGCACTGAACAGAAGTAGAGGAGGAGATGCCACATGGTTAGGACACTTGGCCTGGAGCGGCTGGATAACACGATGGCATGGGACTCAGCCGTGGTGAGAAAGGTCTTTCCCCCTCAACCGGCTTGTGTCAAGCCGCAAGGTGGGGATAGATCCACAACAAACTCTCAGAAATCCCACTGAATGGGCTTGGCTGTGGACTATCTTCGTTTCCATGCCTAGTTTTCTCGATGATTTCACTATATGATCTGGCACAGAAAGACACCTTTCAGTGCTGTCCCACAAACCCGAGGAGGGCTCAGTTCAGAAGGAGAAATGAGGTGCAAGTAAGCCTCTGTCCCATTTTCCTTCTTCCATGCTTACAGCTACCAGACACTAAACCACCCCTCAGCAGAGCTGCAGTGGCTCCGGCGGTGCTCAGGCACTTGTCTCAAAGCACTACCAGACCCTAACATCTCCGGTGCTGCTCAATGGCCAACCTGAATCAGGGTCCAACACAAACCTGAGGTAAGATCTGCGATTCTGCCATGCTGGAGGACTGGGTGTTGTTATTGCTGTTACTAGCCCACAGACCACCAGAGCTGTGTGTTGCAGCTACCCTCTCAGCCAGCCTCATGTACCTCATTATACAGAAATACCCATGTCCTTCTGCTTCTGTGCTAAATATATTTTCAGTGGTGCACATGGCTGAAAGCTTGTGACCCCCTTTGGTCATTAAACTCCACCTCCCACCCTCTTTACTTTTGCTCTGGCACAATTGGCATCCGAGCTCAACAGCTCAGTTTAGAATCATTAAGGTTGGAAAAGACCTTTAAGATCATAGAGTCCAAATCAGAGTCCAAGTCCATCTCTTAAATCCCTTAAATTAAGGAAGCAGTGGTACGGTTGGCACTACTAGGAACACAAACATTGAATAAATTGTGACAGAGGACCAGGAACAAGTAGCCTGAAGTCCCTTCCTGGTGGGGTCTGTGGTCTCCAGTGATACCTTCATCATATGGACTTTCCATTTTAAAATGTATTTTTCAAGAGGAATAATTTCTAACTAGTTCAAGGTTAGCAGTTTCTGACTGGTGTGAATTGGAGCTAAACCAAAACAGCTTCAGTCACAGATGAGCTGGAACTGAAGTAAAATTTACTGGTTCAATGGTCTTCCCTCCAGGTGTATTGAAATCAAACCTGTATGACTGAAAAAGCGGAAAGGAGAATAAATGAGGGAACAGGAGACCGGATTTTAATTTGTCTGCCTGGTTTGTAATGTTTCCTCTATTTCAACTCAAGGACATTTATAGCCTCAACTGCTTGATGTGTTTAGAGCTCTTTCCCATCTGGCTCAGAACTTTCTGTGGAACTTCAATCTATGGACAACACTCTGGATTCATAACTGCTATGCAACCCCACAATTTTCTCTTTATTTAAGCTTTAACAATGACAGGATGTTTAGGCAGTTGATGACTCCTTAAGATCTCTTTCTGTTCCTGTGTTTGAGTTTCAGGGATCAATATACCTTGGGTATCTCCAACAATTGCTGCTGGTGAGCCAATCCAGATCTCGCCCTGGGAACCACGCAGACTGCACCGTGTGTCCTAGAGAAGAAATAGGGCTGAATGAAACAGCTCTGAGGGCCTCCACTGAAAATGCTTATTGTCCAGAAGGAAAAAGCCAAGTTAAGGGATAGCAGAAAATAGGGAAGCCAGGATCCAAGAAGAACCTAGCAAGAAGTTTTCAGAAGTTGCAAGAAACATTTTGTTTTATTCTAAGCATCTTAAAAAGGACATGAGAGTGGCTTTAACTTTTCAAAGGTTAGTTTTGGAAGATAGCTAAAAATTTGTAAGTGATTATTGCAAATTAAATTCTTTGTCCTTTGTACACTATTCACTACAACCTGAATCCCTCATTCCCTTGACAATTTATGTTTGGTTTGGAGTTAGAGAGTTGGTGGTCTCCAAGCCCCAGTCTAAGTCTCCAAAGATCTGATCTCTGCTACCATCTCTGTGACAGAGTCAGCAGGGATGAGTCACTTCACTGCCATGCATAATAGCTTCCCTGTCTGAAAGATGTAAATGGTAGTAATGACATCCTCAGTAAATTGCTCTGAGATCTACAGGTGAAAAGTGCTTTATGGCAACTCAGTGGCACCCAGCTTTGCTCGCAGCACCTGTAGCAGTCACGTTCGTGACCTATGAGGGCTACCCAACTCACAGGTGCGTAAAGATCATGACTGTGGGGTTCTCGAGATTCTGCAATAGATGCACAAGGCCATGGGGGCTGGGTTTCTGAGAATTTGTTTATTACAAATTACTACAAAATTACTACAAGTAAAACCAAATATATATATGTGTGAATGTATATGTATGTATGTGTATATTATACTATGAGCCACTACAGAACTGCCACTAGAAAAGCAAGCATATATATTACAAGAGTAAAGCAAATATAACTATATTACAGGTAATTGCAGAATTCCAACTAGTGAAACAAGTATATACGTATGAACCTTTACCTGTGTGCGTGCCTATAAATCTATTATGTGAGGTGTTACCAAACTGCTTCCAGAAGTTGGGCTAATCAACAACAGAAAAGTCTCAGTTCAAATGACCTGCGTCATGGAGTCTGGAGTCAGCCAGGTGTCCCCATGAAGAGTCTGGTCTGTCCAGGAAATCTTGTGCAAGGAAGCTCTTGCAGAGAAGCCCATTTTGGGTAGGCAGCAAGTTACTTTTTATACCTTTTTGGTGTAGATACATACGCAGGTGTAGGACACCCGTTGACAGAAGAGTTGTTGCTGAGTTTTGTTTTCCTGGAAAGTCAGTTTGTTATTAGTTTCTTTGTCCTGTGCCTACCAAGATTTCTTTGTCCTGCCAACTACTCCTGCATCAAGGAAGTTTCTGCTGAGCTTAGCAGGGATGTCTCGGGCTCCTGTCTAAGGACATACCTTTCTTTGTCGGTATGTCTACCTGCTGGCCTTTGTAGCGGCTCCAACACATTTCTGAGTCTGTGGCACATAGTGAAAACCACTTTGATATCTTTCCTGTTAGGAAAGTGCTTTCTGGGCCTGTCTCTTTTTCCACGGAATTTTGTGGGGTTTGGATATGACCTTGTGAAACCTTGTAATGTCTACAGGGCTTTCTGAAAGCCCAGCTCCTTGCTTCAGAGCTCTGCGGTAAATCTGTGTTCAGGGATAATGTGCACAAACAAAATTTTGGTGTGGTTCATGTTCCCTCTCTCACTGGCCTTCCATGAGGAAAGAGCAATCATGAGTGTCTGGAGGGAAGGATAGACATTTAAGTCTATATTCATACAATATCTACTATAGTGAGCTCATGGACTATCTTTGGAACTGATAAAGGCTATGGTAATATGCATGATAATAATAAAGACTACAACTTCAAAGGGAAATCCTACCCTACTTCTACTAATTTTATTAAACAGGCAGATGGGGAAGTTGCAACCCACTTCGTTACTTTTTTATTTGATTTGTGTTAATATTTGCATGCAATTGCCATAATCAATTTACACACATGCAGTAACTCACAGTGGCTCATCCTAGAACATCGAGGTCAGATCAGAGCCACAGACACCTGGACATGAGAGCAGCTTCCAATGAGAGAAAGTGAAACATTCTGCATAATCTGAGGAATTGCAGTCCCAGTTCTTCACACTTGCATTTTTTCTAACACAGTCTGTTCCTATTACACATTTTTAAATAATTGCATCTGTACCCAACTGAACTGTGGCCTTTTCCTCTCATGTCTTCTCTGACAATGTCCATGGCCAAATAATTAAGAAAATCCACACAAGTTAATTACAAATAACTAATATATTCTGCCAGTGGCTTTCTTCTCTCTGTCATTCCCTTCATAGGCTCTGTTTACTCGCTGATTGTCCTTATTTATTTGTCTGCAGGTTTAGAAGTTCTTGTCCTGGATAGCCTGTTGCACTTGTCAGTTTTACAAGTTAATGAAGAACATAATAAATAGTTTTTCTCTTCTTTTTTTTCCAATTTTGTTGCTTTCCACATTTATCAAAGATATCCTGCTTTTGCATTAGAAGGAAAGAGCTCTGAAGCATTCTTTATTTGTACCCAATTTGTCCCCCTTCCTTCATTTTAGTTTTGATTCAAAATCCATTGAAGAGCATGAGAAGATAAATAAATCTCACTGAAGTCAGTAGATATTCATACTCTGTAAATTGCAGATTGCAGTAACCACTGTAAGTCACCATATCAGTACTTGATTTCCCTGTTGTCACCTTCAGACCTCTATATTTCACTCGGCATTGTTAGCTATACAATTTTGTTGCAATAACTGAATACCTTTAGGAGTCGCATGGCACAGCACTTATGAGGTTTAAAGATTTCCTCTTCCACTGCAGAAAAGTTAATTGCACTGGGGCTGTGCTTTGCAAGCACCAATTAACACAGAAGCTGAAACTACAACTTAACATTCTGGTCATGTGCATGTAGACTGATTTGTTGACACCTCCTCAAATACTTGCCCTCCTGTGTCCCTTGTTCCTTCCTGATGCTCTGTAGAGGTTGTTACAACAGTTTGCAAACACCGGAGTTTTGTTTTACTGCTGTGAAGTAGAAGCATTGCAAGTAGAAGAAGATTTTAGAGTTTCTATACATGTTTACAACTGAAGAAGCTCTACCTAGTTCAATTATACTTGAGCAGCGTGAGAGTCCAACCCCAATTCTTCAGCTTGCATAAACCTGCAAATGGGTATCAGTCACTCTGCCTTGCAGAAAACAAAACAAGCTTTTTGCATTTGCATCTGTATAATTGTCATGGTTTAAGCCCAGCCGGCAACTAAGCCCCACACAGCCGCTCGCTCACTCTCCCCCGAGTGGGATGGGGGAGAGAATAGGAAGGGTAAAAGTGAGAAAACTCGTGGGCTGAGATAAAGACAGTTTAATAGGGAAAGCAAAAGCCGCGCACGCAAGCAAAGCAAAACAAGGAATTCATTCMCTACTYCCCATBGGCAGGCAGGTGTTSARCCATCYCCAGGAAAGCAGGGCTCCATCACGCGTAACGGTTACTTGGGAAGACAAGCGCCATCACCCCGAACGTCCCCCACTTCCTTCTTCTTCCCCCAGCCTTATATGCTGAGCATGACATCATATGGTATGGAWTACCCCATTGGCCAGCTGGCCTAGCTGTCCCGGCTATGCTCCCTCCCAGCTTCTTCCGCTCCTCACAGAGCTTGTGAGCTGGAAAGTCCTTGAGAAAGTAGACTACCTAGCAACAACTAAAAACATTAGTGTGTTATCAACAGTCTTCTTACACTAAATCCAAAACATAGCACTATACCAACTACTAGAAAGAAAATTCATTCTATCCCAGCCAAACCAGGACAATAATTAAAAGAAGATTTTTAAGAAAATCAGACACTTTCTTATTATTTTTGTATCTGATTATCAGCTTTTAAACAAGTGGTTAAAGGAAGGGGCAGGAAGGAGAATGGAAAAGTGTTAGGATCTCTTATGCTTGATATTCCAAGTGGAAAACTGATAGGTTTTCAGCTCTGAAACAAAGAAACTCTTGAAGCAAAAAGCATGGCAAAACCCAACAGCATTGCATCTGACTTGAGCAACCATCAGAATCCATATCCTAGTGGGGTGGTCAGATTAGGAAGAGAAATGGACAATGCAGTAAGGTACCTTTGATGGTTTTCTACTTGCTTACCAGAACGTATGTCCTGCTTTCCTGAATAAAGCTGAAATCAGTTGGGCACTCTTATACTCAGAGAACAAAGTCTTTTTCAGGCAGCACCTGTATCTTTGCCTTCAAAATGTCTTGGAGAAAACCTCAACAATATTTGCCCTATGAGAGACAGGGAACTGTTGTATAAAGAAAACTAGGGCTAGATTTACAAGGAAGGCTTAGGTTTCATCACTGTAATAACTAATTTTAAGCCACCCTTAAGTTGTTCCATCCATCTGCAGAAGCAGAAGTTCACCAAATTAATCTAGCTAGCTCACCATGTTATCAGGGTAGGATGCTAGGCAGCTACATAAGGGAATTGTACCCTCCTACACTCCATACTGGTATGTTAGCCCTTATGCCTTGATCCTTCTGTGTTTTCACTTTTTCTGGAAGTGAGATACAAAAACCTGCCCATGTTTTTAAAAAATCTACATTATCTCTCAAAAATAAATACATATCTGTATACATTCTTATTACTCTTATTATTGTTATTTATGCAATAACTGCTACCTTACTATCACAACAGCTATAGTCCTAGCCCCAAGAACAAGCATTAGCATTATCACACCACTTGCCCTTCTGGGAGTTTCACAGTTTTTAACCATTTCAATCTTTTCTTGTTTAACTTACATTTTTCTAAGTCCAATATTTATGAAATACCTGCCACAGTCAGTTTCAATTATTCTTGTTTAACTCCTTAAGGGTTTAATTCCTTAAGTCCTTTAACTCCTTAGGTTCCTAATGTTATGTATCTATCTTTGTATTCATCATCCAAAATCACTACCAGTTAAACCTCATCTCACCAGTAAACTAAGAAAGGGTTACACCTGTCTGAGGAATAGGTTAGTGATGTACCCCACTTCACAGAGCAAATAAAAATGGCATGAAGAATTGGGAAATTTGACTACAAAGTCTTTGCTTAGCCCATGAGACCATTTTTTAGGAAAAGGTGTGTAAAGTGAATTAGCTCCACGAAATAAGAATACAGCCTAAAATGGCTGGAGATAATAAGCAGTTAGGAAAATGCAGGACATTGGAAGGACAGGTCAGCACTCAAATATTGATAAAACTCAATGGAATCAAGTTGCTAACTCTAACTTACACTTTTGTAAATGTTCCCCAATACTCCTATGTAAGCAGCAGCATGTCAGATAGCTCGGATACACTGTGGAGGCAAATTCAGGATAATGCCAAGTGGGCAATTGCAGGGTTTCAGTGGCATAAACCTGGGATAAAATATAGAACCACATCTTCTGAGCTCATGACAGGATGTAATATCGATGTTTCCACTAAGCATGCCATGGTTTCTCCATTCACACCTAAAAAAGAGGAAGAAAAAATAAGGCTGCGGAACTGAAGGGATTCTGTGGACAGAGAAGGCATATGGGCTGTTGAGGACTCCTTGATGATTAACGATTTCTGGGCAGACCCAAACCTGAGATGACCAGACAGACCAGTGTCCAGTAAGTGACAGACCATATAATTACCAAATTACAGAGCATAAAAACCACTGACTGCTTCCAATTATAATGTGAAAGGGCAACTTCACAGTTGTGCCACATAGTAGTGCTGGGGAAAGGCAAAGGAAAATGTGTTAAAGGCCTAATGAGGTGTGTGGGTGGAAGTTACTGCCATAGTTTACGGCTGTTCAGGTTGTTAGTTCCTACAATGTGTCACTATTGGAGAGAGAGGAGGGAGGGGAAGGGAGGGAGGCAGAGATGGGAGGATTTGTGTGGGAAGGCATTTTCTCACTGGACTAACTGCAAGTAAAGATTTGCTTTCCTTTACTTCTTCCTGAACAGATCTGACAATATATTTTAAAAGAGCCATTTAAGATTCCCAGACAGTTTCAGTAATTGATTCAGCATTTTTACAATCCAGGAGACATACTTGTTTATTTTAGCAGGCTGGGGAATTGTTCCCTAGAAGCCCTTAAAAAGCACAACAGGGAAAAAAAAAGAGATAGGGGCCTCAGTACTTCAGCAGAAACAGACAGCACAGAGGGACTGCTATATAAAATGTCAGATGAAAACCCAACCCCAACGACAAAATGTCAGCTGTGGCCTTTCCCAGAATGATCAAATCCTATCCATGCAGCAGGGGACTCACACAAGTGACCCTTTGCGGGCTTCCACCACCATCGAGGGTATCTCCTGCAATGGGGTGGCTCCTGGACCGCTCACCTATAAAGGCTGGGGCTGCAATACCAGCCGAAACACCATGTTCGAAGGAGCCGCATTGCTTACAAGTTCCTGGGATGCATTTGGACCGTATATCCTTCTCCTCTTGCACGGCCTGCTGCATCCTTCACTTCACTGCAGACCACACCACCTTGTCCCACTAGCTGACACAGGCAACTGAGATGGTAGGGAATTAACCACAGTACATAGCTCATTTGACAGTCCTTAATTTAAAAGAGAAATCAGCTCCTGAGGAGATTCACTGAGTTTTCCAAGAGGTATCTGCAGTTTATTCTGTAGGCAGTGGGGCTCTCAGCACTGCCTTTGCTCCTACCCTCAAGGGGTGCAGAAGTCAGCAGCCTTATTCTGAGCAAAGAGACTGCGCACTCTTGTCCTGGTTTTGGCTGGAATAGAATTAATTTTCTTTCTAGTAGTTGGTATAGTGCTATGTTTTGGATTTAGTGTAAGAAGAATGTTGATGACACGCTGATGTTTTTAGTTGTTGCTAGGTAGTCTACGTCCCAAGGACTTTTCAGCTCACATGCTCTGTGAGGTGCACAAGAAGCTGGGAGGGAGCATAGCCGGGACAGCTAGGCCAGCTGGCCAATGGGGTATTCCATGCCATGTGATGTCATGCTCAGCATATAAGGCTGGGGGAAGAAGAAGGAAGTGGGGGACGTTCGGGGTGATGGCGTTTGTCTTCTCAAGTCACCGTTACGCGTGATGGAGCCCTGCTTTCCTGGGGATGGCTGAACACCTGCCTGCCCATGGGAAGTGGTGAATGAATTCCTCGTTTTGCTTTGCTTGTGTGCGCGGCTTTTGCTTTCCCTATTAAACTGTCTTTATCTCAACCCACGAGTTTTCTCACTTTTACCCGTCCGATTCTCTCCCCTGTCCCACCCGGGAGAGAGTGAATGAGCGGCTGTGTTGGTACTTAGTTGCCGGCTGGGCTTAAACCACGACAACTCTGTAGAGAAATAGTAATATATATCTATTTGATAGTTTGTGATGACCCCACAGTATCAGCTCCTTCAGACTCCATTCTATTCAGACTGTTAAGCCCCACATGGTCCTTCCAGGCCTCACATACTGGGGAGGCTCTAAATCATGAATTATTAAGAAGTATCTGGCATTAAAAAGGAATGGCAGCTGGAAAAAGGCACATAGAGTTATTATTGTTGTTTTCTTACTTTTCCAGAGAAATAAGACCTTATAAGACCCATAACTGTATGTTGGATGGGAGGAGGGTATCTTGCTTTTACTGATGAGCAGGGGTATTACAGAATTTCTACTTCTTCGAAAAAATCACATTTTTGTTTGTTTCTCGTTTGGACTCAAAATGCTCAAGTTTCTGCAAGGCGAACCAAGAAGCTAAGTAGATACCCTGAATTTAGGTTACATTTAAATACAACAGCAATTCAAAAAACCCTCCCACAGCCAGCTTACACCTTCTATAGCTGACCAAGCTGACTCCTTGCCCTTTTGATCCTTACAGTCCACGTTGACCCCAAGGGAATTACTCAGCAGGTTTTTAAAGGGAAATCCAGGTGTTAGACCTTGCCTTCCCCCACACCACCAAACAACAGGATCCAGTAGCATTCTCAAATCAGTGTTAGCTGACTGGATCAGAGCCCTGGACACTGCAGTTATGGTCACTTTTCTTTGAGGGAGAGGTGGGAGTGCTCTTTACATGCATTGTAGACAAGGATTACAGCATTCACATCCCAACTTCCCTACCAGATTCAGAGATGCTTCCACTACTTTACACCAAAGTTTCTTAAACACATGGTGATAGTGGGCAAACTCTAGCTCTCCTGCTCTCTGCCTCACAAAGAAAAGCACAAAAATCACTGAGTGCCAGATGCCTTGGAGGGGTCTCACCTAGGGAGGCTCCAGGGGCCAGTGCCTGCTTTAAGAATACTTATTGCATTTTATCATGTGAGCATTGAATGTACGATGCATTAAAAATTCCAAAATAGGAAAAGCCGATTTCCCCCATCTGTCGTGAGTGTGTAAATCACTGCACTGGAGAATTGTACTCTTGTTTATTTTCTGAACAGTGGAACACCTCCAAATCCTTGCCTTGAGCTGTAGGAGGAATCATCGTATAACAGAGAGTTCAGGAGTCCACCAAAGATGCTCAACTTGGATCTCCCAAGGCCTCTTCTGTGCCTCTGCATCAATCAAGTATACTTTTATTTTCTTTGAATATAAAAACCAGCTATTTCCCTAATTACTACACAAACTGCATATTCCTTTTCTTGTTCAAAGTGTCACATCTTAATTCCTACACAAACAAGAGATTTTTTGATCTAGAAAAATGAGATTTTCGGTCAACAAGAAGCATGTTAATAAAGCCTTTCCTGCTTATATTTTTTCACACTATGCTGTGGTACATCAGTTTGCACACTACGGCTACCAGTACGCCATGTTGTGACACTATGAACGACACTGAAACTGCTGTTTACCAACCAAGAAATCATGTCAAAACAAACAAATAAAAAAATCAAGTGAAAAAGTAAATTAAAGTGGATTTTTGAAGTTCTGTTCTGGTTTCTTTCTCTAAGTTATTGTTGTCCTCATAGAAAATTCTTTTCCATGGAGACAGTGTGAAATGGTTTTTTTTATTCTTACTCTGAAGAAATAGCTCTGCCTGACAAAACTGTTAGAAAAACATAATCTGAGTTTCTCTTGGTGTAAGAAGCCGATCTCAGCAAAAAGGGGGGGTTGGTCCTGGGCTGGGACCCCCAGCAAGGAACAAGAACAGTGCACCAAGGTCAGACAGAGCCCACTGGTATCTCTGGAAAGCAGCTTGGGGACCTATAGAGGAGAGGAGGAACAAGGGCTCACAGGACAGTTGCTAAGTATAATCCAGAGAAGCAAATGAGCTAAGGGAAATGTTTTGCCCACAGACTAAATCCTTCAGATATAGCTGAGTGTGGGTTGTTTTTAGACCCCGATGAAAAGTAGTCTGAGACTATTGTTTATCTTGGCTTTGGTGGCAGAGGTTAGCTAGACACTTCTACTTGTCATGACATACAAGGGTCTGGGAACTTCTGAGGAGAGGGTGTTTTGGAAATAGGCTTATGGTAAATCCCAGTTTCAATTAAAGCAACTATGTAAGATTTTTCTTTTTCTTTTTCTTTTTCTTTTTCTTTTTCTTTTTCTTTTTCTTTTTCTTTTCTTTTTCTTTTTCTTTTTCTTTTCTTTTTCTTTTTCTTTCTCTTTCTCTTTCTTTTTCTTTTTCTTTTTCTTTTTCTTCTTGTTCTTCTTATTCTTTTTCTTTTTYTTATTTTTCTTTTTCTTTTTCTCTTTCTCTTTTTCTTTCTCTTTTTCTTTTCCTTTTTGCTTCCTTTTCCTTTTCCTTTTCCTTTTCCTTTTCCTTTTCCTTTTCCTTTTCTTTTTACTTTGCTTTCACTTTTTCCTTTTCCTTTTCCTTTTCCTTTTCCTTTTCCTTTTCCTTTTCCTTTTCCTTTTCCTTTTCCTTTTCCTTGCTTGACTGAACTCCTTAAAGTACAGGACATTGACTGCTCACTCTGCAGCTGGGGAAATGGTGCCATGCCACGTCTTTGGAGAAAAGGTGTTTGAATTGCTTGCATGTACTTTCTGATGAGAGGGGGAGGGATTTTCAGTTGTCTGAAAGTCTCAAAGAAGCATATGCTCTGTTTTGYGAAGTTTTTGACACAGGCAAGAATTTTGAGGTAAAGCACTGAAAAAAGCAAAATCCATTACATCTGTGAAGGAATGATTTTGTCATGAGTCTTGAATCACACAGGGATGCGGTATAAATCACTCTTTCCCCAGTCTTTTTTACTTTTTTAAATGCTGTAATCCCAGAAGAGGGCTGGTGCAGGGGATGGAGGTGGCTTTGCTGTCACGAAAACTGTTCGACTGGAAAAAGGAAGAAACTTTTCATAAAGGAGAGTCTTCAAGAGAAATTCTTCAGATCCTTTGAACCACACCAAACCACTGTATTTTATTTTCCACAGGGAAAAAAAGCAGCTGCATGTACAAGTTAATGTGGAGGGCCTTTTGCTTCCACAGGAAACTCTCCCGTTGGATGTTTGAAAGGGCTTGTATATGGCAATACTCCACACTAGTACTTCACTGGGGAAGACAAGTACTTTCCTCAAACCAGAAATCCAGCAGAAACGTGGCCAGCTAATTTTTTTCACTCTCTGTCACCAAAACTTCTCAAGTCTCGCTTTGACCGCAGGGGGAATATATGACGATTTACACCTTCTAACATCTATTCTTCTTCAGAATAGTAGTCTTTTAAATTCCACACTACTGAAACTCACAACACAGCTCACATGGCCTAATAAAATGGCATCACATTGAAGTGGAAGTCATGCCATGGTTATGGATATGGAGGACAGGCTGTTCCTAGACCATAAGCCAGAACAAGAACTGGGGCTTGAAATTTAAAGCAAGTCCTGAGTGTCAAAGAGACAGAAATGTTGAACTCTTTAAAGTCAGGGAAAATATTGCCTATTTAAGCCTGTTTATCTTCCTCTTGTAGATTAAAATTGTATGTGTGCCTTCGAGACAGGCTATTATCTTATCTGCTTCAAGCCACAGATAATAAGATTGTCTAAAAAGTACATGTACAAACTCTGCTCTGGTATTAATTCTTCTTAGAGATATGGCACATTCTTTCCAAAATAAAAGGCATATTTTTTGTGAGGCATCCACAGGTCTCTTACCTTCAACACATATACGTGTATTGCACAAATAGTGAGATATTTTGGCCCCAGTGTGCCAGGGCAAGCTCTAACAGTCTGGCCAGAATAGATAAAATTAAATTTGCCATTTTCTCCATATTCATATAGTTATGATCAAGCAAAAGATGCTCAAGTGTTTTTTGAGAAATATTTTTCCTACCACAGACAAAAGTGAATTTACGGCTATTTCTCATTTGTCTTTGGCACAGAAGATTGGACATTTCTTTCTTTATCTGTATATAACACTGGGCAGTCTCAGACATAGATTATAGATTCTTTAGCTTATTCCCCTTTAACAAATCTGAACACTGTCTGCTCATCAGTCCTGTGTGTACAGGGGATATGATAGAGACTGTTCATAATGCATATTTAGGCAGAAGGGATTGTAATGTCAATTTTTCCTCTTATATGCAATTTATCCTAATGGCTACCTGGAAGACATGGTCTAAAATATGGGTATATCTAGGTTTATTACCACATAGAGCTGAAACTAGTTAACAATTAATTATTTTGGTGGGATGCAATTTTAATTTCATATGTGACTTAAAAATTACACCTGGAAAAGTCTCACTGAGCTACTCAGACACCCTTTTATTACAAGCAAGAAAAGAAAGGAACAAAAACAAGCTACAAGAAGTTTCCACAGGAAACAAAGAACAATCCAAAAGGCAGCATGCCTGCCAGAAAAGACTCAAAACATTTAAAACAAAATAAAGATAGAACAAAAGGCAAAAATTCATTTAAAGACGTGTGCACCAATTAATTTCTAAGAAGTCTAGCATTCTCCTGGAGCATACCAATAACTTGATTAAAAGGAATGGCAAACACGAACCACTGCGCTGTAGGTGGGCCTAGACAAAATAAATTTGAGTACTGCTTATGTCAAAGAATAACTAAACCAAAACAAAACCAAAGCATTTATTTTTAATAATATGCTTAGAAGTGAAGCTATAGGGAAAACAGAGGAGGATAATCTTAAAGGTCTTAGGCCTAGACATGGGAAAACTATTCTGTTTCCATCTCTGCCAAACATAGCCTTTCAGTTTGTGGGTGAAGAATTAACTCTCACTGTGCCTCAGTTTCCCATATTACAAGCAGCTAATACTGTTTTTAACATCTGGCTTTTAAAAATATGGTCTCTGAGTCATCTGGAGTAATACATGTGATTTATGCTGCAACTGTACAGTGCCAGGGACACTGAGGAATTTTATCATTGTTATTACATCTATGCACTAACAATTTGCACCAAAATAAAAGCAAAATATATGTTCAAATTTCCTATGGCCAAATCTCTACTAGCGATATAGACCATCCTGTTCCCTAAGGCAATGCATCACTTTTACAGTCATCAACATATTGCATTTGAGCTGTTACCCCCAGGAGAAAACTCTGCCTCTGTGGAGTATTATACTTGCTAGCATTTTTTTTCAAATTTCAAATAAAATTATCAGGACTACTATCAGCAATTCTGCAACAGCTTCAATAAGAGCTGGAAAAGAATGGTTAAAAAAACTCTTAAAACTTCTGAACTTGCTGAATTTGAAGTAATGTCATCACCTGTTACAAATATACACTTGCTCTAAATAGATCGGATTTCTTTCCCACAGCTCTTCAGCATATTAGCATTTCTAGGTGTTTGCATATTTGCATAGAAGATACCCCCCAACCTTTCCTAAGAGAGAGATCCCAATAGCACTTTCTGGTCCACTGGCAAGATGCATTCTGTAATAGATACATCTACCCTGCTTTCATTTCTAGGCAGAAATCCATCTTCTCCTAAACACTGGGCTCCTTTTGGGGGTGCAATTCCTCTATCTTTCTGCATTTTCTTTTCCACACATTCTCACTTCCAAGAACACATTAGAAAATGACGTGGATGGGTAAGATGACAAACAGAGCAAACTTTCCTCAATGCGCTCACTCATGCTTGATTTCCTCATCTCCCTCTAGCTCAGTGGTTTCTAGCATCCTTTCTTGCTGTGCAGTATCAGCAAAGGGTTGGTGATTACCCCCTCTTTAGCCAGCACTATAGCCTTTTAGTTCAGTCTCCTGGGGTAAAAAGAGCTGACAGTCTGGCTCTCCACACCTCACAGATGCAAAACTCAGATCTATTCCTCACCTGGGCATCTTTGACATCAGTATACAGGAGAGCTGCTTGCACCACCTTCTCTAGAAGTCTTGTTTTAAAAGAAAAGCCCTATCCTCACTCAGGTCTTTGGAAGAAACATAAGCACCCATCCTTGAAGAATGAGTCRGAGATCTGAACTCGGAGCAGAGGGAAGATAGTCACCTGCAAGCCTAAGACAGGCATCTGCGACCAGCTCCTGGCCCAGCATTGGCATCAAGTGGAGGCTGCTCCCCTTTCCCTCGGTGCTGTCATTGTATTGAAGGACCTAAATCTGCCAGGCACCATATAGGCAACTCATGGCCATGATGTAAATGCACTGTGTGGTTAGGATCAGGTTGCATGATGCTGATCGTGTTACTTTATGGYCTGGATATTGCACCCCTCCTTCCAGTAAATCTGTGCGTATGGTAGCTACGTAGGTCTAATTCCAGGTTTTGAACTTTTCTCCAGGAGACCAGGGGCTGAAATATGAGCTTTGCATAGCATCAAGTGTAATTCTACAAACTGGGAATTAGGCTCCTAGAACACTGCAAAGCTTTTGAAAATGTTGGCTTTGGCTTTTGGTTTATACATGAGATCTATTTGCAAATGCTGGCAAGGTATTTACATTTGAATTACATTCTCCTTATGAACTGTGCCATTTGAGTTGCCTAAGGTGTGTTGTTTTTTTTAAAATAAATCTTTTTTATTGAAATGAAGATAACTACCAAGATCATGAAATAGGAAGGGAGACTCTAAAGATACTTAAAAGTGATCTATTGCTAATGATATGAGGTGCGTAAACTTTTACAGAAGTGCTTTCACTCAGACATGAATTATTGATACCTGTTGTGTGCAAGGTGAATAAAAAAGATGTGATAAACAATGCAACAACTGCGACAAAGAAGCATTTTATTGTTTGTTATTTTATTGTTTATTATTTCCCCATTTATAAAGATGACAAATACAGAGCAGCCCCTGCCTCTGAACTTGAGTAGAAATCAATCTGAGAAATAATTAAAATAATTTAATCCTTRCAATGTTTTCTGAAACAATCTGTAGAAAACTGAGCTGAAATTGGRTCTCTGCAACCTACATATATCTCCATCCACTTCTTTTCTAAATTGAAAAGATATCCTTGGGGCATGAATCAGGGGTATGAACTGATAATTAAAATGTAGAAACCTGAATTAGGGTCAAAGCTGCATTCCTGAACATTCTGCAAAAATGTAAATAGAGACAATTCAAGTCTTTGCCTGCATACCCACGCTCCTTTCCTCTTTAACATGAGATTAAGGGGATATCCACTGAAGGTGGACTTAGAATCTAAAATATGTTAAAGAAAACGTATTTCCATACAGTGCTCTGAAATCAGTGGCAATAATTCCCTAGTCTATTATTAAAGCCAAGAATTTCAGAGGATTACAAAGGGTCTGCCATGTATTTAGATAAAATATTCAGAGTTCTGGAAGGGTCGAAGCTTTCGTGCTCCTTGGTGTGCACCAACTTTTAACTACTGAGAATCAAGAAGAAACTTTCCCTGCCCTCTGAGCAGATTTTGCCTTAATTGCAAGGTCTCTGGCCTTTCAGAGCAGGTGGCCCTGGCCCCCACTGGATGATCATACAGCTGCTGCTTCTGCTGTTCTTCAGTTTTATCGTCCTTGGAGAAGAAATTGTGTGCTTGATGAGCTTCAGCCTTTTAGAACTGCATGTATAAAAATGCTTGGGTATAATATGTTCTTCTTTACTGCAGGAATTACACAGGCAAATAATCAGCTGGAGCACTAACGAGGTATTTGCATGCATAATTAGATCACTTGTATGCACAGTTTTATATGCAGCTTGAACCTGAGCCTGACAACTATGAAGCACCAGGTAATACCATTTTGGTTGTGTTCCTCAGGATTGTTTCTCTCTGTTTCTGAAGATAAAATCAGTATCTGCACATCAATCTTTTTAGGAAAGACGAATAAAGACACAAAGACATATTCAAGCTAACTTCCAGCTACACCCCTGTATCTGGTGCTTTTGTCTGGTGGGGTATGGGAGCCTCTTAAATCAGGGACATTAATTAAAACTTTGAATTCTCAGATGTGGCTGTATTCTCCTCTGGCTACGTCCAGGGGTTAAAGTGGACATTAAACTGTCTGACTAAGACCCTTTAAAGTATAACCTTTGGTGTAATGCCCTGATACAAACTGAGCATATGTTCTGGACACTCACACTCCCCGGAAAAGATGTGGTCTCCATAGGGAAGCTTGCGCTTTGCTGCTATGTTAGGTTTTTCCAGTGTGACTTACTGGGAACTGGCCCTTGACATTTGGAAACAGCCTTTTAACAGCTGCTTTGCAAACAGCTACAGCATCTGCTCAGTTTATTTATTGTAGTTATTCTTTATACTTGCTTCCCATCACTTTTTCCTTCTGATTTCTTAAGAAGTGGCACACGTTGGCTCAGGAAAGCGATACAGCCTACAGGATTGAACACTAACCAGATGAAAAGGAAATCTTGATTTTCTTCCAGGGCTTCTGCGTGTTGTGAGTCACTTCACTTCTCCGTGCCTCTATTYCTAGCAGTGGAACGGATGACGTTATATCACTTTTAAAGCACTTTTGAGATATCTTGATGAAAAGTGCTCTGTAAGAATTAGGTAATATTTCTGTTTGCATCTGCAAGCACTTAATGGTGTAAGGTACAGGTTAACTGTGCATTGTGTTTGGTAAAAGCCATTCTTAGCAGTTCTCTCTCCTCTTGCATTAGGAAAACAATTAAAGCAAGTGATTAACTTCCCCTATGCYATTGATTTGATGATGTGCTCTGATGTCCTCCTTTCTTACTGAGCTGAACTGTCCTAATGATGTTTAATTTCTTTTTGCATGCAAACTGTACTTATGGGTCTAAGAATTTGTATTGAACCTTTAGAGGTCTGACACAAAACATGWTGAGATTAGTAAGAAGATTCCAAAGATTTCAGTAGATTTTGGATGAATCCRTCTTTTTTTTTTTWATTTTATTTCCTTCTTCTTTTTTTTTTGAGGTGGGGAAGAAGTGTTGTGTTGATTGAAATATCTAAATGGGGATATATTCACACTGGAAATTATAAGATTACTTTGGAGAATTTTGTGGACAATATTTGGACTGGGAAACATCCTGCTACTTCACTTTCCATCCATTATTTAAAAACTTTCCAAGAGGATTAAGAATTTCTTCTTGTAGATTAACAGACACTGCAATGTAGGAAAGAGGAAAAGTCTGTTTCTGTATATAGCATGAGGTATCTATTAATAAAATTGTATAAATTGCAGGCGATACTTCCTTTCCYTAACAAAAGTGTTCAACCAAATTTTAGATCGGTAACTTTTGTCTCAATTTTTTTCTTAATTTTGAAATTTTCTTAAAAATAATTAATCCAGTCTGCCTCACCCCAAAATCCCCCCAAATAATCCCATTATTCATTATTTTTTTGGAGCTCAGTTGGAAGTGTAACTTGACTTAGTTGAATTCAACATTAAATTTCTATTTTCACTGAAAAATGTGTTTATTTTGTTTACTAATATTTTTTAATATTTTTTAATATTTTTTAGGTTTGGTCAACTTCATTCCATTTCCTAATATCCCAAAGCCATGGTGGCTGAAATATATATAACCTCTAAATATGTGGGTATAAAATTTGTGGATGAGGACGGAGAAATACACCAACACTCACTGTAATTTTATATATAAAATCAACAGTCCAACAGAACTTATTATTTATTAAAAGTACATRGGAATTTTCCATAGAGATGATATTAAAAGTGCGTGTGCTCATTGGAGAGTGACAGCAAAAAGATTTGTGTGGGAGGTGAAAGGGTCCCTAAGTCTGAGTGTGTTTCTTTCATATGGGTATGTTTCCAGGTTCCTAATAACAACTCACTTTAACAGTTAACCTGGATATAGATCCATGAATTGTAGGGGCTGGTATATTGCAACCTAATCCTCTTCAAGGGCCCCTTTCCTCCTTTATTGCCATTCTCCATTGAAAAAATAGGTATTAGTAATATGAGCATGCATCAGTATTTCTCAGTCACTCCCTGAGCTGGTAGCCTTCCTCTCCTAGAGAAACATCCCATGAATTCAGCTGCTGCAATGCTCTGCATCATCTTTTCCCTTGACACTGTCTAATTCCCTGGTTTCTCTAACATCTCTTTTGAYGTATTTTGGAAACTCCTTTCCTTGTCTTAGAAATTGGTGAAGGTGTGCTCTGTTTCTTTTATATGGTTATTGTTTTCTACTCCTTTCATCAAAGCAAATCTGCAGTCAAATGGCTGAAAGGTTTTCATTCATGTAATCCTCTCTCTGTTTGATTTTTACAGGCATRTTCAACTTCCCTATTTTTAACATAAATGATCTCATGACAGAGAAGCCCAGGTCCAAGCTTTCTTTTAAACAATATTTTAGCTCACAGATGTTTCTGGGGTGCTGCCTTGTARTTTAATGGTGTCAAATAGGGATTAGAACTTGACTCCTAAGCCTTTTAAAGCATCCTTTTAACATATTTTTAAAGCATTTTTCATAATACCTTTAGACTGTGGTTAAGAATCCGAGTAGGGTTTAATATCATACCACCTTGCAAAACATTTAAACTCATAGCAGTGAAATTGTGGTCCATTATCTAACACTACCGCAATTGGTAGCAAATATAGATTTTACATCTGAGATTATATGCTCAGCTGTATTCTCTAACACAGTACTATTTCTCAGTAATAGGAATAATAATCCAGAACCAGTATGAAATTTTTTTCAGCATACGCAAACAAATCTATGCCAACTGYGCACCATAGATCTAGTTTTACAAATACATTTAATCTTTCAATGTCAGAAAATTATTCTTTCTTTTTTCTTTCCCAGATTTTTTCATAATATTGTTCTTCTTGATGGGAATTTGACTTGTTAACTTGTTTCATCTGTATTTCCTTTAGCTTCGGTTTTAGCTTACATTTCTCTCTACATATCTTCATATCTATTTGATTATAGTTTTGTTCTACCTGAATGTTCATCACATCATACACTTGCATATGAATTATATTTTGTATATACTGCTTTCTGCATGTGTGTTCAATATCATAAAGTTTTTCGTCTGTGAGTAAACGCTACAAAATCAATGAACTTTGTCCCATTATGATTTGTGTTCAAATGCCCAACCTAAAAGTCATAAGATATTCACTAGTGGTTAAGGGAGTGTTCTGGTCACTGGATGTAGCTGTCTTGAAGAACAGATATGGTGTAACATCTTCTGGGAGTRCTACTGATGATCTCAAGTGCTTCATGTACATTGCTTTTGAAATCTTCATTTCTCAATATGCATGTGTATGTCTGTGTGTGTGCACACTCCAGTTTTTTGGTACTTCCCTACAATGGATTTGCTTTACAAATAAATGAAGCTCTGTCTAAAAACAAGGCACTGCTTTGATATATTTGCTTCCACACTATATTTGATATTTCAGATTGCTTGAATTTTATTTGCATTTTTAAAGATTTATCTTTGAATAATTTGCATTTATTTTGCCTGCATGTATATCTATGAGTCTGTGCTTCCCTCTAAAAATTTGTATGTGTTCTGGTTATACTATGCATCTATTGAAATAGATTTTTTTAAAATTTAAAACAGAAACAGAAGACAAATGTTTTCTTCCTTTTGGGGATCTGATCTAAAATCTGATTTTAAATTAGGGATTCGGGATTTCACAAATGCTGAAGAGTTGCATGGTTTATTTAAGAATCCTGAATATATTATAAATCTCAAAATTTTCTTCAGCTTTTACATTCTCTTGAGAAACTGSTACTTCCAAATTTCAGACCTTTTCAAGGAGTGCAGTAGTCTTTAAAAGTATTTAACACACTCAGGTGACTTTTTGGTCTTCATCACCTAGTTAAAGGCTACTAAATGCATCCAACCCTCTAACTTATTTACAGCAAAAAATGCATTTGGAATTTCAAGTCAGACTTTATAGTTCTGGATGTCTATAATCAACTAGGTTAACCAGTTCTGGATGAAAGAGTTTATGATAAGAAGAGGAAGATTTTTTTGAAAGGTCATGTTTCCTTRAACGCTACTGCTTTACATGGACTTGAAGATTTTACTCCTGATGCAATTATTCTGCAGAAACTTGAGATTTTGTCAAATCTGYCCATAGCATTTGCATGCTACATTTGTGGAGTACCTCTTGAACCACTGCTTTGAAATCCTGCAAACATTTCAGACTGCTGTTTTGAGAGATTTTGTCTCTTGTGCAAAAATCTTTTAGGTAACRGAAAGCACCTACATAATGCAGAGGYTGTCCTCAATTTGGAAAACAAAGATGACCTTTCTACAACTGTTACTGAATGTACTGAGAGGCTGCAAATAGGTCTACAAATAGATCTGGAGATAAAGCAACTCAGTTCTGTTAGCATTAAAGGGTTGTTTGGAACTTCYTTCATTTATTAATAAACCCATCAGCCTAAAAAACAAAGCTTTGATCACTTGCTCTTCTGACAGACTGTAGACTTCATTCGTTTAGACTTCATTTATTCTTGTGAATTTTGGAAACTAGAAATTGCAGGTTTAAGAAAAAAAATGTCATTGCCTTGATATTTACAAATAAGCTGGTATTCAGGTAGAAACAATATACTTCTCGTTGTCATGTTGGTTTCATAGATAAAACCTTAAAAATTACATTATGTAATTACTCCTTCTTATGCTGGAGAATTCACTTCTCGTTAAAAGCACTGGATATGTATGCCATTCCAGGTTCTGGTATAAAATCCCCCATTAACTTTGGATAATCCCAGATCTGTAATATTTTTTCTTCTGATAAGTCTTTTGCAAGTTAAAATCATTAGTGTCTGTTCTGTGTCTTTCTGGAAAATGTATTTTTATATTGGATTAAAACAAGCTCGATCTCCCTCTCTCCTGTTGGAGGGCCAATGTTCCACAGGAATAAATCAACACTTGTTGATCCAAACTGTTTCTGCAGTGGGGGGGGAATTCCCTGGAAAGAGGGAAAGCAAGAACTTTGGTTTCCTGCACCATGACAAGCTTCAGACCAACTTGCTATTTTGCAATGAACTTGCTCATGCTCTATCTAGTTTTACTATCAGGGTAATTAAGACAGATAGACTTTCAGCTGAGATAACTCTGTAGAGCTCCATTGAGCACTGAAATTTGGTCTTATGCCAGCCTACATCAACTTGAAGATAGGGCCTTCAGGTGATAAGTTGTTAGTGGCAACTTATTCCCATGGTACAAGGAGTTCTGGGCATTAGCAGAACTTTTACTGTTACTGACTGGTATTATATTTCCAAAATTATATTCGTGTTACAACATTAGTTATTGTAAATCATTTGAAACAGCCATATAAATATGTCTGGAGTGGTATGCTCTGGAAACCTAATCGATATGGTGTCACATTAAACAGTGAGGAAGAGAGGAGTAAAGGGATTCTTTAATTACAAGGAAAAGATAAATAATTCTGTGCAAACATGTGGAAACCTGTGGTGGATGTCACATAAATAACCCGATCTTAGGTATGAAATGGCAGTATTTTTTCTTCCCGGTTGCCATGCTGGTCATGGATCTGGCCTGATTTTCACCCCTCTGCTTGGCTGCCAACTTGTTAGACCTTGTAGGCTATTGCTGTTCCTTTTCTACAAGCCAACAAACTTCCTCGTATTTATCAGAGGCCATTTATGAGGCCAGTACCTACTTTAGCTGCCTTTCAGCAGGCATCTCACTTCAAGCTGGTTGTACTGTACTGTCTGCAGACAAGGTGGCAGGTCCTCTGAAGGTCAGTTAGTCCTACATCGYCATCGACTGTAGAAAGCATCAGATGCTCAGTTTGTGGTTAGTAAAATCTAGCAGGAGGATACATCAACTGAACTYAGGTTGTATTCAACTGCTGTGTAAATTTAGGATGGGGATAGGCCTGGGGAGTGTGGAAGAGGACTGACAGGAGTCAGTCCCCCTCTTCTGTCCCTTCACTGGCTATTTACAACCTCACATGATGAAAGTATAGCAAAAAGGGAGCCCTGAATCACCCTTTATTTGTAGAATCATAGAATCATTTYGGTTAGAAAAGACCTTTAAGACCATCAAGTCCAACCATTTAACCTAACACTATCAAGTCCACCACTAAACCATGTCCCTAATGACCACTTCTACACATTTTTTAAATACYTCCAGGGATGGTGACTCMACCACTTCCCTGGGCAGCCTGTTCCAATGCTTGATAACCCTTTTGGTGAAGAAATTTTTCCTAATGTCCAATCTAAACCTCCCCTGGTACAACTTGAGGGCATTTCCTCTCATCCTATCACTGATTACCTGGGAGAAGAGACCGACTCCCATGTCGCTAGAACCTCCTTTCAGGTAGTTGTAGAGGGCAATAARGTCTCCCCTCAGCCTCCTCTTCTCYAGGCTAAACAACCCCAGCTCCCTCAGCCACTCCTCACAGGACTTGTTCTCTAGACCCTTCACCAGGTCATCCATGTTACACATGCCCCAACCTCCACGACTGCTAATTTAACAGGTCGTATGTTTCTCCTGTTATACGATCTTTTCACTCCTCCCACCAGTCCATTAATTCCCCAGCTGTGTCGTTTTTGTGAAACCCACAGCTGATAAGCACTGCTTTAGTAAGACTTGTTTTCCTGTAACACCAAGGGATCACAGCTGGGATCATGGACAAGATGGAGTGAGTGACAGCCCGTAGGGGATCCAGACCCCAGAGTTTATGAAAGAACCAGTGAGATGTGAGTTTGACCTGAATGGATTATCTCACATGCTCACTCCTCTGACAATGTTGAGATCACCAGGTCTCAACTGTCCTTCCCCACAGGGAGGTGGTCGCTGGTGCAGCAAGGTCAGGTAGAAAGCCTTGCTGATCCATGCTGTTCTTCCAGTTACATCTCAGGTGTCCCTGGCCAGGTCCCTGGACATCACCCAGCATTAATCCCCCTGCATCTCCCTGATACCCAGGATCTTCCCCCAGTTCCCAGATCTTTCCCTCCTACCAGGATCTTCAGCACCTTCTCTCTGAGGCTGTTTCTTCCTTTCAGCAACAATTCTTTTTCTTTTTTTTTTATTTTGGCACCACCTCTTCTTTCCAGGCACCCAGTCCCCAGCTTTCCAGTCTAAACAGTCTGTGTGCAGAAGCACATCACATGATCAGCCTCCAAATTGGTAGATCTGCCTCATGTCTCCTTATATATTGGAGGACTCAAGAAGTGCCACTTTTGTTTAGTCTAGGTGTTATCAAAATTTACAACTAGCCTGTACCAGGTGTAGATAGTAAGTACCAGTCTTCTGCCTGTGGGTTCAAAAGCTAACTTCGGACATCGTCCAAATCTCTCTCTCTCTCTCCCTCTCTCTCCAATTATTTATCACCTGTATTCACAATTTAAGCCATTTTTCACCTATGACATCTGCCAATAGAAAAATATCAGATTTTCGTATCAAAGAGGGGAAAAAAGATCCCAGGATTTTCTTTCTTGGAGAAAGACTGAATGGACACAGATAAATACGAAGTAAAGTAAAATGAATAGATATTTGAAATCACGAATGTTCAGTTTTCCACCCTGGACCAAATAGTAAAGACACTACAAACAACAAATGGAACACTTTAATCAAAATAAAGAAAAAAAAAAAAAAAAAAAAAAAAAAACAAACCCAAACAAAACAAACCAAACCAAACAAAAAAAAGAGACCTGTTTTATTAGCTCATCCAGATGGCTGGATGAGCTTCCCCCCCCGTGGGCTTTCGCCTGAGCCATAACATAACAGTACAAACTAGACTCAGATCTGCAAAGGTGCTGTGTACCAGCAGGATCCTTGGGTGCTAATAAGACCATTTGCTAATGCAGAGATAAGAATATGTGCATACTCACAGATTTGGAGCCATATGCTCAAGTTCTTTYTGTTTTGTTTTGTTTTCCCCCAAAGAGCACAATTTTTCCCTCTCTTCTACTCAGCCATTTTTACTGACACAAGCGGTTTATTCTCTGCTCTGGTCTCCCCTTCCAGTTTCAGAGCCTTTCTTCTCGAGGTGTCACAGCAATGCAAAGGTTAAGTCCCCACCCTAGGCAGAGAGGCACTAGAGATACTTAAAAGCTGTCAACAATTTCAAGAGGAATCTTCTTTTCACAGTGAAGGACCCTGCATGTCAAAGCAAGCTGTTCAGCAGCCTGGATTCAGCCTACTTGATCCACTCTGTTTACCTCTTAGGATCGCTTGCAGGGTGGGTGTTTGCTCYGCACTTAACGCTGGCCTCCGCTGGAAATGTTACCAGTCTGGTAGTGCAGGTGCGTCACTCACTCGGTTGTTACGCTAAAGATAACACCAAACGCTCAATGTAAGGGTGATTCTGTCAGATGAAGATGCCCTGCTTCTCGACACGGCTTGTTTTGATTTCCACGCCAACACTTTGCAACCAATTATCACCACTCCCACTAAGTGGGAGCCCAATTATTATGGAAACCACTGCACTCTTTAGTATAAAGATGACAGACTCTTTCTCATTTTACTCTCACATTCGATCCAAAGGGTTTTAGACTCTGATCAAGCACAAGAATATTCCTCAAGTTAAGTATGTGAACAATTCTGTTCCATTTTGGGAACTCAGAGCATAAATATTTTCTTGGATAACAATCCCCAACAAGATACACACCAAAGGTGCTGTTGTTCTATTATAACACTCTGACAGGTATTATTCCTTCAACAGTAAGCAACTACTACACAAGCAGCCTAATAAAATTATGCCATTTAAATTTTTCATTTTGAATTGCTACAAAACAATCTTCCTTGAATGTTAATGATGTCATCCACTGTGCTTCATTGTTGTAATACCAACATCTTAACTACCTTCTTTATTACAATCTTAACATAGGATCATAGAATCATAGAATAGTTTAGGTTGGAAGGTACCTTTAAAGGTCATCCAGTCCAACCCCCCTGCCGTGGGCAGGGACATCTTCAACTCGATCAGGTTGCTCAGAGCCCCGTACAACCTGACCTTGAACGTTTCCAGAGCTGGGACATCTACCACCTCTCTGGGCAACTTGTGCCAGTGTTTCACCACCCTCATTGTAAAAAAATTTCTTCCTTATATCTAGTCTGATAACATCAGCCATAAAACCATGAGTCATTAATTCAAGCACAAGTCATTTTTGCTAGAGGTAGATGGTGGTGGCAAGGTGGAAACCTTCCTTTCTAACACTCTACATCATTTGGTTAATCAACAGAGTTTAGCTCCTATTGTGCTATGTACTTTCTCTGTTGTCTTGGGCAAGTCAGTTGAGTTTGCGTTCATGTCCGTATTATGTGTCGAATTTAAGTATCTAACACAGATATCACAAGTGAGCTAGGAGGTGGGTGCCATTACTGTCAGTGGAGACCTGAAGCTCAACTCATTTGCCTCATTTGTCCAGAACCATTTTAGATGTCTTAAAATACCTACCCAAGGTGTTTCCATGGGTTTGGTGGATATAGCACAGGTTTAAGGGAACTAACCTTACCTGTAACCTTTCCTTAGCAGCAACACAAAGGATGTGATCCTCCTCCCACCTCAATGTACAATTTATTTCATATATGTTTTTAAGGTAAAACTTCATTATTAATTGTGGGTACATACGTGGTTGCTATTAGAGGGGTATAGTACATGCTTCCCTGAGTGTGTCTCTCCATCACAGCTCTGGGAGATAAGGGAGTATTACATGGGAAGGATGAAAGTAAAATTTCCCTTCCATTGCCTCTTGTTCTCCTCCTCTCTCCGAATATTACAGTGTCTGATTTAATTTTCTGCAGACTGGGATTTATATCATAGAGTAAGGTCCCAGTGCTCAATGTACAGGGAAGAAAGAGAGTTAAGACACTTTAGAAGGAGATTTAAACCAGCCAGCAAGCTGAGCAAAGAGTAGTCAAGAGCTCCCAATGGTGTTTCTACATATTGAGCAGGTAACAAGTCTCAATTTCTCCCTCTCAGAAGTTTTTCTCTATATTTGAAGGAGACACTTCTACGCACAGGGAAGCTGCAGTTCAGAGCATTCTTCTGCGAGTAGATGCCTCTGATCTTTCCGTCAAACAACTGAACAAGATACCTGTCTCCTCTCTCAAAGCATTGAGGGGAGAAGGGGACAGAACAGCTCGTGAGTTAGAGACTCTCAAAGTGAGAAGGAGGAGTCCTAGACGCAGTCCCGGCTTCTGCCCATGTCTAGCCTGCTCTTGGAGATAGATGATCCTGGCAACTGTTAACTGTTCCGAGAAGAGACATTTTCCACCCATCAGAAAAGACATTCTTGGCCCAGATGGAGCCTAAAGGTTACAGTATTCTCCTTTGAGGGAAAAGAGAAGTTTCTGTGTTATGTTCCAAGGAACAGCATTGTACATGCAACAGTCATGGAATGAAGAAACACATTTGAGATGTTAGTGCTACAAGAAGACTTTCAGACTGTTGTAATTCATAAAGCACTTTAAAACGGGAGAGTACCCGTTTATAATATAACCTAACCATAGGTTATTAATTGAGAGGCTTGGGTCTGTCCCTAACTCAGGAGCTTTGGTAAAGGGGTACTTCATTAGTGATGGTGATATTCCTGCTTCAATTCTGTTCTGATGAGAAACACAAACATAAAGCCAAGCTGCACTGAATCATAAATCATAAATTCACATAGTCAGTTCAGTGCTCTGACTGAGAAATTGCTAGAATAGAGCACAAATAAGGCTCAATCCCCTGTGCAAGTGGTCTCAGTAGCATTTCAGACTGTTTTACTCCCTAGCAATGTGTTTTCTGAACAGGAACGAGATGACTCAAGGCACATCCCTAGCTTTGTACCAGAGCTACCTCAAACAGAATATTTAGAATATTTAGAATATTCATTCCCAGTGAGCATAGTGATTTTGTTATTGCGGTACATGGTACCCTTCCTTCTGCCTAGAAACAGAATTCCTTGGTTGTGTTATATGCTCTATACTGATAACAGATGGTGGTAATTTTTTTCTGTAGCCTCAGTTGAATAGTCTCGTGTTTTGGAGAAGGAGTTCTGTAGTGTTATTTCTGCAAACCACAAAGTCGTGAAGTGTTGGGGTTTTTTTTTCAAGCTGAATGGAAGATATATTTTTTCTGCCTAGGAAATTCTACACTATTTTAATGTAGAACTCAATAAACCTTTTCTGACAGCTATTATGATTATTTTTTAACTTAAGCCATCATTTATTAACTGAATGTATTTGGCCAGCTTAAATGACATTCTTTTGCTATTTTTTACATGTGTTCTAGTCTCTTTTTTAATATGTATCCTAGGAGATAATGGTAGTCTATAAGATTTTCAAAAGTCAAAGCATGTTATATATATCACATGGGAAACATTTATGGTAGATGGCATGATAGAAAATGAACCTTGTTAGAGCATCACGTTAGATAATTACGGTTTGAAATATGTACAGTATTATCCCCCATAGATGATTAACCCACTTTTAAGGGGTGATAGGTGTTATTAATTGACCTGTTCACTGAACTCTAGAAGGTATTTGGGAATGTTCATATACCACAAATTATGGTTTTACATCGTTAATCACCCAAGTCTCCTTCATGACTCAGTAGTAGTGGAAATCAAAAGGCAAAAGGCTAGCAGATGACCCATTCTTTTACAATAAATAAAATTGTTCATAGCACAGTTCAAAAAGAAGTGACTTTTCTCTGTGTTTCCTGTCACATTTAGCCGTTTCTCTCTTCTCATCTCTGTTTTCTTCACTGGACCTGCAGTCTCCTGCATTGCTTTTGTTCCTCACCAACATCCTGTCTCTCCATTCCAGGTCTCCCCTTCCTTTAACCCCTTTCATCCTTCTCCGTATTGTGTTTTTATTTCATTCCACCCGTAGCATATGCCACATCAAGCTGACTGGGGTGGCTGTACCCAGGGTACTGGGCTTTCCAATGAGTTTCATTTGACAGTTCTCAATGTGCAAAACAACATGGGGAAAGGGCAGAAGAGCAAAGAGTGTACATACACATACAAGTGGATAGAGGTCTTTGTCAGCTAAAGCAGCTTGGTATAGGGTGCCCATATGCTCCCCTCTGTACTGTTAACCTTGTTAATGCATATCTTTCCATGTGCACTTTCAGAAACAAAGTATAACCACTCAAATGTATAATAGATAAGGGAAAGACAGCAGACTGAAACTAATTGAGCTATTCCTCCAACAGAAATGCAAGAGAAAAGGTTATTAATATTCTTCCTAGAGGCTTTGGATGTGCTCCAATATGTGATGAGAGATCTGCACCTGTATCCTTTGTGAATATTTAAGTATACCTTATTGTGGTGTCAGGACACAGACTTTTGTTCTGTTTGTTCTGCTAATGGAATTTAGCTTCATCAAGTAATGTTCAGCATGAGTTCTTCTAAAAGATGCCTGTATGGTTAAACTATGGTAACTCGAATGATGAGTTAAAGACTTGACTGAACACTGAGTGTTGCTTATGAAATAATCATGACTTTGAGATGATGGATAGACTTGATTCCCTGAATTTCCAGCTGAGATTTTCAGCAGGAGCTTCATTAGACAGACATGGGTTGAGCCTGTTGTAATCCAGACACAAATGAATTTGAAAAACTGTTCTAACTTAAAACTTTCAGATCTGAATAATTTAGATTGCCTGATTGCTCCCCAAACTAACATCTTCATTTCTGCTTTGATGACAGAGAGGAGTGGAAGTGTCATATTGTTGTACCGAGTTTAAATAACTTCAAGAAACTTTCCCATCTAATCAGGGAAAATCGAATTCATACGTTTTGAAGATGAGTAAAACTGTTTAACTGTGCCAGAGGAAAATGTGTTAGTCTAAAGACTGATTCTTTCCTCCAAACATAGCACAGGGGACAGATTTGCATAGACAGGATGTAAGAAAGGACTGGTTACTGAACCCTCTGAATTTTTACAGTATACTGAAGACATGATGAAGAATCTAAAGTCATTAGCCTGGCTTTAGCCAATATTCTGAAGATGGGGGAACCCAAATTCAGGGACCTCTGAGGGATCTGAATCTCAAATATCACTTAGAAAATTGGTAGTACTTAAAGTAGTCTTCTGCAGATCCTGAGTCCTTCTTTTAATCTTGGTCCCAAAGAGCTAAGAATTTAGAAGGCAACAGAGGATGTACAACCCTGGCAGCTCCTCTCCCCTCTGTACCACACCGCATATTGCCCAGTGCAAAGTTTATCTTGACTCATAAGATGCATTAGTGGGTGCAGCTATGCCTCCCACCACACCATCCTCAGCAACATTTTCACATCTTGCTATAAATGCTATTATTTGTCATAGGTAATTTAAATATATGATTTTTAAAGAAACGCTGGTTTAAAACACAGTCTAATTTAAAAGCACAGTCTAATTTAACTATATGTGTATATGTATATGTGCATGAAAAGACTAGCTTAATAAGCACCACAGTATTTTATGCATTAGCTTATAAGCTCATGGCAGAAGTCCTACCAAATAGATATCTAGAAACGTTCCACGTAGCAGTATTTCCCAAGAAGGTAAAATGGAAAGCTCATCTGGTTGTCYAAACGTGTACTGCAGCACAGCTATACACTGAGCTAAAAGAGACCAAGATCCTTCCTATAAAACATTGCCCTTCTTCATCAGATAAGCCAATCTTGATGGATCCTTGTTCAGCTGCTCTTCAAGACCGTCAGTGATGAAGACTTACAGATCCCCTAATGTATGCCAGTATTTCACCATCCAGAGCTTAAAAGCTTCTACTTCATGTCTCCTCTGCATCTTCCTTACTTAAAAACATCTGAAGTTCGTTGTTCTTTGACCTACCCATAACAACCCAGAAAAAAAATTATTTAAAAACCCAGCTAGAGCAGAAATTATTGGCTATACAAGTGGTAATATTTCCAGCTCTCAGTTTCTTATTTCACCTTCTTTATCTAATGATTCCTTACTACAAAATAAACAAATTGCCCTCACCACCTCTGGCTTTCCTGGGAACCCTCCCTTCACCAGTGGACTGGAGTCAGTCTCTACCTTACTTACTTTCTTCCTGTCTTTTTTGCAAAAAGAAGAAGAAAGGGGAAAATACCATCTGGTTTCATTTTTTTACTGCTGGTGCCATTTTGAGGACAGGTCTTATGATATTTCATAGCCTTTTGCTGCCCCAGTCTGAATATTTCACTAAGGCAGAATTGATCTGATTTTGAGTTTGGGACAATAGAGCAATTCCAAACTTCTGCCCCATAATGGGCAAAAATCACACAATTTTAAGAGGGAGATTGACCATTAAACCACTCAGTCAGTCATATATAATACATGCCATAGAATTACGTACTTCTTCATACATTGAAGAACCCAATTAATTGTATTTGGTTAAGACATCTTCCACATTTGAAGCCAATCAAACATGGAGAGATGTCTTGTTCAGCTAGCAGTTTGTTGAACACAAACTCTGTGGGATATGTACAAGTGTGTCTTATCTAATTTCACATCAGCTTGTTTTAACCTCAGCTTTATTTCTATGTTTACACAAGCCAGAATCTTGAGAGGCACAAGACCATGTAATATAAGCCTTGCAAAGGTTCAGACAAAGCTTTTCTAACAAACTGTAAATCATCACATAGGTCTGACCGTCCAAAGGGAGAAATCTTCCTGATGGGAAGCAGAAACACAAGGAAAAGAAGCCTAAAACCAAAGACATGCTTTGACATTTTCATAGAAAGTATTGCTGTGATTTTCTGCCTTGTCTCTTCCTTCCATTGCATGCAGTTGTATAACCTGATTTATTTTACCCACAGATCTCTGAAGCACTCCAAAGCAAATGAGATCCATAATTATACTTACCTTAGGTACAGAAAGACTTAGGGAAATGGAAGTGAAATGACACATCGAGAAGTTCGATAGCAGGTAGGTAGCTACATCTGGAGGAAAAGTTGCATAAATTTGTAGGATATCCAGTCTGAATCTCTCTTGTTTCAGCTTATGCCTGTTGTCTCTTGTCCTCCTGATGTGCCCCACCAAGAAAAGCCCTAATCTTTGAATTTTCAGTAGTTTCAAAATCACATTTTATGGAAATTTCCGTATAATGGATCTGAAGGCACACTGCATTTGTAATCCTAATGTGGGATCTACCAAATACATACAAAGGGAAACAAGGTATACCTAAAAATGCTGTTAAGTGCTTGCTCCTACAGAACATTTTCAAGGAGAATGTAGAAGATGAGTAGATTAGAGCTGGAACCAGACTCCGATCAAGCCAAGTTAAGATAATAGCTAAGATGAGTTTGGATCCTCACTCCCCGCAATCGTGTGATCACCAGATCTCAGTATTAAGTGTATATAGAGGAAGGACAAGTAAGGGAGTTCCTACTATAGCCCAGCATATCTGGTGCCTGGGAATAAGGGTATTCTGACACTCCTCCTGATCAGAAAATGGCAGATCCTGTCACAGCCCCTACTTCGTGAGATTGAGGGATGTCTATGTATGGGGATGGACAAAAGGTAGGTGTGGGTCTTTGCAGGGAAAGCCAGAAAGAAACATAGGTTGCAGGTAGTTTTAGTAGGATTGTTCTCTATCAGCCTTGAAGAGGTGTGAAAAGCTGAAAAAGAGCCAAGATGAAAGAGGAAATTAAAGGAAACTGCAAATGAAAGAGGAAGAAAGGGAGAAATGTGGTGGTGAAGTGCAAGAGGAAGGCATACAAAGGCAGACAAGGCTTTCAGCCACCTGAGCCCATTTATTCTGGGCTCTCACTCTGCACCCATTGCCATGGACTCTAAGCACCAGTCCCAGATGGTGCTAACTAACTAGAAACTGCTTTCTTTTTTTTTATGTTCTTTGTCTTCCTCTGGTGTCCTCATCCCTTTGTCCATCATCTTCTTCCTCAGCTGCTTGACTCTACAAACTGTGTTGGGAAGGTAATTGGCATCAAGCTGGACTCAATAAAGAGAATCATGATGTTATTCATGCAGAATGAAAAACTACTGTAAATCTCATACCACATAGGAAAGACTCTTTTATAACTGAAAACTTAGATTTTGGCCACTTGTCTAATCTATATATTACATCACCCTCTTCAAGTCTGGCATTTTTGTCTTATCTTTGTAGTAAATTGTTCCACCCTGGGTGGTCAGATTTGCTTATCTGAAGTTATGCCACATTAAAGTATGGACATTTTCAGGTTGAATTGAAAAAAAAAGTAAAAGCACAAAGTTTGATATCTTTCGTATTTATCTATTTGTAAAGATTTTTTTTAAATCTAGTTTGGTTGAAATTTTGTAATGAAATTTTTCTAAAATGTGTTTACCTGCAACGGCATAATCAAAATCTGAACTGGAAATATTTTGGAAATATAAAACATAAATGGCAAAAATCCTGTGCACACTGACATGTAATAATTTCAAGAGATTTAAAAGCACTTTTTAATTTCAGTTTATTGACACTTCCAGTAAAAATCTGACTAATGTCAGTGCATACAATAAAAGAAACAAGATAGGCTGGAAGAAATAATATGGTAGTTGGAGTAATTGATATAGTTAAGAAAAAGTGAGCCAGTTTGTAGGCACACAAGCTCTCTTTCAGAGCTAAAATAGAAGTAGCCCACATCAGATTCAGTGACTACTATCTTATTAATTTCTAGGTTACCTACCATTTTTTCATTCCTAAACTCCAAAATCCTAAACTGGAAGCTTTCTTGGATAGTATGGTTTCATTTTAGTATGTTGTTACAGCCCAGTGTATTTCAAAGTCTTGCTTATTTAATACAGATAATAACGTCCATCTCGCCATTTGTCTCTTTGGTTTGAATCTAAATTAATTCTCATCAAAAGAGAAAAAAAAAAAGGATCTGATAACAAATGGTGGAAATGATGAGTGTCCTGCACAGGTCAACAAAGGGGAAAAAAAGACAATGAAAAGTTTGTTTATTCTGCTTATCACAAAGCATTAAATTTGCTATTAATCTGAGCTGGTGCATTTAGAAAAATACTTACGGGTTAAGAAAAAAAAAAAAAGAAAAGTTGATAGTCCTATCTGAACACTGCAGCTATTGTAGTGCATTTTTCATGAGTAAATAGCTACAACATATAAGTGTTACCACATCATCTGAAAAGAAAAACAAAAGCTGCAATTGCAGGAGTCTTGCATGGTGCATTCAAATGTTTAGTACCAAAAAGGCTCCTCAGAGCAACTAGGCAGACGAATATTTAAGAGTTGTCATTGCCTTAAAACGTCAGTGAAATGTATATACTTGAATGAGTGGATCCCTTTGCTAAACCAGAACTGGAAGCAATCCAGCCACGTTAATGCCGCATTACACCTGAGATAATCAGATGTGTACCTAATCTTGCAGATCAATGAAGATGCCCGTCACTTCTGCTGCTGCCCAAAAAGGTCATGCCTTGAATTTGCTTTGTGCCAGGTGCTACTTAAGGTCTAAAATAAGACCAATACTTCTGTTGCCATTAGAATTGGTAAACCAGAAGATTAAATGAATGGAAATAGGAAAGAAAAACAACCAAAACTCTTATCTATGATACAGTTTATAATTGCATTACTTACTTAATAGTAGAACATAATTAGGATTAGTAGTACAGACATCAGGGTAGTTTTGCTTCCAGGCTTCAGAGTGCCACATAGTATTACATTCCTCTTTATTACTCTTTAAAACTCAGCCTATAAATCTTAAGTAAATCACTGAACTCCTCTGACTCTGGATTTGTTGTGCCCTAGGACATTGGGTTGTGTTGAAAATGTCATCTCATATTGTATTGCTCCACTGAGCATCTAGAAAAACCCAAACCAGAAACATCCAATAAATAGGTAGTCTGCGTCTACACGCAATAGGTAGAGCAGTAATTCCACCACACATTCCCTGTAGTGTGAGAGTGGTAATAGCAGGTCTTATTTCTGTGCAAGAAAGGGATTAAAAGCAATATCAGCTTAAGATACCATTGTAGGAACAAAAAGGAAGGATGGGCTCTCCTTCCATCACCACGAGATTGCTAAGGTGTAGCTTTACCACCCTAGGAGTACTGTTGACACAAATATACGTCCCAAAAATCAAATCTTGAGACCAGTTCTAAAAAGCATCAGCATACTTCCTGCTGAAAACATTTTCTGAGTAAATGGAACCATTTTGCAAAACTGTGATGCTTTCAATGACATTCTTAGTGAGGTAAAGAATGAGAGGATAATATTTATTTTATTGTGGTTTGATTGTACTTCAGTGACAAAATTTAAACTCAATATTTTCATCTGTCAGTAAGAAGCACAGCTGAAGTGGAAGATATGAACAAACTCTTTCTTTTCAGTAGTCTTAATTTTTTTTTCCCCCCTCAGAATTTTCAGGACTTCCCGTGAAATAATATTCTGGTTTATTTATTAAGATTGTGCAGTGGGAGGAAAATATGAGAATTTAAGAGCCAGCTATCTCAATACAAAATACAGCACACCTAAATTGGTTGATATCTGAAAGGTATTGATCAGTGTGAGACACTAAGCAGGGTTAAAGATGGATTAACGAAAATGTGTTCTTCCCATTTTGAAGGGCTATAATTTCTTTTTTCAGTGCTGTGAGTATATCCTTGCACTGAACGCATATTTATACTCATTCTAAACTAACATTGATGTCTCTGCAACAGAATTCAAAACGTTCAAAATCTACAACATGTTTATCACAGAAACTAATAGCCCCGGCCATTGCTAATAAAATATACTTGTAAAGTACTTTGCTCTTCAGGATACACATGTTCACATATGTGTTCACATATGTGTTCTACATATTAAGTGCACAGGGTTTTGAAGTGAAAGAATGATTAAAAATTGAGTCTTCAGATATCGAGCCTGCAAATTATTCCTCAGCTAACCTGTTCTCCCTGCTTAACATATCCCTCTGAACAGCACATCTTCTGGAGCGATGCATGAGGAAAAAAAGAAGTAAGCAGAATAAAGCAAGACTTTCTGTGCTGTGACAGGTCTGCGGGGCTGGCTCTGTGGTGTATTTCCTTTTGCTTGGGGATTTTGGGCATACAGCTCCAGCCAGCCCTCTTCTGCTACGCACTCCCACATTCCAGTCCGCGCGTTTGTGGTGGACATTATCAGTTCATCTGAAGATTTTGCAAATTTACTACGTGTTCGTGCATGTCTGGATCTTAGGAAGTTCTGTGCTGGAGACAATTCCCCATCTAGCAATTCTGCTGCAATGTGTTGTGAGATACCCAGAAGGTGTGCAGCCGTGCACAGCCCCGATCCCAGAACTACGGAGCATTCAGCTTCCCTGCCGGTGGGGACCCTCACCTCTTGGGGCCACCCAATGTGTGAAGGCTATATTGAAGGAAGGGCGGTTTCTGATGGCAAGACCTGGCTCCGCAGAACTGGTGCCACTAAACTCATTGCATATAGCTGCCAGATCTTTCAATAAACCTCTCGTTAAATATGATCTCCGCGTGCAACACAAAGTCTATTCGCATTACTAATCAACCCAAGAAGATAAGGGACTTCGATAGGAGCCATAAAGAGAGACTATAAGAACCTCTTGATTGAGACCTTATCATTTCCTAATTTTTATGTCCTTGGCTCTTCCTCCACACTCCCACTAATCAATCACTAAAACGGTGGTGTGCGGAGGTCTCGGTAACCGTTTGACCTATTCTTATCAACTTTGCCCCCTCATGAAACTGCTCACTTCCCTGTGATTTGTGTGGATCAATACAGCAGAAAGGTCACAAAAGCATTAAAGAGAGATGCCAATCAGAGAGACATCAAAAGAAAAAGGAAGTTTGACAACATCAGGATCAATCAGGGGCTGCTCAGGAGAACTTGTCAGCTGTGATTAATGGCATATTGTGCGTTGCTGTGATTTGGAAAATACTTTAGAACTTTTTAGATCACTGTGTGGAGAAATTGAGTTTAGACTTTTTTGTCATCTTGAAATTTAGTAGTTACAGGGTCCAGAGTGGGCCAGGGAAAATTTTTCTTAACAAACAAAAGCCTGATGGTGTCATGGCTGAGTAAAACTCTCCTAACTGTGTTTGGGTAAGGGACGGGTTGCAATTCACACAGCTCTGGGGAGACTCTGTTCCCCACCTCCCCCATGCAATGGTTAACTGGGGCACTGAAAAACTGATATTCATGAAGGAATGCTCTGAAATGTGGGTACATTGCTATGAAATGGAGAGGTGGCATTTCACAAGCAGATGTATTGGTGTTGCTCCCTTCCTTAGCTGGGGCTTCCCAACACCTAAACCCCACAGGAGGCTTTGGTGCTGTGATAATGACCTCTGCAACTTCCAACATCCTCAGAGGAACTCCTCAAATACAGGTGAAGGTCATGGGAAGAGCTGGACCACTCTAAGTTGGGTTGTCCATAAATCATGCAAGGAGTGTGTCAGCTAGACTGGAAGTTTTACCCTTAGTGTAGTAGCAGCTCTCAAACTGGAAGGGAGCTCCGTTGAGAAAGCTGAGGAGCAATGTGTTACCAAGGCCCCTCTGGGAACAGAGAGAGAAAGGGAGAGTGAGAGAAGAGCTGTGCCACTTCTTCAAAGCCTTTTCAGCACTCTTCTATTCTCCTAATGTTCTTCTTTTTCTAGAGAAGGGAGTACCCAAATTTTGTGTATGGAGAGTCTGTGCCATGGTTGACAACAGAGACACGTATCCACTGGAAGCATCCCAGTGCACATGTCTTCCCACTACATATTCAGTAGTTGTGATTCAGGTCACTTTGCTACTGGAGCAAAATGCCTGGAAAACTCAGATGGCCTTTTCTGTTAGGCTATGGTAATTTTTTTTTTTTGACTGAAAGTATTAATAGCTGAATTTTCCAGATTAATGTTTTACCTCTGCCATGCCCTTTAACCTATGAATGATGGTAAAACAATGTTACATAGACAGTGCTGGCAAAGAGACATTCATACTCTTATATCCACTAGTAATTCTCCTGATGCTAAGACATGCAGAGTTTGGGGGGTAAGAGCATTTCTGAGCAAAGGCACCTTCCTTCCCATCTGATCTACAAAAGGCAGTTGCTTTCTTCTGTTTCCCTGGGCAGTCACTAAGGTGGCCTTCCCTAAACCTCTTTAGTTTGTATCCAAAATAGCTGAAAGGCTTGTCTGCTGTGTGGAAGATGTGTACTTTGTTGTAAGATCGGCTTGTAAAACTAATTCAGGTAACCTTGCTGTGGGTATCATACCTTCTCTTCTTTGTCCCAATAAGAGCAGCTCCTTATTGCCATTGGTCTCCTTGGGTTTCTCATGAGTGGCAGAAGAGTATTTCTAAAAATGATATCTCTCTTAAAGGACTGTCTTGCTCATACATGGTAGGAAACCTTTCCCTTTGGTAGTGTAGTGCCACTGAATTTCTACCTAACTCAGACAAATCAGAGTGGGTAGAGAAAGCCTGAAAAGATGTCCTTAAATCTACAGAAAGACCTATATTCAGCTGGTATCCACACCATCCATAGTCTATAAAACCTGTAGTAATTTTAATCCAATTTTTTACAACATATTTCAAAAGTTTATTTCAAAGTGAGATATAACAACTGATAGCATAATGATCCTCAAGAAAGAGTGGGAAACCAGGGCAAAAATGAGTGGTGAGCTGCCCAAAATAACCCTACGGGGTAATGGCAACATCACAAATTGTCTGTTCTCGCCCTCAGGCCACCTACTTCTCAGCAGCTAAAGGTCTGTCCCAATCTGTAGCACAATGTCCCATGCACCCCCTGCCTAATGCTTCCATATGGTTTTGTCAAACTAAGTTTTGGCACAGTTTAAATCAAATTAATCTAGTTACAGAAATTAGTTCTTATTTGGCCTTTGGTTGCCACTTTAGTTTAGTGCTACTTTGAATAATTTCCTGGCACTGTATGGCTGTATTCAAATTTCCATTAATTAAGCCATATAATTTTGCAAGAATTGTTGCATACAATGATCTCTCTTTGCTGCATTGGACAAAGACTGTTTAGGTTACCTGCTGTTAAATCAGGTCCCCAGAAGTGGAGTTTTATATAGCTATGCACTTCCTATCAAGCAAATTATGCTTTGAGACTGGAGTGTGCAGTCTTAGACATAGGCAGAAAGTGTTGATCTACATCAGAATCCCAGTTATCATCTCAGCTGATCAACCTGAATATAATCACTTCATCTGTGGTATATTTAACTCCAGTTATAGGTATGTAGCTGTAAGAATTTCTATAATGCAAATGTATAAAATACATTTATTCCTCATACTAAAAGTGTAACACAACTGGGATTCTGCTGAAGACATGAGTGGCAGTATATCAGGTATGTGAGATAAGTGTCAGATTAGCTGACAGTTGCATGCAGTTTAACACTAATTTAGATTTAATATGCATATCAGAGGACTCTATAATATTAGCACAGGAAATTGTCAGTAGATATACAGATATGCAGTACTGTTCTAACTAGCCACTGATCAAAGAAGCGTAACAGGTTTGTTTTTAAAAGGCAAGAATTACTGATGCTTTGATATTTTGTCTGCATCAGAAATTAGTCTTTCCAATTCTGGTTAATTTTTTATTTTTCCCACCAGTGCTGTAGAGTTGTAAAGCAAAGCAATGATGCTCCACAGGTCTGCAGATTACATCCCTGCTGGTAGGTTTGTCCAAGCTGTGCCACACTAGAGCACACTGTCCAACAAAACTGTGACTGGGACCTTTGCCTCGTCCTGCTGTCATCAGTTACTGCTGACAGCAAATGAAGTAAGGCTGGTAGTTTCAGCAGTCACAGTAGAATGAATGGGGAAGAAATAAAATGCCGATTTAAGCTTTAGATACATTACCTGTATTTACTCTTATATGCTCATTTTCTTTGCCATTTTAGTGCCTTCCCCTACTCCCCATCTCACCAAGCTCTCTTAGAGGTTGCACACAAGCTGTTCCTCCCCCTTTGACCATGCTCTGGTCAACACGAAGCCCGTCTTTACATCATCTCATGATCCTCACTGCTGGGCCTGATCCCCAGCATTGCTATGAAGGGGCAGATGGGACCTGAAAGGAAAAGGGGTGTTCAGGGGGTGCCAAAATGAGAGCACTGCCATAGGGACAAAAATGTCTCTACCTGCTGCAACTCATGTTCCCAGATGTCCTCAAGGATGTTTTCTTGCACATGTGCCCTCACCTTCCCAGAAGCTCTCAGGTCTCCACAGGGGAACTATTAGAAGTCATACTCCACCATGGAACATTGACCAACATTTCTTATCGGCTTCCTGATTTCAGCTTTCAATCAGAAGTGGAGCCAGTTATTATCCTCTGCTGGGAGTCATGTGAGAGCCCAAAGCCCAGGTGCTATAGGCAGTTGTCCTGGTAGGCTGTCATCATATTTTGGGATGTGTCACTGAACTTTTGTGTTTTCTTGTGCCCGGAACAGGAAGATGAACCTTGGGTTTGTCATAATGTTTCAGATGCTGGCTGTTGTTTTGGTCGTAGACATCCTTTGTTTACCGATTACCCAATCTCTCCTATGAGACTTTATTCTGCCTTTACAAAAAATACAGTTCTTTGAACAAAACCACTCATGCAAAGTGTCATTAAATGGATAATATAAAATACCGATGTAAAGCCTCAGGGTAGCTCAGCTACCCTAAAAGTAGGGTTTAGACTATAAATTTCATTCTAAACCTCTGGTTTTTATCTAAAATCTCAAAGCTCTTGAGCAGGAACAGGCAGGGCTGTTTTGCTTTTTGGTTTTCATTAGACTTTTAATTACTTTCGAAAGGAGGACAGTTATAGAAAGTGTGCATTAAAAGTTGAAGCACAGAAGTAAGGCATGGAAAGGTAAGGGGGCTATCCCAAGATCACACAACAAAGCAGTACTAGGGCTTGCAACAAGCTGCTGGACTCAAACACGTTCTCCTTTACTAGGCTGTTCTGACTCTAAAATTTTCCCCTTCATCAGGCTCCGTAATTGACATTTCTAACCTAGGGGCTTATTCAAAATCAACTTCCAAAGTTATTTTGATTTAATAAAGTGAAGAGCTGATAAGAACATCATCAACCCTCTAATTGAATGAAACCTCTCTGTTAAATACCACAAAGATTTAGTCTGAGTTCTGCAAGTGGCAAGAAAACATGGAAAATCTAAAATTTGCCTTTTCCAACGGACTTGTTTCTAAAGAATCATCATTAACATGTTGGCAACTATTTCAGATCTTCTTCCCAGCTTTGGCAGCTTCTTGGCTTTCTTCATCAGAGTTGCATGGTCAAACCTTCTTCTCTTTCCCCTGAGGGAAACTCATGTTACTTACCTCTATAAGAGCACACGTGCACCTGCTGGGAGAGGGGCTTGACAATAACACTCCACTACTTTGCCCACTTTCCTAGGTTTCCACAGCAAGTGTAAACTCCACTCATTTCAGTGAAGCTGTGATGGTTTGCGCCAACTGGGGATAGGGTTTCACTGAGTTTGGTGTGCAGATTTTTCCAAATATGAAAAGAAATGTTGAAAGCAAAATGAGCAAAACACTGCTTGCCTTTTTTGCATTGGCTGTTCTTGGTTTTGTTTCATTTCACAAAGTCTTTCAGACCTAAATGTCATTAGCTGTAGCAAAAACGTCCTCCAAAAACTAAGACAACAAATTTTTAAAGCAGAGCTAAGAGCCATCCCTATAATTACTGTTACTCTTGGGTTTAACTCGATTTTAACCCTGACTGACCGACACATAAATTAGAATAATCCAGACCTAGGAAGGAAAACTGTGAAGATGGATAAGTTTGTGCACTTTTCTTGGTGGTGTGTGTCTCTGGGGCCACTTATGCATGGAGACTGCAMGGGTCAATACAGTGATCTATGATATAACTAGGGCACTGTATTCTCAAAACTCAATTGTCATCCCYCGTAGGGCTCCAAGCTGTTCTGCCCCCCGAACAGTGGGGCCACAGATGTCTGTACTGTTCRGCTTTTTCCTCTCCACCTTGCACTGTTTTCTCTGTTTAGACTGGAAGGCGGATTCTCTCTTGCAATGCGTGTATGAGATCCTAATATCACTTCAAGGTCTGAGACACAGAACAGAATAAGGGATCCTAAATAAATTTGGATAAATCCATTGTGACCCTTCTAATCTGCCTTTTTATTTTCCCCCTACATATTGCTATAGTTATTTCTTTTGCTGCTCACTSTTTGCTTTGCCTGCAGATCTCAGAGCAGTTCCACTGATTCCTTTCTTGACTCACTTAATCCCTGGTCTCACTTCTCTGCAGTTTTCTTCTCTCTATTTTAAGTCAGGGAATGCAGGCGAAGTGGGGGAGGGACAGGAAAATCATACAGTCTAACTTCTATAATTTTATGTTTTTACTGCTTGGAATGTATGATTCATGCACTTCCACATTTTGTCCTTTTTTTTTTCCTAGAGAGACYAGCTTTAATGATCATAAACCACTGCAGTTAAGGAGGGAGCAGGGCCTTGCCAGCTCTCAGCATTCCCAGCCAAATCTCCCTCCGATTGTTTAGATTTCTTTTCAACTGTAAAAATTTCCTAGGTAGGGTGGAGGGAGGGAAACGGAGGCCCCAGAGTCCAGGTTTCTACAGCAGTCTGGAGGAAGCTTTTTTTTTGAAGTGAAATTGCCTTTCCCAAAAGTTTGCTCCTGCCACTATCCATCATTGGACTAGTTTTATGGCACAGGAGAGTAAAACAGCTTTCTTCCAAACTTCTAAGACGATTCCTGTCTGGACCAATTGAGCTTTGCTCCAAATGAACTAAATTCTGCGACATCTGCTTTTGGGGTCCCTCCAACTTTCTGGCTATTCCCCAAAAATAAGGTATTGAAAACCATCCTAAGATTTCCCTGAATCTCTCGCTTTAGGATTTAACTTTCTTTACTTATCACAAAGGAAGCTGAAACCTGAATCTTCAAACAAGTGAGGTTGTCCTGGGGTATCCAGACTATGGACTTAATGAGACCTAGTGATGTCCACCGTCATTTTAAACAGCCTGAGCTGACCTGGTACATAAACACAAAGATGTGCCACTTTTCAGAATGGGTACTCGTGGTCACACCCCTCTGGTTGTCCTTTATTCAGAATTTCCCTTATACTTGGAGCAAATTGACAATAYGAAGCCTCTGTATTCAATAAGGACAGCATGTTATCTATTTCTCTTCAAGTCTGCAGTTTTCTGAAAATTCTTTCCTTCTAAATATGCCTTAGAAATCCCCCTGAGCACTCCATATTACCTGCAGTTCTGCTTTAGTGTCCTTCCTCAAAAGGCCAGGAGTCTTGCAAGCATTCTGTCATGCAAGAGAAAAAAAAAAAAAAAAAAGAGGAAGAAGAGACAAAGTGCCCTTTCTCTCAGGACTTCTTTTATCCTGCTGCACTCACTTTCCAAAGGGACATATGCTTTTACTTGTCTCAGGAAATGAAGGTTATCTTCACTTTCTAAGTTTTGTTCTTCCTACTTTCCTGAAGATGTATTTTGCATTAACRTCATTAGAATTTTACTCTGTGGACTTGTTTAATATTCCCTGTGAACTATTTGTTACMAAAAAATCACCTGGTTTCAGAGTTGTCCCTCCCCTCCCAGACAGTCATGCCCATGAAAACTCTTTTTCCTTCTTTTGCTGTTCTATGGGCTGAAGGGGGCTGGACCTGCTGAATATCTGGGTATATGCTGTATGGTGCTTTGACCTAATTCCACTTGGGTCTTGCCAGCTGCATTCCCCTCCTTACCACTCTAGCCAATCCTTTTAAATCCTCTGGCATGCCAGATGTTCCCTGCATTGCGTTCTCCCTGGGTGGATTTTAAGGCAGAGCTTTCCTTCCTCCCAGGCTYGGCCGCAGCTGTGAGCTGATAGAGCTGCCTCTCCCCACTGCTGTGAGCTTTAATCGGGTTCTAAAGTTTCATTATCAGAGTGATCCATTCTGGAAGATATTTCACGCTTCCCAAGCCCCAGGCAAGTCCTAACAACCTTTTTTAATATTCTTTCTTTTTTTTTTTTCTTCTCTTCCTTTCCTCATTTTTTTTTCCTTTCTCTTTGATGATGTTCTGCAGGTGCTTGAGCAAATACAAGGTTCCAAGATCTGMATCTCCCAAGACTGCTGCAGTTTTTGCCTCTCAGCCATCATTCCAGGAGCCATTCTCCTTTTCATGGCCAACAGTTGGTCTTTTTCAGGAGTCACTGGCGCATAGTCAGGGAACTCTGATCATATGCTTTGTAAGATTCTTAGTGGCTGACATCATTTGCCAAACGCCAGCTTTCCTTGACAGCTTTTCCTGGTCTTTCCATCTCCACAGATGCTTGGCTGCCAGGTATAACTCCCCACCATTAAAATATAACTTTGGGTTCCCTCATCACAAAACTGGGTGCATGAGGATGTAGATGGAGAGTGTAAAAGAAAATKATTTTAAATTTTCCCTGTGATTTGTGTGCAGATCATCCCTCTGAGATCTCCAATAGCTGATATATGTTATGCTAATGGCTAACATCATTAATGAATGCATGCTAGCTAATGAAAATGCAGTGACGAGAACTGTAACTGACCCTATCACTGCAATTATTGTCCATAATAATTAGTTTACAGTTACAGGAATACATTAGGAAGTGTGACTGCTGCTACATTTGTCTCAGAAGATAGAAGAAAAGTGTAACTCCTGCTTTATATAGTATGACTTCTAAGAATTTACTGCCAAAGGACACCAGTAGATGGTTATCTCCTGAATGTCATGATGTCACCCCGATGACCCTATATTAGGCCAAAAGTTAAAGTCTCTGTCCTTTCACAGTTTGAATTAGCAGCCTTTTTGTTAGAAAACAGAGGCCATTTAGCGTAGGTAATGAAGGGTCATTATTTCAAAGATGTCCTAAATTTAGTCCTTGCTGCTGTGATGACTCATGCAGTCATATTGCACTGCAGGAATTAATGAAAAAGCATCAGAATAATGCAAAATAATTAATTCCYTACTCCTGTAACATCTCTCTGACTACATATTTTCCCCAGCTCTTTGGCTTATAGRCTCCACATGCCTGGACTGCCTTATGTTCTTATTGTTGTTTATTTGCACCAAGGTATTCAGGAATGTCCACTCCAATGTGAGCAGATAGGTAACAACCAGATGGCTTTAGTCCCTCCCCAATGAACTATCATGGTCTAAGCACACAGTGAGAGACAACAACTCTATACAAAACACAAGGGGGATGCATAAGAGCTAGTAAATGGTTCATRTTCCCTCTCTAGGTTTTAGAGTTTAATAAGGGAATGCCAGCTTGCCATGGTGGAACATGTTCCCGAAATTAAAACTGACTGGAGCCATGGCATCCATGCCATGCTAAAGTGACATGTGGGTCCTGAAAACTCTCCAGCTATGTTCATGACTACTGGGCAAACTCTCATCTTAGTGTGTAAAACAAAACCATGACCAAACTTGCTAGTTTGGTTAACACTGTCTTGGGGATCTCCAATAAGGCTCTGTCTTGTTGGAGGATAAAGAGTCAAACTGTGAGTAAGCACCTAGTTTGCAGCAGCTGGCCTATTTCTTCCAGATTTTGCCAGTGGACTAATTATTGTTGGTCAAAAGCATGGAATTAATTCTATAGAATGACAATTTTTTTTTTCCTTACTGGAGTCAAAACCTTGAAAGGGTTATAATTTTCCAAATGRTTGCATTAGGACTGACAAGGAGAAGGAAACCATCAGGACATAGTTTGCCTCATCCTGTAATAAGGTTAGTCCAGAACCTGCTGGTACTACTCAAGATCCAGTTGAGTGAGAAGCTGAGGCCTCCACTCTTACATGCTTTGGCTGGGGAATGTTCTCCATCAAATATTAGTTATCTAACTTCATTTTTTGACYCAGTAACCAAAGCTGCGTATGTAGACAGTGACTATTCCAAAAGCCCGTTTAGGCAGCTCCATTTCTGTGCAGTAAAACACAACAACGTTCACCAATTTTTTTTAGTAGCAATCTGTGAAGGAAGATCAATGGTTCAGAAAATGTTCCTCAGAACAATTACAATTGTAATTGCAACAAGTACAAGAACAATTGTTCCTGAGAACAAAAAATTGAGTACAATTTTCTTATTAAAAAAAAAAAAAAGAAAAAAACCCTACATTTTATTGCTTTAGCCAGCTTTAACCACATCCGAGAAAAGACTATTCACTGTTAAAGCTCTAGTATATTCCAGTACAACTACCTAAAAATAACACCCCCTTCCTGGAAAGGGAACCTGAGCCCCGAGCATCTGTAACCAGTTCTCACCTAAATATTACTGAAGACTCCTTAAGACATGAATTCTGGAACAAAAGGGAAATTAGAGTAGCAAAATCAGTCCTAACAATTCTGACATGCTATCTCCTGCTGTGCTGTCACCACCCAGCAAATTCATTACAGTGTTCTTTGTTAYACTTCAGGTTAAAGTCATGGGTGTATGGCTGAGCAGCTTTAAAAGAGATGTCCCTGGTTGAATAGGTTTATTTCCTGAGCAAGACAGATTGGAGTTAATCGAAATTATTTGTTTCTGCCAAATTCATGAAATCATAGGATACTTTAGGTTGGAAAGAACCTCAGGAGACCTCTAGTCCAACSTCCTGCTCAAAGTAGGGTCAACATTTAATTCAACCCAATTCCTCAGGGCTTTGTCCAGTTTGGTCTTCAAAACCTCCAGGGACTAAGRTTGCACAAACTCTTTGGGGAACTTTTTCCAATGMTTCATTGTCCTTCTGCTGAGAAATATTTTATTTGTATCGTCAGAGCCTTCTCTGTCTAGTTTATGGTCATTGCCTGATATTCATGCACCATGCATCGCCATAAAGACCCTGACTCCATCYTGATAAATTCTTCTACGGTTTTGGGATGAGTAGTTCAGCATGGAAAGTGGTGAACTTCTGCATAAAGTATTTGATAGTTTCAAAACAGAATGTTTTGATACTTTTGTTTCTAAATGGCATATTTTCACTAAACAGATGAAAAAGAAAACAGAATTGTACAGTTTGGATCATGTGAAACATTTAATTTAGACGGCTGTTTTTCTATTGGCCACTAAATTGAAAAAGTATATATTCACAAAACTCTAGGTAAGCTCTATGTTTATGGTGATTCAGGAACTGCTGGTGGAAAATTGGTAGAAGTTATTTTCTGTTAGCTAAATAGAATAATACAGCCTTCAATCTACAACTATGAAGAGCTGTAATGTGGAAAACACAACATGTTAGAAATGGATTATGGTGCTATTGCATTCAGATGTATGACTTCACTGTTTCTGTAAATCTTGTCCTTTTAATGTGGATTTAATAACGTCAGGCACCACAACGAACTAGGTTTTTTTCAAATTGAAGAATGCACAATGTTTCCATAACAGAACCTCTTAATTTCTGAATAAGGAACAAAGCTCTTTCCCACTTTGGATTGGAAAGTGTTTTCATTTCATGTGTGTAGTGACAGAATGTATAGACWTCGTGTCTGGATATAGGGATGGAAAGTAAATTCTAACATACTTTGAAGTTTATTATAGTGGCACTGCAGAGGTTCCTCCTTCTGTAGTACTGCAAAACTGTGCTTCCATTTCCTTACGCTCTTCCAGGATAAAGGGATATTCATTTTTCCCACAGGTATCTGTAGAGAATTTATTTTTCAGAGCTGGAATTCTCCACCTTAGAAAATCTGATAGAAATTACTTCCTGGCCAGTTCCTTAATATAGTAATGGCACAGGGAATATAGTAGCCATTGACTACAGAAAATGGTGAAGCAAATGACGTCATCTGGATTTTCAAGAAGTTCTTAGAAAGAGGACAAACGTTTGGCCCAGTTTTGGTGTTTCACTCAGCGCTAATACTGGCGTGATCTGCAGTCAACAAAATGGAAGAAGTGAWGTGCCTAAATTGATTGAATTCAGAATAGCAATAGCTGCTGAACAAAATAATCTTCAGTCTGGATGCACTCACATGGAGAAGCTGTGGAAGGAAAAGACCTTAGTTTCCAAAAGGGTGTGATGCCATGGACAGGCAGATGTTTGGGTTGAGGGTAATAAATATATTTTTGATTCAGAGCAGTGTTCCGGGTGATATCTTTTCCCAGTTCCTACCACGAGTGTTGCAGGCTGGATGCTGATTTATTTGATGCAAAAATAAGACCTTGGATGCACCARGGAAAGGTCACTTTGGAGATACTCTGGGGGTACTTTGTTTTTTACACTTTTCCTTAACATTTGCTACCACACAGTGTTAAAGTAAGGAGACCAATAACAAGAGACCTTTGACTTGACTCAGTTTGGCCATTATGATTTTGCTWTCTCTTTATCCCTTCTTGTCTCAAAAGTGCCACAAAATTCTTGTGTGCAATGCAGTTTACGGTGTGTGACTCTGCTCTGTTGATCTGCAGGCTGGAAGAAGGGATGCGTTTGATAATTTATGTTAGTAGGGCACAATCTTGGGCTGCAAAATCAATAGAAGAAAGTTGATTTCCATGCAACGTGCAAGCTCTGAAGCCCTAGGTAGGTGTTATTTGGGTAGCACAGAAAATAGGGTGTTTTCCAACCTCAAAAAGTGCCCAATATGTCGCCTCGTCAGTCCCCACCCAGTTGGCAAAACTCTTGTCCTGGCCAGGTTTGTGTTTCCACTGACACTGCTCCGGCGTGTACGCGCCTGACAGCACACCAGTGCCATCTGCACAGCTGCTCTGCAGGACCAGTGCTTCCCTCTGCCTGCTGCGTGCAGCAGCCTGAAACGACTTAAGGAACTCCACATAAGGACGCATTTTGATGGCTGCTGTGAAGTGCAAGGGGACACTAGCGTTTTTCCCCATGTTGCGCTAAAAGGGGAAAATTCAACTCAAAAGCTTCTGACTCCCGCCAGATTTTTACTAGCTCAGCTCAGCAAGGCAGATTTTCTGCCACCTTCAATCAACTCTCTATCTCCTCTCTAGATTTTGAGACTAGTCAGAAGCTGGTTTATCACAGAGTGAAGAGATCTGTAGCATCCTTTTACTCCCCCATCACCATTTTGTGTGGCATGCACCCCATGTGGCACATAAGCCACTTCCTTTCCTGGTCCCCAACCCATTATCACATCAACTTCCAATGCAGAAAATACTCACATCCTTGCTTTATAAAATAGGATTTCAGTTCCAGACAAATAAACAAACAGAACAACCAAATACCAATCCCTCACTAGATCTGAGTCATTCACTTTGGGCAAATGCAGTCTTTTTTGAATGGCAGAGGGGCTGTGGCACTGATTCCTCAGATGAGGTGAAGGTAATATATCCATCAAACACTGATATGAACAGTTGAATAAGCAGGGGGAGGTGGAGGAAGGATGTGTGTGTCAGGAGCACTGCTGGGGTAACTTGGCAGGCATAGCCTCGGTTCCTGGATTTTTCCCGAGACGACTCTTCTCTCCATGGCCACCTCATGAAGTGAGGTGTTCACCTCCTTGACTTTTGTCACTTCAGTTGTGGTTATTTAATCAGTTAGACTTTCCCCACATGCAATGAAGAGATGAGAAGAATCTAGAGGATAATCTACCCTATCCAGAAATAAATGTGGTAAATCAGCTCATGGAGATGTCTTCACCCCATTGATTACAGAGGAAGCTTCAGTGATTGCTCAGACAGGTCAACTCACTTTTAGGTGGATGAAATTAAGACCGACAGCTACTCCTACCTCCCTCCTCTGCTTTCCCAATTACTCAGAAGGTGAGAATAACACAGAGGAGAAATGAGAGAATAAACATTAGAAATGAAGATAGGTATGTAGGTACGGGTTTATTGGTGTGGAAAAGATCTACCATCCCTCTCCAGTGCCGGTCTATGTAGCAGGATACAACATAAGCACTGTTATTCACACTTGTTCTTTAGGGTAAGTGTACTGCTTACTCTCTCTTGTTTAAACGTTACAGCCACAAAACGAGCTAATAAATTTCTGGCTGACAAGCCTGACAGAGCAATAAGTAAAAACAGGAAAGCATCTATTACATATTGCCCTGAATTTATCAGCTCACCCTTCAAAAGGGGAAATAACACAAGGCAAATTGTGGGAAGTTTTTTTATCTGCTAGAAAAATATGCCCTGTGCCCCAGTCAAAAAACAAGCTGTTGTGAAGTAACCACATTATTTAAAGATACAAGTCAAACAGGAAGAGGAAAACCAAACAAGCATGGCTTGAAAATTTCCCACAAGTGAGCTCTGACAGTCAGAGCACTGTGATGGACTTGCTGACAGAGCCTGGGCTGCAGGGAAACCATAGGCTTTTCCAGGGCCAGAAGGCTGGGAAGGGGAATGAAAGGGACTCTCTTCTCTTTTGAATATTTGTCTCTGGCTATAAGTTTCTGGTGTTTGCTTTATTACTGGTTTTAAAGCCAAATCAATATGTCAGMAACTGAGATTTCATCTCAGCCTCCAAGCAGAGGTCACTTCTAAACATCGAGGTATGTCTGAGATGCCACCAGTCACCAATGCAGGCAGGATTTCTTGGTGTGGGCATGCACATTTAAGCTGCACTCCTTTGAAGCACTTCAGTCCATGCATAACTTTAAGCAGACGGGAATTTAAAACTGAACACCACATAGGACTAATGTTTTGATCGCTGTGAGCCTGACAGCTGGTGAAATGGGCTATCTGGAAAACCTGTTGGCTGGAGCCATGGAGCCACAYGGTGTAAACCCTGCCCTCTGAGCAATTTAGTGATGGAAAGGGTGCCTGTGTAGCTAACCTGCTGTTGGGATAGCACCACCTTTCGCTCCACAGTCTGTTTTCAGGGTGACTACAGAGCTCCTATTTGAAGTCACACTCCTTATTGAAATGCTTAGGGTTATTTTTTTCCTTTTCAAAACCCAAACYTCAGAATAGAAACATTTATAAGCATCAAGCTGACAAGTGCTAGCACTCTGGATCTTTGTTTGCCTTCTCTTACACAAAGACACCACTTTGCAAATTCCAAAGATTTGCAAACGATTCCTGATGAATCATCCTTATCCAAAAGAATGAGATGTTAAAAGAGTTTTCTGCAACACCATAGTTGCCAATTAACTCGCTACACGTTTTCATATATGCGCAAGCCTTTTCAAAGGATGTATTCTAGCACATGATATTTAAAGTGAATTAAAGTAATAGCTTATGAAATTTATAGGCTTTCAGGTCAGAAATGGCTATTATWATCATCAAGATTAACCTGTGGCATAAACTTGTCTAACTACATAACATTACTCAGAGATTCCTGGATTAGACGAGATAAATTCTTCCCACCTGTGAAAAGGAAAAAAAAAAAAAATGAAATCTGTAACTTGTCAGTRTGGCATATCTTGTATAAAAGAACCAGTCTTGATTTTAGAGAGTAAAATGATAGGGCATGAATTAATTCTTGGCAAATTACACTATTTTGATAATTCAGACTAAACTCAATTCCAAACTGAATGTCAGATTTCAGTCCAAATTCCATTTTCTATTCCTATTTTACTTTAAATTTGATATTGTCATAATTTCAGTATCCAGTTTACTGTGCCTTTCTTTGTCTGCTAGACTATCATAACATTTATGGATTAATAAAAAAAGCCTTTCAAATTACTGCAGGGAACACAGTCCCCCACAGTACAAACCCCAGCTCTGTAATACAACRAATCTAAACCAAAGAAGTAAACAGGTATTTTGACCTGTGAATCAAGGTCTATATATTAATATCACATCATATAATATGAGTACTAGATTATATCTCAAAAAAAGACACTRGAAATCTGAGTTTGTTTTAGAAGTGATTTTGCCAACAAATGATTTTATAAGTGTATGCATTTCTAGGCAGCCTTCCTATGCTTTGCTTCTAAACAGAAGTAAAGCCATGCAACCCAGAGCAAAAGATCATCAACCTCCTGACATAAATTACTTTGCTCGCAATTCTCTTCGTCTATGTTTTCAGATTTGTCTGGCTGCTCTGACAAGATGTATTGTCATGTAGAACCAAATTAATACACAGGAAGGCTTTGTCATTGAAGAAATACAAGCTGATTTCTTTTATTATGACCGGCAAGAGAGTGCATAATACTGCATTTGCAGTACAAACAGCTACAGCATTCACTAAGCTAATACTCCTGTGTGGCACATGGCTAACTCATAGTAAACTGGATCCTGAAACTGGGGCAATGCATTTATTTAAATCCTCAGGGAAGAAACTACTTCAAATCCAGGTGCTTAATGGTAGAACCATGTGTAAACTGAAATACACAACATACATTCAACCTGCTATTAAAGCAGCACGTTAAAAGGAAAAGAATGAGGAAAGCAAGCCATAAGAAACCTCAAGAATTTTCATCTTACTAACAATTCAAATATTGTGGATGATGTTACATGTGACCAGAATTTTACCTTTGAATCCAAGCTGATGCTAAAACACTTCTTGGAGGAGAAGCTAAACTCAATTCCGGATGTTAAGAAGCCAGAATAAAACAATCAATCTAGTCCAGTACCTCTGCTCTGACCCTGGCTCAGGAAGAGATGTAAACACATGCTTCATTCTCCCTGGGTGCACTAAGTGCCCTTGCTGCATGCTTTCCTGCCAGCTGCTGCAGAGAAACACACAAGCAGAAAGTCAGAAATCACAGAATAATATGCCCAGAGCAGAGATAGGCAATGAGATGGGAAGAAAGCAGGTGAACTAATAGTCAAATGCTGTAAGAAAATTAGGTGCATCACTTAGATCCAAATCAAAAAGTGCTGGATTTCTGATAAATCCCAGTCTTGTGAGACTTGCCAAATTTTTCAGCAGCAGTGGAAAAACACATAAGCATTTGTACAGTTGTTAATGCTGTTTGAATCCCAGCCTCAGTGATTCAGCTGGAATGAGCTACTTTACCTAGTGGATATCTTAGATTCAGAAACTTTGGAGAAAAACTTCTCAAGGAGAGTTGATAACAAGAGCTTAGCTTAAATAATGCCTCTGCAGACTCTGATTAGATATGAAGCTGTGTCCAGACCGAGCAAATCTCTAGCTTCTTTTCACTAGTTTCATTGCTTCCTTCTCCTTCTGAGGGAGGAAAAACAAGACAAAAATATTTTTTCATGGTATTTTGGCACTTCTGTTTCCTGTTGTGGCCAGAACCTAGAAGTTAAGAAACTTGTGACTGAAACAATTGAAGTAGCACTGTAAAATTCAAACAGGAAGCAAGATGTAATTTTTTAAACAGTGTGGGCAATTAATCACTGGAACAGCTTTGCCAATGGATGTGGTGGATTTGCCATCATGCGAGTCTTTAAATCTAGTCTGTCCTTCCTTCTAAGTGCGATTGCTCTAATTTAAGGTATTGGTTTTAACACAGGAAACACTGGGTAAAATATTCTGGTTTAACTAGATTGTTACAATGATGCCCTCTGGTCTTAATGCTATGAAAATCTTTACGAGATGCATTTTAGGACATACTCTTTTGCAGACTGGGGTGAAAGTGTGGAAGGGGAGAAGAGAGGGTGGATATGTCCCAGACTTGCAGTACCTTCGTGGGTAGGTCCCACTAAGACAAAGGCCATCAGGATTCAAGTCTTTGCTTTAGCTCAGGTACAGGCAGGGACTGAAAGGAGTTCAGTTGCTAAACGAGCATCCTCACCCATGTTCAATTTACTGGACTTAAGGGCACCTTTGTCCAGATGCCCAGGCTGGTACTATGACTTCAGGAGAGAGTCATGTTAGGAAATGCTGAATAAAAATAGATCTACAGTTAGGTGCCTGGCTGATTACCTGTCCTTAAAGGCACTCCTAACTGCTCTCCTGGGCATTCACTGTGGCTAGTTTAGGCAGCTCCTTGCTGGTGGCCACAGCCCCTTTCATAGGCACCTCTTTCTTCAGTACCTAATAACAGGATCCTGAGCTTCTCAGTCATGGCTGGGTGTCCTGCAGGGCACAGGAGCTTGGATAAATGTTGCAGTTTTCAACTTTTATGTTAATAATCACTAGAACTATCTTTTTGCAGGTATTTAAAAGCCAGTTACTTCAATAGCAGTTAGATGTCTAGACATCTTTAACACTCTATGACTTAAAAGCCATAAAAATGTACCTTCTGGCCTACAAAATACTGACTTTGTATCTTGTGATAATCTGATATCTTTGGGTGGGGAGCAATTTGTTCAAGCTAAATATCTGCAAATGCACGTAGGTTTTGCATGAATTGAAAATCTATAGCTAGTTCACTGTGAATCAAAGATATGTTTGGACAGAAAGACTCCCCAGGTCTTGAAGACAGTTCCAGTAAAGAAATGCACCCACACACGCACAGAGTAATAGAGGAAGGAAAGACTTTCAGTTTCACTAGAAACAGAAATGCCTGTTTCTACTCTCAGGGGGAAAAAAAAAGGAAAAAAAAAAAAAAAGTTTTTTGCTACTTCATGGAAACATCTGGGTGAAAGAGAACAGGAGGTGTCAACAGAAGTCAAAATAACAACTTATATCACATGGTTTTGAAGTGAATCTTTCTGACACATTTGTCACAGTTGCCATTCTGGAGGAGCAGGGTTATATGTATGCCAGGTAAAAAAGAAGCAGTGAGAGACCTCTCTTTTTAGAAAAAGGCAGCCTCACTTAAAGAATCTAAATTGTGTTTCTGAGCATAGTAAATTAGCTATAAATGCAATTTTATGGTTGTTCTAGGGAGAAAATGTGGGTGGAGCAGGCTGTAAGAAGAGAGAAAATAGGCAAATTGAGAAATAAAGACACAGACTAGTTGTAACAGGAGCTGAAGAGCTCTAAAGTAAAGGTTTCCTCTCATCTCGCTAATCTTGTATAAAAAGCACAACATCTATTTTCCACCAAGACTTTTTTTCTACCAGCTTTGAAGCCCAGTACTTTTGTGAACACTCAGACCAAAAATATGAGCCAAATGCTTGCAGAAGTGCAAACTTTTCTAAAATTATTTGCATACAAAACTATATAGTACCTATTTCCACAGTATTTAAACAGGAACCTGAAAGCAGAAATAACAGTATATCAGTGACACATGGGGAAAGAGGTGTTTTCAGACTTATTATGGTGATTAAATCAGTGGACAGTATTGTAACCAAGCGTTGTTTGTCTGTCTATAATCTAGGTTTAAAAATCCATGGTATTCTTTATAGCTTTACAGCTGGCTTGAGCAAGAGACACAGGGTTCACCTTTACCATGAAATGAATCGAAAAGAGAGCATAAGAAATAAAGCCACCTAACTGATAGCTGTCTTTTGGCTGGACTTTGGGCCACGGCGACGAACTCCTTCCAAGGCAATTCTGCAAGAGAGAGATCTATCCCTAAGCAGCAATGTGGATATGAGCCAGTCACTGTCACATATCCCCTGGGCCAGAAATTGGTCCTTGACGTCCTTTGTTCAGCAGTATAGACATATCAGTGACTCACTCAGGTATGAATAGCTCTCAGCATCTTTATGAACTACATTTTCTTGCATGCTTTCTGTTTAGAACTGCCTTTGCATTACTGAGAAGAAAAATTAGTTCCTATGAGAGATCTCTAAACAAGCTGAAGGTTAGCATGATAAAAAGGCTTAGTGAGAGCACTCCCTGAAAGGAGACACAATAGAAGGACGCAGAGAACTGAATGGAGGGGTATAATGGCTAATGTCAGAGATGGAAATGAGGAGAGAGGGATACATAAAAGGAGACAGCAGAAAAATTCAAACCTCTGACTCCGGAAACTATTTAGCAACGGGTTTTTCTTGGGAATGTAACAAGGCCAGCATTTCATGCGGCATGTCTATATATTTTCCATCTGGGTACTATTCTACAAAGAGTGGGATTTATTATAATTTCACTTCATTAAACTTCATTTACTTCATTACTACAGTATCCAGTGAAGAACTATACTTTTCTCCTGATCAAAGGAGAAACTGTTGTTTCTTTCAAGATCTTCTGTGAAAAATAGTTCCCTTTTACTCTGCCTTCCTCATTTTTTTTCTTCTTCTACTAAAACTGGAAAAAAGAATAAATTTTAAAACTGAAAGGTTTGTTTTCCTTTTTTTTTTTTTTTAATTTCATTTGAAGAAGTGGGGTTTAAACAAAATTCATGACAATGTGTTCTACTTTGCAAAAAAATTACATCTGGGATCTGGGAGCTTTTGGCCAGATTCCTCCCTCCCACCTCAGGTGTCTACAGAKTAGCTGTTCACATCCAAGTCAGTTGCCCCAGAGAGGTAGTCAATATAGTCAATAGAGCTTGCAGTGTCTTTCACACGACCAGAGTTAGGTACATATTTSATGAGATGAGTAATTGCTCCATTGACTATACTGACAAGCCCTCTTCCAAATACCTGGGAGAGATAAGCCCAGATGTAAATACCTACAAATGACTTAGGTATCTGAAGTTAAGCCAGCTAAGTCCAACCYGTATTTTTCTTAGGCTTCCCTTGTGAGTCAAAGAGGAGGGAGAAAGATATTTGGAGTCCTCTAATTTGACTCATACTCTGGAGACGCTTATCTCCTTTTATTGCATGTACGGAGGTCCCGCTGTGACAATTCTCCTGCCTTTGGAGCTACCTTTTAATGAGGTGAATGGTACCACTTCTTCCAGAATGTATTTCTGGGAGGAAATTTGCAGTAGGTTTGTTTAGAGGAGGGTTAAGAGCATAGTTGTTCATCTGACAACTGCAGAACAAGGGCCTTGATTCGCTTTGTTTAAATGTATTAGACACAGTCATTCTAGTTTTCAGCAGAGAGAAACGTATTTCTGAAAGGCAGCTCAGGTCACGGGTGGGTTTGTGCATGGTGTAAGCATTTGGGGGCCTAAGGAAAGGTGTACGCCAGGGAAAGAAGTGCCTGGCGGTGTCTGAAATGCTCCCCTGAAGTCCAGGTTCAGGTGTGCCATGTGCAGAATAGGGCTGTGTAGCATGTCATTGGAGCAAAGAACTCTGTCCAAAAATTGTTTTTAACAGCAGCCAGAAGAGGAAACAAAACTCTTGGACAAGTCCATCTTACTTCATAACAGATCACAAAACAGCAAGGGAGCATGACTTTCAGTATGATGGTGCTTCTCTGTATCTGGGATGTAATCCAGAGAAAACAGAAGGAAAAAATTACTCTGTTAGACATAAAAAGGTGCCTTAGAAATATTAATCTTTAAATAAATAGCAGCAAATATTGGATTTTACTAGAGAAGGGAAAGCAGTCCCACCTGTAGCTATTTAGTTCCCAAGCTCAGTATTTGTTCTGTGGAAAAAGTTGCAAATGTACATGTATGCATGTGTGGATATATGTGTGTGTGTGTATAAATAACATACYTGTAAAATTAATAAAATAATATATAAATGCATACTGCACACATAATGATACTATTGAATATATGATATTATTATATGACTACTATGTTATATTATTACACATTATTAATAATATATTAATATATATCATGTTTATAATATATTAAAAATATTTTAGCAATAGTTGCCTATTTTAAAATCAAGGAGTGCCAAAAGAAAATAGACCAGCAATGCTAAACAAAACTCAAAATACTGAAAAACAGAAGACTCATTCTCCTCATGATACTTGGGATCCTTATGAGCTTGGTTACAGTCAAGTGAGCAAAAAGACAATGAGTGTCCTGACCTTTCTTTGCAAAAAAAGTCAAAGTTGTGTTTTCCAGTGAAAGAAATATAGAATAAATGACAAATTAAATTTATAGATTACCAAGAGGTGGCAGAACTGGAGTCGAGATATCTATTCCATCTCACAGTGTGATACAGTTCTATTTTCTGCAGGTTGTCCCTTCATGTGTCAACTGAATCTTCATATTGCTGCGGACACCCTGTCTGAGCTCAGGCTCTATCTCGCAAACTTCCTCAGCTCTCAGCAGAGCACAGCAGGCAACAAGCATCAGACAGACATAAAAGTTATACTTATGGGATGTTACTCTATTTATAAAGGTGTTAATTACTGGGTCAATCCAAGAGGGAAAGGTATTCCCAAACTGGAAATTTCTCTGTGAGATTAGGAGGTTGTAGAGAGGCAGGTGTCGGTCTCTTCTCCCAAGTAACCAACAATAGGATGAGAGGAAATGGCTCAAGTTGTACCAGGGGAAGTTTAGATTGGATATTAGGAAAAATTTCTTCACCAAAAGGGTTGTGAAGCATTAGAACAGGCTGCCCAGGGAAGTGGTGGAGTCACCATCCCTGGAGGTGTTCAAAAAACTTGTGGATGTGGYGCTTCGGGACATGGTTTAGTGGGCATGGGTGCTGGGTTGACGGTTGGACTCGATGATCTTAAAGGTCTTTTCCAACCTTAATGATTCTATGATTCTATGATTCTACTTCTGCATTTTAACACCCAAAACTCTTGTTTCCCAAATCTTGTAAGCATTGGATAATACGAGTGATGTTGTACAAAGCCTTTTGATTCCCTTCTCTTCCYATAGGAGTAAAACTTTCCAAGGAATAACCTTTAGGATTATTACAAAGGGGTTTTATTTTACTACTGATCTCCTGTGAGACAGGTAAATTGAAGTTTTGGGGCTCCCTGTCTGCTAGAAAGGCTTGTAAGGTCTTATTAACTCTCCAGGGTGAGCTCTGCAACTCAGGACCAGAGGCTCTGGTGAGGCCCCCTTTTCCAACATGTTCATGCCTTTCCAAGGGATCTGTTTTGGGATGTATCTCTGTAATATCTGTGACCTTTCAGGATGACAGAAATGTACAAACTCCAGCCATGAATATGCCTACCTGCGGCAATCTCCTAGCCTTTCAAAAATGGAATTAGGCATCTGCCACTGCTGTGGTCTTTAGCTTTCCAAATGATAAGTCCCATACAACCTCACCACTACTCAGTGAGAAGATGCCATCAGGATATTTCTGTGAAGAACTGTTCCCATAGAGCATCTTTTGCCTTTTTCAATCAACATCTGTATTAACTCACTGAATTCTTTTTCAGGCATTCCCAGATAAGATTCTTGCTTCAAAAAGATTAGAGATGAGATCCATCTAGAATAGAATAGAATAGAATAGAATAGAACAGAACAGAACAGAACAGACTATTTTAGTTCGAAGGGACCTACAATGATCATCTAGTCCAACTGCCTGACCAATTCAGGGCTGACCAAAATTTAAAGCATGTTGTTAAGGGCATTGTCCAAATGCCTCTTGAACGCTGACAGGCTTGGGGCATTGACCACCTTTCTAGGAAGCCTATTCTAGTGTTTTGACCACCCTCTCGGTAAAGAAATGCTTCCTAGTGTCCAGTCTAAACCTCCTYTGGCACAGCTTTGAACCATTAGCTTTAGCCATCGAAGAGCGAGCTGTCCATGCTAAGGTAACCAAAGCTTCCAAGTTGGCTTCCTGAGATGCTCAAAGCATTTTGAGTAAGGCTGCACGCTGTTGTGCACACAGCCTTCCCAGTCCTAGGCTAATAAAGAAAAATATTTAATGCTAGGGACTAAAGGTAAACATAGGTTCCTTTCTAGGGCTGAAATAGAAGAGCCATTTCCTTGCTAAAAAGTATTAGCAAACCTTTGTGCCTATGGATGGGGGAGAATCTTGTCTAGAAAAACACAAATGAGATATTATGTAGTTAGAGAGCAAATCCTATTTTTCATAATTACTTTATGCTCCTGTAAAACCGCTTCATTCTAAGGAGACGCTCAGCCAGGCAGGGGTTAATGTCTCTTCTCACCACCTTCCTTTACAACTTAAAACTTAGGAACATGTGCACACTTATGCATGCAACAAACAAAGCCACCGCTTGCATTATAATCTCCTCAGGGACAGCCAACTGGGAAAGACAAATTTAGCAGTGTACTTCTGGCTTTTTTACATAGTGTAATGCCATTAAACTCGACATCATGTAGACAATGAACATTACAACAAAATACTGATGCTGTTTATTAGCTGCCTGACTTTTTTTGAGAGGAAGCACATGTCACATTTGTTTCAGACAACCGCATCGGGGTCCCACAGCTCTGATTAAATATGTATCCTTTGTTCAGCTGCATCGGAGTCAGTTTTGGCCTACATACGCATTTCGTTAATATTTTAAATAGGAAAAACAACAAAGAGAGGAGAAATTAACAGTTGCTGAACTTCTCCAATTACCGCTAATCACATTTACACCCTGGGGTTTGCAGAATTAGAAATCAATTGGTGGCTTCCCCTTTCTGCAGCAGGCAGTAAATGTGACAATTTAGAAAAAGGACTAGAAGACATCTCAATTCAGCCTGGATACCCTTGTACATATCCCCCAGTGAATTTATTGCTTTGGTGTTTGAYGTGATACAAAGATTATACAGCATCATTTACTAAAATGATAAAGCATTCTGTGTGWTTGATACCAAAAAAAGTGATATCATTCCTTTTTATATATAAATATATTTTTCTTTCAATTGAAACCAAAGCATTGGGAAATTACATCCCAAGCAAAACTCTACAGTGAAATCTTGCTGAAACATTTGATGGTAAACCACTTTTTCCTTTCAAGGTTATGAAAAATGAGTTCTAAGAAAGAACTGCTCCAAATACGATGCTCTCTGATTTGTTTTATGAAGGGAAGAGCACTTTTCCCAGCATCTGATGGTGATTTAGCCACACCATATTGGTAAGAGAGTTACTGTCAGTGTCACTTAGTATGATCTTTAATTGAAGAGTTTCTTCTTAAGTATTTAGATAAACTCAAATTGGCCATGTACRTGTTTTGAACATCATAAATGATGAACCAGCAAGGTCAAGCAGTCCAAAGCTGCTTACGATTCCTTAATCTAGGAAAAGCCTTAGCCGGGGGCTGTCAAAGCACATTTTGCAATGAGTGCATGTGAAGGCACATAGGCTTATAAACACATGGCTGCAGAGCTAAGCTCGTATCCACTGTTTCTAATTGAAGGTGGAAAGAAAGGAGATCATCTGGGCAAAAATCAGTATTTGGGGAGAGAAAATAACCCTGTGGATAGTTCCTTCAACACACAAGCAGGAGGTAGGAGAATAAATTTATGTGTCTGGCAAAAGGCTGATATGGAGGAAAACCCTCATCTAGTTGAGCTTTTTAATTTTTCAAAATAGGGCTGAAAGTCCTGTTTTCCAAGAGAATATGCAGTCTTAAAGGCTTTTACAGATTTTATCTGTGCATGTGTTTTTACTCTTTACTGAAATCAAGAAGCAGAGTGAAGTGAAAAATAATGGTGAGGTGAAGAGGAAGGATGAGTCAACCAAACTTTTCTAAAGTTGAAATTCAGTTCATGTTCATACTGACTTTTAGCAAAAAAAACAGACCACTCCTTTGTTCATTTAAGCCATTTCATCTTTTGCGCAACGATAAAACTTCTTCTAGAGCTTCCCTTACACTATTCCATTAATATATCTGTTGACAAAATTCAAGAGATTTGCTCAACAAATGATCTCATGAAGTATTCAGCCARTTACATAGTTTTAGTACTATTTATCAAAACAGTTGCTAAATGAGCAGTAGCGAGATCTCCAATAATATAGCATGTATGACAGCTATTGCTCTGCAGCTTAAGCAACACTTTTTAACAGGAATGTTCTTATTTTGAAGGCCAAGATTTTATGTGATCACTGGAAAAAAATATACAACTGACCTTTTGTGAACTCAGAGAATTTGAGGGTTGATTTCAGAAAMGCAAAAATTTCATCATCAGACCTATTTCCTTGAATCAGGCAATTGCTTTTTCCTCTTAACGTTATGCAAAACAGTGCTTTTTTTGCCCTTAAGACCAAAATGAGATGGTTGAAAAATATTCTGCCTCACTTTTTAATAGTAATTGAATAAACTGTAACTGAGTGTACTGAGAGATTCTCATATTTAAGACTACACATTGAATCCATGATAACATTTTAATAACATGCATAGTTGCATGGATTATTTTTAATCATGTGCAAAGAATAAATAAATCTCAGAGAAACTGCTAAACATTTTAATGATGTGATTGAAATTTCAGAGGTTTACTCAAATCTAATATATAAGACAGTTTGTGTTTTGATCCTTATAATGTCATCTCCATATGTCTCTTTTTATATTTTTTCAATTGAGTCTCTTTCATACTGTCTGTGAGTCACACATGCTACCTAAAATTCAGGTGTGAGCCATTCTAGCGACACTAAAATTGAAACAACTAAAGGAATAGTTGTGAGTTTCTTATATAACAAAATGATGAGGAAATATGAATGTTTTGCAAAGTATCTATATATGTCAGCCCTCATTAACTATACCCATGACATTTGTTCTCAGAAGAGGTGGCACATTCTACCTTAAAATTCGGGCCAAGATCTGTGAATACTTTGCCTATATTTGTTGAAGTGTTCATGAACCTTTCTGAATCTTTCAGCAAATCTAACCTCAGTACGAGATTTCTTAACACAATTTTAATTTTCTAAGAAATGTCTTATGCTGTCAAATTAATCTTCACATCTGATAATAACGAAGATAAGGAGGAATTTTATTTTTTTTAAACTACCAGTTCAAATCCACCTCATATCTGTACTGTATTTATTTCATCAGCCCAGATGAGACTGAGGTGGTTGTTACTTGTAGCAGTTCATTATTTTATGGCCTAACCTTAAGATGAGAAAATACCACCATGACCACCACTGCCCTGCTGGTTTTCTGGCTGATTCAACAGCATGGTACAGGCTCATGTGCTTGGGAGGGTGAGTCATTGCGCAGACCATGCTGTTTGCCATTTTTGTAAATTTAGAGAGAGTTCTGGACCCATGATATGATATACATATAATTTATGCCKATCATCACGAACCTTTGTCTTGCTGTTTTGCATAGCACCTAAACACCTAAACGCAGTGCTTTGCAAAACAAATAAATAAATAAGGTGAGGGCATGTGTGGGACAAACTTCTTCTTCCACCCCAGTTGCTATATGAAGTATTGCTTACAGGCTGGGCTTCGTCTCACCTAACCTTGGATTCAGTATCTACTTGTCTAATTCAGAGTTTGACATCTAGGCTCCCTCTGTCATCATGGAGGAAAATACATCTGAAGTCTCACAGGCATCTTGCTGGGATGGAATAAACTACTCTATAAATGTGTCTCTTTTAGATGTCAGAAGATTGGGTGAAATGAATCAATGTCATGTGTGTATAGGGGTTTTTTTYCTTGCATTTCTGTCTCTTACGGAGCATCATTAGTATTGACTCTGGAAGCGTATCCTGCATCATGTCTGAGAGCAGTGAGACGTTTGGCTGTTCATACCTAAGAACAGGAGCACTGGAATCGTCAGCCAATTGTCAGGACAAATCTTTTGAACTCATGGGTTTGATCCTGGAAACTGGCAGAAATCTGAATGAGCTCACAAGCCCTGTGGGAGGAACACTCTCTTACAAAGCTTGGGCTGGTGCCATAGGGGACCATAGCCTTGATGACTGTGTTTTGTTAATGACCCTACTATTCTCTCAGGAGCAATATTAGTGAGTATTATGCTTTCTAGTAGTAGCCTTATTGTTTATATTTGGAATTACAGGAATAAAATGGTCAAAACTTTAAACTTTGCTAAGAAAATAGAAAGCTGGAGGAAAAAGTTTTAACCCAAAATAAACTTTTCTTTTTAATCTCATTTATATCGATACAAGGTGGTGTGTTGTCTCACAATGAGTGTGTCTCTAAAAATGCATTTTTAGTTTATGATACTGTGTCCCTGACAAGAGCTGACACTTTGGCAGGATTCTCCTGCTCTTTTTGTAGGAGGTTCACGAATGGCCTATAAATAAAACTAACTATTCTCTAGAGGTATTAAACTGGCAGATTTTACAGGCAGTAACTTCACACRCAATCAGAACTAGATCACTGCATGGAGTACCAGCAATCACTCTTTTCTCTGCAAATCTTTTGAGCCAAGTTTCCATTATTGTAGTACACATCCCTCTCCTCCCCTTTGCGGCTTTTTCTGGTACTACCTACCTTGAGAGAGTGCCTGGAGGCACAGAGGGTGTATGCACACTAAGTGATGGAGTGAAATACAGATATATCCAGGGCCAACCTTAGCAAACACATCCTTGGGGGTGAAGGAACTCCATAAGGTTGTCCCAGAACTGTCTAATTGAGTGATTACAGATATATTTTAACATTTCCAATTTAAATGCAGCCAACTTCTGGGTTTGTTCTGCCTTGCATGAGTTAGATGGCACATTAAAAGATACAATCCATATGCTAATCATCTCATAGCCCAAACAGATAGGTCACTTGCAGGATAATTCAGTACCTAGCCCTCTTCCCTTTATCTTGCCAACCTCTTTTCCTCTAGTAAACTGGGAACAGATTTCTTGCTTGGCTAATTAGTTCTAAACTGCCTTCTACTGTCACATCTTCAAGCTTGCCCCTTAAATATTATGTGCATGTTAGTGAGATAATGAGCACAGATTTCAGATTTTCTGCATTTTCTAGGTGGAAGAACTGAGACAGAGAGATCTTAAGGTTAGGATTTGCCTTACCTAGCTTTAAAAGTCTCAGAGTTAGATCCSTGAGTAGTAATTTCAGGCCACCTTTAAATTCATAAAGGAACTGCAGAAGGCAATTATTCGACCTACCTTACGGTGAGACAAATCGCCTTCCCTCACTTTTATTAGTTATGAAAATCTTTTATTGTCATAGTGTAAATACACATCTGTACTGTGTGTAGATAAAACTGTCGTCAAAAAAAGTGTGTAACTGAAATGGTAGTTTATATTCCTTGACAGTATTTCAAARTAGGCACTTCCTCATCCAAAGTCTTTCTGTTAAATTTTACCCATCACCGTTCCTTGGGCRCAAAAGTATACTTCTGAAATACACCTTCAAGTGGGTGTTGCTAATCCACTAGAATTAAGACAAGCCAAGTTATAAAGTAGGTGGGATATTTTTAGATGTCATTATTATTATTAGCCATTACAAAGGAACAGAAATGTGGGTAGGTGGCTCGTAGAAGACGTAGAGAAAGCCAAGTGCTTGCACGAAGGCACCTGCACTATAAATGACGACAACACAGTAAGTACTGTGGGATTGACATGTATTAGAAAATTAAGCACACTCAGAACCACACTCTGGTAAGAGGGAGGATGTCATGAAGAGCCTACATTCTTATTGTTAAAGTCTTTTACCTTCCAAACTAGGGAGACCACCAGCTCTCTTTTAAGAATTGACCTATAATATTTAAATTCCCAAATCCTTCAGAGAAGGTGCTTGGGACAGTTATTTGCCAAAGGCCAATACATCAGGGAAAATTCTAGCAGTGTGCCAGTATAGATTTCACTTGATTGATTCTGAATTAGCAATAGCATATTAATGAGAAAGCAAAGGTAAAATGCAAGCAGGATTTTGGAAGGATTTGCCTTATCTAGGAAAATTATTCTTATATCTTTTCACTATCAGTTTAAATTCTTGTATTACATCTATCTCCAGCAKAGTATTATTGTTAGTGATATAATTCTTGGAGATGAGGAACCAATCACAAAGACATGATACAACCTCAAGATGAAGTCTGGAATTGAAATCATATCATCTCTTTCAACACAAAATGTATTTTAAACCATATGACTTCCTTTTCATCCACAGGCTTTCTTTAAATTCATTATCAGAATCAGAAATTAGTCACTCTTGAGGCACAGCATACTGTACTATATTGACTGCTGCTCTAATAATGCATGAAACAGAAGGAAATAAGGGAACAAAAATATGACAACTGGAGAACCACAATCTYGGTTTTCTACCTACAGGTGTTAGCTGATAAAAATACTTTCTAAAACAATACATCTAAAATAAAAGATGTAAAATATTCACAAAACACTAGTAGAAAATTCTGGGAGGTGCTGTCTTTGTAAAGGGAATGTAGACAAGTCACAGCATTCTGATATATGGGGACAGAACTAAAACGTGTATTAGAGTTACATATTAAAGCACAACTTCTCTGAGACTGGATGATCTTAGGAACGGGTTCYTGTGAATAAATTACAAGACCAACATTATTCAATAAAACATATTTTGTGTCTTAATCAAGAACATATTGATTTCCTTCCATTAACTACAGACAGCTTTGGATTAAGTCCTGAATGGAATAATTTGACTCCCTTTGCAAGTAACTCCCAAACAAAGAAACGAGATACAATTCATGAGATCACTTGTTACAAATTATTCATCCAAACCTACTTAAAATCTAATAAGACACTCTTAAATCAACAGTAGATGTGTTTAGCTTGACCTGAATTTAGATGGCTTCCCAGTTTCTCTACTGTTCAATTTCATTAGAAACCAGGGTGAAAATGAAAATGAACTGCTGATAGAAACTCCCTTTTTCCCTCCCTCAGCTCAGTTCTCTCTTGGATAAAATGTGCTCTGATTGCTTTGAATAAATAAAAAGAAAAACACGGAGCTGGGAAATGGTTTGCTGAATGTGAAGCATAGAGGCAAACCGTGTGTGAGATCTGCAGGGGTCAAAATGACCACAAAGGGCACTCGCCCTGAACCTTTATCAAAATCTTGTAATACTTACAGATGCAGGTAAAGGAGCTTTGAAGCAGGCTACAGAGGAGGAAAGTGTTGTTATCTAACACACTGCAGACAGTGGAAATGAGAGACCAAATGGATTGTTAAATGTTACCGTGAAAGCACAGAAATACGGCAGTAATCAAAATTGTAATTTTAAAAATCTTAAAAAAAAAAGCAACCTTCCTTCAAGTTAATTCAAATAAAATCTAACCTAGATCTGGACTGTGGAGAGTAGAGACTTGTAAGTTAGGTCCTTGGTGTCTTCACTCATTTCAGCAATGTATTTTCTACCCATGAGCATTTGTAGAGGGACAGAAGGGGTACTCACTGGCTGGTGGCTTGCTTGAAATGGCTTTAAGGCAATTGTAAAAGTTTATTTAAAAATTAATATTGGAGCTTCCACCTCCTGTAGCTCTTTTCTGCTTCACCCTTGTTCAAGGATTGTGCCAGAAAACCAACTGCACCGTCCCCTTCAGAAGCAGGTGCAACAACCCGACAATAATCCAATAAAAATCCTATTAGCTGTGTCTCCATGACACTCCTGGTATCCATGGGACCCACAATATCTTTAATGCAGACAATAAATCCAGACCATTTCCTCCTTCAATTGCTCCCAATATGGCTCCACTCCTAGCACTGTTCAGCTAACCTTTTGTTGCCACATTTTCTCATGAATGCTGAATCACTCTCTAATCTTTACAATGAAACAAGTGGAGTCCCCACTAAGCGAAACACATCAGTCAGGTTTAGCTATCCAAGTGCAATTGCATCCAGGTGCATTGCTGTGGATTACAACCAGCAGAGACTCAGCACCGACCGTAAAAATATCAGTTCCACGTCTGCAAAGTTTGGGGAAGGCTTTGCGGCAATTACTGTCTGACCAAAACATCCCAGATTAACCCCAAAATGGCCAGAGCAGAGAGTACATCACTAGGTCAAAAGGGTGTATAGGTGTGGATAGGAGGCGTAGAGTGAGTTAAAACAAAATGTTATGAAACTGATGCCAGGAGAACAGCTTAACCAAAAATGCAAACAAAAGCAAAGTAAGGACAAACGCATGAAGGAGGTGAACTGACAATACCTTGTCTTCTTGGACCCCTTAGGAGCTAGGATGCTCATGGAGGTTCGCTGACTACTGCTTTGTTAATCACGGTAGCTGAATCCAACCCATGAGTTAACTACTTTGTGAGGGTGCGGGACAGTGTGGTATTGCTAAATGAAAGGGAAATTTATTGTTTGAACCTACCCCTCCCGTGGTCCAGCCACCATCTGTGCATGGCACTGTGGCAGTTCTCAAGGCAGGACTCACCTCTGTTGCTAACAGAAGAGCCCCAGCGAGCAGCGCCCATGCACACCAAGAAGTTCAACACAGCACCGGCTGCCTTCCTTAATAAGTCAGCAGGCTATCTGCATGGCATATGTATGGCCAGGAGATGGATGAGAGGCAGAGCCTGCAGTACTTAGAAACCATTTCAGAGGCTGCTCTTTCAGAGCAGCAAATTATTATCCTTCATCTCTGCAGATCCTGAAGACCCAGTTCCTGGCAACAGATTTGCTAGGATGGAAAATCTGCAGCTCAGTTATTTGCAGTCTCCTCCCATCCTCTCAGAAAGTTTAAAGTGAAGAGTTTTGGGAAAATGGATTTGATCTCTGTGTTTATATGAATGCTTACCTCGTAGAAGAGGCAAGTTTTAAAATGTAGTTAAAAGAACCAACAAGTGGTTGTGAATGACTTAGCTAAAGGACAGGAATACACATAGACAGGTTATTTAAAATTCTGTGCACTTTGTTGTGATTTAGACTACCTCTTTAATTACTTTTAACGGCTGGCTGCTTAGAATTGCACATTGTTTATAGACCTATTTCCGTAAAGGCTTTGTGATATGATCCAGTTTTGAGGGGAACTAAATAACTTTTGTGCTCTCATTCCAGTACGGGCTCAGCAGCAGCAGCTCAGCACCAGAGCAACCACCTGTGAATGAAGAGAGGGTGGTGGAGTTCCTCCGGGGGCAGAGATATATTCCCCTAGGAACCTCCTGGGTGTAATAAGCTATAACGCTCATTATATATGGTCAGTGAAGTTGTCTCTGTGACTGCAGGCACATGAGCAGTGAATATTTGTCCAGTGAGGCTGCCTTGTGGTGCTCCTTATCCTGCTGTCACCTAAACCAGAAAGAAGAACCTGCAGCAAGAAGGTCATAAGGCTCCTAGAAAATGAGTGGAGGGCTGGCCTTGTGGGCTGCTCGTATTCTCTATTTGAACACAAGAATGTGTACACAGAGCAAAGAAGATACATACAGCAGCTCAGTACAGAAAACCAAGTTCTCCCGAGTTCAGAAAGGAAACATGATTATTGGCATCTGCCAAGTCCATGTATAAAATGGAGCAACTCTCTGTTTTAGTGAATTGAATTAAAAAAAAAAAAAAAAAGAAAAAGAGCATGAGGGCTTATAATTTAAAACTTACAAGTCCTTTGCACAGGAGGTCAGAACTAGGGCTACATGGAATACTTAAGCTCTGGTTCTCTACTAAGTTACATAATCATTACAGTATTAACAGTAGTCTTTTAATGTAGTATTTAAAGCAAAAGTAACTAATGGACTAGGTGCTGGCTAAAAATCTCAGGGGACAGTCTCAATTCCAAACACCTTTACAAGCTGGGACAGACAGTCAGAGGGAGTGAAGAGGAAGAGAGAAGCCAGCAGTGAAACTGGTTTAAGTAGACGCACAGTGCTCACATTGCTGAAGTGCTAGAAGACATACTGTGTGGATCAGAAGACCAAATCAGACATTCTTGGTCACAAAGGCCGTGATTCTCATATCACCAGCAATCATCTCAGCAATTCTTTTCTAAGGATGTGAGGGTCCCACTTAAAACAAAGATCTTTTCTGTCCATCCTTCTCCTGTTAGAGGGTACTCCTAAACTCCTTTTCTTATCTGTAGTTCCTGTTGTCTCCAGCCAAAATTTATATGTGGTCAGCTCATAGACATTCGCTATGTAACTGTTGTCCTTTCCRTTCTCTTTCTTTGCTCCTTAGGCACTGCAGTCATTTCCCTACCACCTTTGTTTTCACTGGGCTGAGCAATCCCGTGAGATTTCATCTCTGCTCATTCAGCAGTTTCTCTTTCTGAGAACTCCTCCTTCTGAGAACTCCTCCAGTCCCTTTGCTAAYCCTGAAGCCCTCCTCCGCATCACTTTCGGACTTGAATCACCTCCCTTGGTAATAACCAGAAATACACTCCAGTCCAGGCTACACTGACATCTTGAATTTACCGTAATCAGCAGCTTTTCTGGGATTCATCTCAGCTTTTAGGAAAGCAGTCTCCACCATCCTCTAGCTACAACATGTGCTCCATACACCAGGGAGGTGAGAAGAAAACGAAGGAATTTGTATTGGAATTTGTATTGGTTAATGGGATGTCAAAAATGGTTCCACTTTTTATAATCCTTACAGATATTAATACACATCATTAGTGAAACGCAGAAGAGAACTGAGGAGGCAAGAGGCAAAGCCTCTTCCTGGCAGACAGATGAGCCAYGCAGCTGGGTATCTTCATACTGAAAGAGGAAAAGATTCAGCGTTTCCTCCTTCTTTGCATGTGTGGCTGTGCGTGCGTGCACCTGTGTGTCGATGATCTTATTGGAGGCATTGACAAAACATGTCTGTTTTGGTCTACTTTTTTTTGGTTTGCTGAGCTTTGGGGATACTCACTGTTCTGCCATTTCTGCTAAGGGGATGGTAATCTTGCCACTCAGTGGGCTGAAAAGTCGTGAACAGTAACAGCTTAAACATTTTTCAGATAAGTCCTCCACCTGTCAGTCAGACCCTTTACATAAACGTAGTGTTTGCTCAGGGTTTGTGCGATCTGGACAATTTTCGTGCCCCCTTAATAGTATACAAGGACATGCATGTGGCAGGATTTTCCTCCCCAAACAGTTACTTGTGAAATTTGAGAAATTTGTGGATGAAAAGTATTGATTTGTCGTAAAATATTATTACTTATCTAACGTGCAGAATGTGCACATGTGCAAAATTTAATTTCTTTCATATCTTCCCATCCTGCACAAAGATCAGCAATACCTTAGCGCTGACATTTTTAATACAGTATTTACCTAGGTACACATTTAAAAATAAAAATGTTCTTTTTATATAGAGCTTTGCAAAAGCTGTATGATAATAATAAAAAATCTGTTTCTGAAACTTTACATTCCAGTGTCATCCATCCTGATGATTTTTTAAGTTCATAGTTCTTTCCTTTTCATAGCTGGCTTCTCTCAGTCGCATCTTTTCCCTCCCAGATATACCAGAAATKAATATCCCCAGCAAGGTATTTCTTCAAACACCCTGCCAAATATTCTTCAATACCACTTTTTTTTTTTTATTGTTATGCATTCCCTTAGGCTTAATGTAATCTTAGGATTCACCATTTCCTGAGCCAAATGTAACTAAACCCATTTCTCTGATACAGTTCACATCTACCCAATGTTTTCTGGCATTCTAACAACAAAATTTTTGCCCTCTTCTGCTCTGCTTGCACTGAAATGCTGTTTCCCACAGCTGTTCTTGTCTCTACTTGAATGATGGAAAAATGAAAAGCAACTAAATTGGTAAACGCAATCAAAAGATACAGGGGATCATATATTTTTAAGTACTGTATAAAAAGAGCATGACATAACCTAATCAGAGTAGGCCAGGTATTTAATTGTTCAACTATTCTCATTAAGTCTTGACTTCTCAGGGAAGGTCAGGTTCCCTAATATCCCCAGTTAGCACTTTTGGGTACCCAACAAAATTACCAACAAAATGCTTTGGGATTGAGCTCCATTGAAAGAGGGTGGATACATTTATTCAAAACATCTCCAGAGAAGTGATGTACCTTCCAAACCAGATTAATTATTTAAGGGCTCACTTTAGATTGGAAAAAATATTGGTGGGTTGTCATCTCTGACTGAGGACATTAAAACACATAGAAGTAATGAAAATAACTTCTGAGAGAAATATTATTTTCCTTTTTATTTGCTTAGGGTGTTCCTTCCTCAGTCAAATACATTTTGGACACTTTTATCACTGTATTACGCTCATTCCTTTGCAACCATCTAACAACCAAATCCTACCACATCCACCCTGCTACATAATACAGGTTCTTATGGCTTGGTATGCACACACAGCCAGGTCTGGGATATCCACACTCTTTCCTTTTCCCATTCAGGGTGGAGGTCTAGATCTGGCAGTCAGGGCGTAAGAATATAACATGAAATGTAAGAATAAGAGGTCAAACCAAAGGCTTATCTAGCCTGTTATCTTATCTGTACTAGCATYAAAAGCAAACGCTAAGGAAAATAATTTATATCTGAGTAATGAGGTAGTAGAATAGTACCCTCCTTTTGGTATAAACTCCCTTTTCCACCATCTTATGAACTTTCCAAGCAGCAGCTTCTTTCTCAATGACTATATTTAATAATTAATATCTGACCTCCACAATACGTTCTGGCAATGACTTAATAGTTTAACTATGCATTTTATTACAAAGTAATTCATCATCAGATTTGCTTTAAACCTACTGCCTGACAATTTCATTCAGTGCCCTCTGACACTTATTTTTTAACTGTGAAAACACTAATTATTATTTACTATGTACTTTCCCCATAAGACATGCATGATTTTATGGACATCAGTCACAATCCACCATCCACTCTGGTTGTCTCATTTTGAAGCTGTTAAGACCACAGCCTAACATCTCCTCAGATGGAAGTCAGTCTGCACCACTGTACCTTTTGTACTATCCTCCCATACACTTTTTGAGACTAATTTCAAATATAGACAATCCATGGACCTATACAATAACTAGTATTTTTTYCTAGTAATTTCTAGTATTTTATTTACATTTTTTACCACTTTTGACATGAGATTATATTGTCAATGAAGTTCAGCACTGACTTCAAGATCTTTTTCCTGAGTAGTAATTCATCTTTGTGTTTTTACTATGCACACTTTTTTCCCTCCATATGCATATACTTGGAATTTATCACAGAGTGGTTCAGCTCGGCACATGACACTTTCTGATTGTGGGGAGGAGATCTAGCCAAAATACTTCTCAGTGACCAGAAATATTTCCACAGCTGAGCATAGCATTCCTCCTTGTCCTAGCTGACATGTTGCATAATTAGAMAAAATGTAAACCCTATGGAGTTTTTCAAATTTCAATGCATTCAAGCTGTTGTTGATCCTGTTAGCTTTTTTCCTGAGGTCATTATAATGTTGTGGTGGGCAGGAAATGTCCAATAGGACCCAGAATTCTCCTTTTCATCTCATTATTGAAATACTACCAAGCAACAGTCTCTCTCTCTCTTTTTGGACAAAAATCAAAATCTGTGCTGATTCTTTTGATTAATTTTTTATGATTGTTGTTCATTAGGAACAATTTTCAAGGTCTCTTTGAGACCTGCTGTGAGCTTCAGCAGAAATCTGGGATGATACGCTCAGGTTTTCTGCAGGAGATTTTATTTGCACTTAGGAGTGCAAATAAACTATGGAATCCCTTAGAGATCCGCTCACTCATTTCATTAGAACAAGAGCTTCCCATCAGGCTTCTCAGGGAGTCTGTCTCCACCTCTCTCCTTTGCATGCCTGACTTGAAGTCCAGGTGGAAGTTCTAAGCCACCCGCTGGTCCCATAGACACATTCTGCTTCTGTACATGACCAGAACTGCTTCTGCTTTATCAGAGCAATAAGGTAATGCTTTCTGATTATCCTTAGAYAGAGCTTTGAATGAAAAGCCACTCATAAAAGATGAGAAGATCACAATACAGAAGTCATCTGAAGAAATATACAACCTGTAGAGCTATCCAAAATGGGTATTTTCCTCCACTGCATCAATTCTTCTTTTCAGAGGGTGAACTTGACAGACTAATTCAAGCCTTCATCATTGTCAGATTGKGTTATTCCCATGCATTCTCAGTGAACCCCCATTTACATTGCAAAAGAACTGTATGATCACCATACACACCACAGGAAAACACTGGCAAATAAAAACCATGGTGAGATTCTTCCCTCCTGACTGAAGATATCTGTACTATCAACATCTATTTGTGCAAGTTATCTGGATTCCCACTACAGGTGAATGAAATCTAACACTATTATCAATAGCATTCAGAGGCAAATTCCTCTGACCACATTTAGGCGTAATTTCTGATGAGATTAATTACACCTTCAATTTCATATTGCACCCAGACAGCGACTAGATAATGGGAATCTAGAAACCTAACTCAGACAGACACACATGCGCTATAGACACCTCAAGGCAGGTGAGAGAATCGGCAACCCTGGTCTCCAAACACAGTCTCAGCTCCTGGATAAACATGAGATTTTGAAGACCAACCCTTGATGGAAGAGTGGAAAGTTCAAGCCTTCGCTCCCCAAAGGTGTGACACAGGAGGGGGTGAGCAGAGAGGATACTGAGGCTCATCTCCTTCTGTCACCATGAYACACAGTGTTTAATCAGCCCAGTAACAAGCAAATCACTTGCAATCTCTACTGTTAAAAATATGCCAAAGTGAAATGACCATTCACACAGTGGCTTTAATGTATGGCTAAATACAGACAGATGTACTCTGAGGAGCCAAGAACTCCCTTTGAGGAAGCCCTGATTTCCTGAAGCAGGCTGTGGAAAGCTTTATTTTAACCACCAGCCAACAGTACTAGTAGTTTATAGTATTTGGACATACATGACTACTTATAGGATTTCTGCAATAAGTATAAACTATCAAATGATTTATACAACAAATGGAAGCAGCCAGATCTATATTTCCTCTGTTTATCTAATTTATTCACTGTTTGTTCCCTGAAATTTGTTAATAACAAAGTCTTACTCCTTTCCCTCTTCCCATATGCCCCATTACTAACAAATAATGAGACTTTAATATTTTAATTAATAACTTCTCATAAGTCATTTATCATAACATTAAATAGCATAACGAGCTAATTACATTGCTCAGTGAAATTCCACTGACACATGCCTACCTGTTCATACGAAAGTCACCCAGATTCTTAAGAAATAGCTAAACATCTTAAACATCTTCCCTTAAAGAGCAGTCTTGTTCTGGTGTGGCTTTTGGTTTTTGTTTTCCTTGGTAATGTTGCAGTCATAAATAAAGCTGAACAGCTCAGGAGAAAGCAACGRCTAAGCAAATTAGCTTTTATGGAATCAAAATACAGTCCAAACTTTTACTTTGGAGTGGTGTYTCAGCTTCAGCTTCAGTTTCATTTCACCAGGAAGTGAAATTTGGCAGCATCCTATGATGCTCTGTTTAAAATAAGTTCAATTTGTGGGCAGGTTTGACAGCCAGCATCTCACAGCTTCGGCTTTATTAAGGTGCTTCTTTATTTCCTTTTGTTTTAACCTGAAATTCTTTTTTTCCATATTCAAAACCAACATAGTGAGAAGGGAATCCCGTGTAATTCTTCCTATTACCATACCAAAACAATCCTTCCTTCTTCATGGCTTAAACTAATCTTTTAAGTATTTGGAGTTGAAGAGGAAATACTCCTCAGGGCTACTGCTGTCAGGACTACTGCATGCAGGTATCATCTTCTGCCTTTCTTTGAAATACATGTTACATTGGTCATTTTTGAAGACAAGACCACATGAGGAACAATCGCTATGTTCCTTAGAGTTCTTTATATTTCTTGAGAGCAAGAATAAGAAAATAATTCCCTCTATAACTAACGGAATTGTATTTAAATATTCCAGTCAGTGGAAGCAACYGTAATGTGCTAGGAGTGGAAACTGAAAAAATTATGACAACTCTGAGAGTTACAGTGGCTGTTTCCCACCTCAACCACATTCTGGGCTTTCTATAAGAACTTCCTATTTATTTTCTGGGGAATTAGTTCAATCTYTAACAGGTTCATTTCTTTAACATAAACATTAAAAAGTACGCCTGAACAAGATATACAGCTCAAATAGCATTTTCCTAATTAGGGGTATCAAAAATTTTTRGTGAGATATCTATCTTGGTCGTAAACTTGGCTATTTAAAAGACATTTATCTGAGTCAGTTCTTGAGTCAACCTATAACTAAATCTTGCCCAGACCTCAGCAAGGTTCCAGATGTGTAGGTTGGAACACATCTGATCAAATTTAGGCACTGAAAATGGAATTAAACACTTAATTTCATGCATCTACATTTACCATGGTCTCACTTTCCTGTCAGTTGAGATCTAACCAGTAAAAGTTAGGCAGTTCATCTGCCTGTGCAGACATCTACTTTAGGATGAGTTGAATCATGCCCTCTATTCTGCTGACTATAAAGTGAGCTAAAGGTGTTTGGCTAGTGAAGTGATAAAGGCACCTGCCTTGTGGATACCCTCATTTAATCAGACGGATGTCCCTGCTGCATTACAGGTATCACCCCAGGTATAACCCCTACAGCCAGTGGAGAGAAAGTTCATCAAATCCTAAAGTAGACGTTTAAAGTAGGTCAGATGGATCAGTCTTTAAAATGACCTGTTTCTCTTGGTTGACTGAAAAGGAGCCTGAAGAAACTAGTTCAATTACAACTTAGATGTCTAAAGCTGAAAGAAATGTCTTTTCTGAGGGAGCAGTGCTAGGGTAGGTCGRCAGTTTCTCGCTCTGAAGGCAACGTGGAGCTGCCTGTCAGAGCTAGTGCTGATCTCCTGCCCCTTGCTAGGCAATCTCAGCATTGGCACCTAACAGACCTCAGTAATACTGAGTGGCGTTAGATTCAAATKCAGGAATGATGTGCAAATTAAGGTATTTCAAGAGACAAAGCCCTACTGACTTTTTCATTACCTCAGTAGAGATTTGGACTATCTGATCTGATTAGGTCTTCCTCTGAGGTGAAGATTTGACTTCCAGAGGTTCCTCCCAAACTGTATTATCTTGTGATTCCAGTCTATCATTTAGTATGTGTGTTTGAAACTTTTGGTTTTTCTAAAATACATCTTCTAGAAAGGATTACAGTTGATCACCCATAATTTTTCATTGGCTTTATTAATTAGGTTAAGGAGCTCAAAAATATCCCTTTTTTCCTCATTTGGAGCATGAAAGACGGCTTACTAAAGCACAAATCATTACTCCCTAAGTTGAAAAGTGATGTTTGTTTTCTTTCCTCTTGCATCTCTGTGACTAAATATATGTCTATACATCTGAAATGTTATATACAGCAATTTATAGGGCAATAATACTTTGTGATTGCTCATTTTCACTTCAAGATAATTTTGCCCATACTCATGATTGCAAACAAGATGCAGCAGTAAGTTACTCAGACCAGTTGAACAGCCTAGTTAAACATGAAAAATATCCACTGCCTTTGCAATAACTCCTTTAATATCCAGGGAACTTCTTGTATTGTTCAGAACATCCTCCAAGATTTCAGAGATACCAACCAGACCAGTGTCACAGTCAGTATAAGAACACATATCTTTCTTCGTCTCATACAATCATTTCAGTATTATTAGCATAAGGAAAAAGCAATCTTCATATATAGAAATCTCACAGTTACACACACAGTACGTGGGGGATACTCACAGTTATGTTACCAGCTACACATGATTTCACTTGCTCTTCACACAAGTGGGTTTGGGGTCATCCATCCACAGTATTTGCAATATGTACCCACGACTTCTCTGCTCTGCAAGACTGGTGAATATATCCAACCAAGAGGTAAGACTCGGGTTTTCCCTTTGATGTCCTGTAGAGAAGCAAATACAAGCCCTCAGCTTKCTTGTATTAGGAGAAGGGTCTGGGAGCGACCTCCTGCCAATTGCATGTAATAGATCTTCTTAGCTATAATGTTTTGTGGCTGCATGGTGAGGAGCAGGTTGTTGCCCCGGTCCTGGTGGCTGGATATATATGAGTGTGGTCCAAAGAATCCAAGTTTTGCACCTCTAAATTCTAACACTGGGGAAAATTTGAATCAACTTTTTCGTGCCTTTGCTTTCCTCCCCCGTTTTTTAAAACATAACAAGGAGAAAGGGGAAATTAAATTACTATTTCTCAACCTTTGCAAAAGTTGGATGATATTTTCAAGCTTTGTTACATAGGAGGTTGAAAAAGCAGATATTTTAAGGTCTGTTTCTGGTTTTAAAATCTGTTATTTTCTAGTTCTGTCAGAACTGTAAATGAAAACTTAGATCCATTCTCATGTTTTCTTGACCATTCAATTAATGCAGATTTTTTTTTCTACATATACTAAATCTCTTACATCTGGCTATTATTCTTTGTTRCCACTACAATATTATTTAATAATACTGTTGTTGTAATTGTTAGAATTACTATTCAGTCAAGAGATGCTACAAAAACAGCCAGGCCTCAGACCTTTATTTTCCTCTAGTCCTCGTACTTCTTATATATCCAATTGCACTTTATGACATCAAAACTCTGAAGTCTGYAAAGTTTCTTGTCACAACCCTTAAAAAAATAACTTGATGCTAGAGCTCAGAAAAGGGGAGGTGGAAGCAGGGCTGGGGGAGCAGGAGGAACACTGACCTTGGGAAAAAAATATCAGTTTGATTGAAAACAGGCTTTAAAATTGTCCAGGGACAGCCCCCCCCTCCCTTTTTTTTTGCCTTAGTGTGTGTGACTATATAAGTTGAGTACAAAAGAGAAAAGTAAAAAAGAAAAAGCCCTATTCCCTTCCCGTGGGGTGAGTTCCTGACTTTGTTGCACACTCGACAGCCAACCATCTATGCTTGATGGGKCTTGTCATCGCCGAACCTCTGAATTAGCTGGAAACACATCTCTSTGTTTTGACTGGAGCCAGATTGATTCCTCCACACTTGAAAAGGCTGCGTTTCACTTACTGGCACCACTGGACAGGTTGCAAATCATAACCACAGTAATTAAAGAGCGAGTTTCTGGGAGAGGAGGAGTGCGAGGGGCAAGGAGAACAGGGGAGGGACGAAAAGGGCTTTGAGCAGAATGTGACGATGAGACTGTTATCTGCTGCTGAGTGAATGCTAAATTTAATGTCACAGTATTACTACAGCACATTTGCTGCACTACCACAAAGCACATCTTTATTTTAATTCCTTCTGGGGCTAAGGAAATGCGACAGGTTTTTGAGACAGTGACCTGCATCTGCTTCAGCAGGGCTTTCTACAGCAATAGTCTATTTAGATTCTGCCCATTACCTAAATGCACAGAGGAAAAGCCTCCTTTGTGTCTCCTGCTCRCTGCAACAAGAGGCGAGCAAGCCTCTGTGCTCTCTCTGTGCGTCCAGCAATAGGAAATCATGCTCCATCTCGCGGTGTTTTTTATTTCGATTATGATTATTACGGGTTCAGAACACACTGGCAGCGGCTGGCCTTTCTCCCCTAATTACCATGCACRCATGCTGCTCCCCGTGCTCCGCAGAATAAAGAGCACTTTGTTCGACAGCTCCTCCAGCCTTYCCCTGCTGCCTGCCACAAGCCCAGGGAAGCTCCGCTATTTCTTATTGTCATTTACCTTGACGCTCCACAGCCGAGATTTGTCCAGGAAGACTGAAAGCGCTCCCCAAAGACACAGTTCTCTGTGGAGGTCAGTGGTGGTTAATTAACCTGTTTGTATCCGACCTTCCCTTTTTCTTATTTAAAAAAATAGTAGGGACCAGATCAGAAGCCAAAAGTCAAGCAGGAAAGGAAAAAAAAACTTATCTCAAGGAAGGGTAATTGATAATTAGAAGAAGCTTTTAGCTCATAGATGAGACTCTTGTTTTATTTTGTTCCCTCCCATGAACAAAGAACTCTATTTTAAGGAGAAGTAGTGCTGAAAGGTTACTGAATGACTCCAAGAGTAATCAGTGTCTATTTACAYTGGTGACCTGCACCAAGCCTGCAAGGCTTGTGAACTCAACTGCAGACCAGACATAGCTATGTAAACTCCCCTCCAAGATGTTCCCCAATACTATCAATGGCTAAAACCCAGCCCTCTCCCCCTCACCACCCCAACCAAACACAGAAGCTGCTTTCAGGAGGATTTTTAACCTCTTCTTTCAAGGTAGCATCACATCTGCAGTGGAAGACAAAAAACAGTCACACGGGCCCGCTTGTACGTTTACAGAACGGCCTCAGAGATTCCTGAAAGATTGCTGTTACCATATTTCACAGCACTTTGTATGACCATGACCTAGAAGCTCAGATATTCACCTTTGACCCAGGCGTGATAAGAGGCATAGACAGGATTCCTCTGATAGTTAAGGTGGAAGAGTTACGATGGTGCACAGAGAGCAAAGCCCCACTGTGATTTAGGATTTGTAAGCTCCTTATGATGAGAAGAATTCACAATGAAAGATGTTTTATCATCGGGAGCTAAATCTTCCTGACAACGCCAACTTTGTGCAGCAGTGAAATGGGTTTCCTCAAGAATAAACCCAGCAGGATGTGTCCTCTTGGGATCCTAGTACCGGGGAGGAAAATCAATGGTTAGCACAAGAGCTCTTAATTTACCCACCAGGCAAGAGGCAGAAGCTGAAAGATGATCTAAATCCTGAGTTGCCTTTGTTTAACTGAAAAATATGGTATGCCCCTGGTTTAGTTAAATTAGGGCAACGCTTTTGGTTGGGATACTTGACCAGTGCCGGTGGGGTAGGATGATGCACTGAAGCCTCATTTCAAATAATGGAAGAGATGCCCATCACGGTAATTAAAATGGTGCATTGCACACATAGAAAAGTTGGTGGTGTGCTGTTGGGATCCAGTCCTCTTATACAAGCAGCTGCATTGTACCTACTCTCACCAACATACAGAAAATAGTCCTTACCCCTGTGAAAGACAGAAACCCTTCAAAGCCCTTGAGGAAACCATATCTACCTTCTTAATATCCTTCATTGTGACCCTAGAAATCAGTGGCAAATTCAATTATCTGTCCCTCAACTTCCCACTCTACAAAATTAGTCTGATATTTTGTATTTGAGATTTGAATCATGTCTCTGGGGGCAAGGGGAGAGCAGCGGGTGTTATACACCTTGACCTGAGCAAAGACTTTCACACAGTCTCCCAGAATATACTTATAGCCAAATTTTCAGGATCTAAACTGAATAAACATTCTATGATGAATGTGGAAGATTAGCTGGATCTCCAGGCTTATAGGGTGGTGGTCAGTGGCACAAAGTCCAACCTGTGGCCAGCTGCCAGTGGCATGCCTCAGAGATTGCTACTGGGGACAATACTGTTCAACCTGTTTATTAACAACATGGTCATGGGCACCAGCAAGCTGGTGGGTGATAACAAGTTGGACTGGGAGCTTGATATGTTGTAGGACAAAGCTTTTATTCAGAGGGACTTTAATGGCCTGGAGAAGTGGTCTGGCAGAAAGTTCCCAAAGTTGAGTCCAGTATCTGGGACGGGCTAACCCCATGCAACAAGACAAGCTGGGGCAGATGACCCTCAGCAGTCCCTTCCAACCTGAATTATTCTGTGATCCAGTTCACAGGTGACCTTTCAACCAGTAAGAGAACCTGACCAGGAGTGGACAACCTTTTCCCCCATCCAGATCGTTCGTTCTCATTTTACCAATTCAGCTGCCTGAACAGCTTCTGCCCTTTCAGAGCATACAATATGAGAATAATTATCCCCCAGGTACCACACAGCTACAAGTAATAACAATTAAAGTGGATAAAGGGCCTTGAGTCACAGGCAGGGCTTTCTCTATGAGCGCAGTGTATAGTGTGTTACGAACCTCTGCATTTTATCAGGAAACAGATTGTATCTGTACGGTGATTATTGTAACTGATGGGTGGTAATACATATTGCACTGGAATTTAACCATACTGTACGTATAATTACATCTGTGACAATTTCCTGTCGTGAGCGTAAGGCCTTATTGCCTTCAGAATATAATGTGCAACACTGGGTGACAAAAATGGTTACAGCTGGTAGGCTAGCACCTGAGCTTTCTGTGGTTTATGCAGCGACCCTGTCTTGAGAAAATACATATGAAATGTTTCTGGGTTCAGCACCTCCCCCAGCTCTGTGCCCGAAGCCTCATTCCCGAAGCTCAAAGCCGAGCTCCCTTGCGCAGGACCAACACCCCAGCCCTGAGCAGGACCTGRGCACGAGTCACGCTTCTTCAGCCACATTCGCTCACCTCACTCGTGGCTGTCTTGCACATCACCCTAATCGGATGAGTCCGATTCACCCAACTGCACTGTATCCTAAATAACCGGAGGGAAGGGTCCACCCAGCTTACTGGATGCTTGACTGTAACACAAAACAGATAAATACTCCAGCTCATGTAGCTTGAAAACAAACCCAGCCCCACAGTTCCTGCCACATCCGCAGTCCCCAAAGGCAGGGTGTGTGGTATCACGCTGCTCTGGAGACAGATGATGTTTGTTAATGACAGGCGGCAGTTTTCCACATGGCTTCAGCTCCACTTTTGTCTTTTGGGTTGCCAGAGGCCACAGCCCGGTTTAAACCCTCCAGCTAGGTCATATATTGGACAATAAATCAGTTCTCGCAGAAGAGCTGGGTCTCACGGTGCAAAGTCAGGCTGCAGCCAGGAGCACAAGAGCTTCCTGCCCTCTCTTCAGGTCACTTCTCCTGTGCCAGGCTCCTGCAGGGCCATCATGAACGTTGGCAAGCAGGTGAGGCACAACAAAACGAAGAGCATTTAGAGATGCAAATAATCTGTATGTAGCTCTAATATTGTAAATTTTTTTTTCTTTTCTCTCTTCTGAATCACAGTAAAATTTTAAAAATTGAAATGAATAAGACTTCAGAAATAGTTTGGTTGGAACCACAGAATAATTCATTTTTGATGAAGTAAAATACTGTATTTAGCTTTTACATATAGAAGGTAAGAATGCAATATATGTGTGTACACTACATGAGATACTATTGACATTACATTCCACTAATTAAAAAAAAATATGTTTTTTAAGTAGTCAAAAGTCTATTTAGGAAAAAAAAGTCAGAGGAAAATATTTTAATCTTCTTGGAATGAAAAATTTTACCTGACTGCAACAACTTCAGTTCATGCCTTTCACCTTTACCTGCTCAAAATGTCTGGGTATTCCAACACTCAGAATATTTTTTCACTTATTACAAAATTGTATTTTCCAGGAGATGTTATTTGGTTAAGAAATTGACTGAGAGCTGAAAAAGCAGGAGGCATGAATACGCTCATGAAAAGGGTGAAATCATGAAAGGTGAACATCTGTATTTTTGTTGGAATGGAGGCCTTTTCTACACAACTTAGTCCTACTTAGGTAGACTCCTATAGGTATATATGGGTTCCTATTTTTTTTTTTCTTTTCTTTTTTTATAGCAGTCTAGTGTTTCAGATGCACAGCCCTTTCCTGGACCTGACTCAGAAGATCAGATTCATTTCTTGTACACGTGCAAACCTGGCCGTCTGTTTGTGCAGCTGGGGACTGCTCACCTCCCCGGCTGGGCACCACGATCCCCTTCTCACTGATGTCAGCAGCTCCCTCCATTGCCTTCACCAGGAGGTAAAGGTGTCATTTTGGTTGTTCAGAGGCAGAACTTCTTATGTTCAGAAGTGGAGACAAACAGCTCACAGGCTTGTGAAAATGTGTCTGTTTCTATTTAAGGCGGACCAGTCATTTCTCAGGATGAATGCATAATTTTATTCATTGGTTATTTAATTATCAGAAAATTGTTGTTTCTTTATTAAAACATTAACTTTGACAAAGATGTTATTGCATAAATAATCATGTAATTAAAGTACTTGCACTGTTTAAAACCACTGAAAAAAGGCTGAGCTAGGGAACTGATAATTATTTGCTATAATTTGCCTATTAAGTTGCTGGGAAGTCTTTTTTAAAGTTAACGTAATGTTATTATAAAGATGGACCTGAGCCATAAACCTTAGCTATCAGAGCAGATGTGAATCCCAGCATCTGTAAAGTCTGATGGTTTTCAGATTCTGCTTTTTTAATTCAAGCCACAATAGATCCAAGCCCAGCATTGTATATTCATCTGAATTTCTTCTAAGATCACAACATAGGGGAGATTTTGTATTCTAATAACTAATTCTAATACCTAGAACAGCCTAGATCATGATTTCAGGTATGAAGTAGTCCTTGAAAGRGAGTATATTTTTTTAAAGTGCCAGTCAATTTAGTAAATAATGATACAGAATCCAAAATGTAATATTTCTGTTGAGTCATAGAATAAGTGCAAGCCAATAAGTTAAGGTTCTCCACCCAGACCTGTCCAAGTACACCAGTTTTGAGGCGTATTCTAATCCCCRTTGAAAACAGTAATACTCTCTTCAGGTTTGGTTAACAGTACAAGGTTCACGACTGCAAAGGAACAGAAGCTTTAATGAAAAGAAAGAAGTAAAAAACRCCAAAACACTGATTTCCTCACCAGACTGCCAGGAGGAGAACTAACCTCATCAGCTGCAGAACTCATCAGAAACATTTGACCCTTCTGCTGATATTGAATAGCCATCTGGTCTCAACAGCATTACTGTATCAGTGGCTTGGAATAAAGTACACGTCCGTACCAATCCAGAAGTCATATTTACCCTTTCAACCTGTGAGCTGTATCAAAAATGTACATATGGAAAACCAGCTTTAAGCTCCCTCAAAACATAGCTTTAACAATACTCTACCTAGGTACCCACAACTTACCTTTAGGACTTGAACAAGAAAATAGATAACTTTAAATATATATACATACATGTGTGTGTGTGTGTGTGTGTGTGTATGCGTACATATATGTAGGTATGTATATGCATATATATGTGTGTGTGTATTGCTGATAAAACAACAAAAAAGCAAAAGACTGAAAAACATGGGCAAACTTCACTACCAAACTCACTGTCAGAGGTAGTGGAAGGAGGTTTTGTTAATATTATGATTTGGAGGGATTCTTTTCATCACTGTTTTTTTTAAAAAAGTGGTATAACAGTCAATCAAAAACACAGTTAATCAGCTTTCAACAAGATATGTCATGAACTGAAAAATTAAATTAAGCTAAAATAACCCAAAATGACCTATGTCAGTTTCCTGCTCACCTGCACTAAATTACTTGTACACCCAAGAGCTTGCAAGATCACAGCGTTATAGCAAATAAAGCTGGCTGGAGCCTGGAGAAATTGTCCTGTCCTCTGTTTCTCAGCCTGTGGTATACAGACTGCTGAGTGTCTGGAAGGTGTCAGAATGGGGTCTGCGAAATGACTGCTAAAATTCTTGTAAGATCACACAGGAGCACATTCCCAGGAATGTAAACAAAACAAAACAAAAMAAAAAAAAAAAAAGTTAATTTCTTAACCAAAAAAGGAAAACAAGAAAAAGAAATGACTGAGTACTCAGTGTCAAACCCTCTTCCTAAAAAGTTTTTGTCTTAAATAGAGACTGTTGGAGTAATGCTGCACAAGGTGATCCTTGGATATTGTTTTTTTTAATTTTGTTTTTTGTCCAAACAGATTAGTTGCTCTGGATTTGGGAAAGTTTGGGAAATACTGATCTATCCTGTCCTCAAGCCAGTTTCCGTAATTAYGTGACCCCACTCAGAACCACTCTTTCTCCTGGCCATCCATGATCCCAGAATGCTTCTGGTCTTTCCTTCTACTAGTACTTATCAGGGGATCCTCAGAAGAAAGTTTCATCTTTCTTTTACGATCCTTGCCCCCAAAATCATACCACTTTGAGAAAGAAGCTACCAACTGCATTTTTTCCCCCCATCGTAGTCCTCTTACCCTTTATAAAATAGAGCAAGCATGAAAACGATGATCCTTCGTTAGAAAGCTTCAGAATAGCTGTAACAACATAATTATTATCATGTATGAAATCGAAACTACCGAATACAGCAACTGATTTGTGATACAGAATAAGTGCTTCCTGCTACTCTCTCAAGTTTAGTACCCATTTAGAAGTGAGATACTGTAGCTGCAAGCATGAAACCCACACAAAATAAAATCTGCGCCTGATATTCTTGCTTAGTTAGTGATGGGAAACRTACAGTCTCTTTGCTTTTTTGCTATCTTCCAAAATGCCTTTGGAAGCAGAGATGTGAGTTTAAAATAATGAGAGATTTTCCTGGCAAAACCATGTTTTAAATAAATTATTAGATGCCAGTGAGGAAACATCACTTCACAGCTAGTAAATCAATGGCCTTTTGATTCAGGCTTCACTGAGGAAGGTCATGTTATGTTAAGGAACAGTAACTATGAGTATCTAATAAAAGCCACTGGTGTCTCGTTGGTTGACTTGGCAGCTGCGGAAACACAGTGACCTTGCAGCAGAAGGTGAGAGCATGAGGTTGCACCCCCACAAAGACTTAGCCATAGGTAGGTTTATTCACATGAATGTTTCATTGTTGACTTAGCAGCATTACTCACAGGAGGAACATTACTCATGTGCTTAATGACTGAAGAATCACATTTTCGTGCCCTAGCTCACACCTTCAACCAACAGCTTGCTCCTTGGCGTGCAATAGTTCTAGCCTTTCTTTTGTTCTATTTTCCAAAATGCAGAGACATACCAGTATTAACTGGAAAAACTCCAGGTACAAAAGCCAAATTTAAATGGATGTGTCACTACCAACCAGCAGGACTGTGAGTGTGTTAATATGTAAATACATAACTAACCTTAACATGAAGTTTGAAACTATCCCATGGAAAGTCAATGGGCTCCCTAAGCGTCTGCCAGGCTGGAAGCTGTGAATAGGTGGACTACATTTATGGATGTGCCTGTACTGCTATTTCCTCCGCACCAGGAGTGATCAGTAATGTAAGTTTAATATCTTCCTCTTTGATGGCACCAGTCTGTTTCTGTGGTGAGAAGTGCTTGGAAAGCCATCATAACCTGGTAGCCAGTGCCTCCTACCATCCCCGTTGCAAGGGAAGTTCATTACAAYGGTATCTGCCTCAATTAGTCTATAAGAAGCTCAATCAAAAAAGGTGGTGAAATTGTTGGGAAAATTCATGTTGATTTTCCTTGACTTTGGAGCAGGCTGTTAAAATGCCTTAGTGCTCAGAACAAGACTGTCAAATGATAAACTTCCAGCGGGTGCCATTAAAACAAAGCAAATACTGCTTGTTACCAAGAGCCGACACAAATCTTCCCATTGAATTTAATGGGCTTCAGATCAAAACCTTTCTGCAGTGTTTTCCATTTCAGCTACAGGAAGATACTACAAATATAGTCTCATCTTGAGATGCATGGAGTACCTATTTCTTCCCACCGATACAGATAAACCAGTGAAACTTTGCTCTCCTCTTCCCTCTCAACAGGAAAAGTATGTGGAACAGTGGGAAAATTACATCATCATAGGTAGCACTTCTCCCAGTATAAAGCAAGTTAATYCTCTTGGCTTCAATAAACTGATGCAAGTTTACACCAAACAAGCTCTGTTATTTAAGTCTATCTATCTTAAACAGCTCCTACACCAAAAAAAAAAMCAAAACAAAACAACAACAACAAMAAAAAAAMMCCCAGCAAAATCACAACACCTTATAATGAATATATTAAAAACAAATCCCTGTGCTGATGGATAGATTTCTATAAGCCTTCCTCCATTTTCCAAACAGATATGCACATTGTGTAAGTTATTGTTTTCCCCATCATGTCATGTGCATAGAAAATGCAAAGCTCAGGCATTAATAATAATCATAAAAACACCAAACCCAACAATAATAATAATTATGGAACCAATTCAACATGATGGCAGCAATAACTGGGTTTGAAACCCTGCGAGTGTAAAAGTCTTGTTTGTTTTATGAGCCTGCACACAGTGCTAGTCTTAAAAATAAGAAATGTTCTTTCCAGCTCAGATTTCATAAAGAAAAAAAATTACATCTTTAATTAAGATTTATGGCATTCAATAGGACTCAGCAAGGATAGAAAAACTGCTTCAGAGGGTAAAAAAATAACAGTTAAAAAAGGGGAAATATGATTAAGTGTCTTTAATTCCTACTGCCTCCTTTACGGGGTTTCCGATGGCCTCAGGCAGAAATAGGCACTTATTGTCTTTAAAACGGCATTATTCTTGGCATAAAATGTTTATGGATCAAGATGAAACTCGTTTTGAGAAATAATAACACTGGCATGAGTTGAAAGGACCTTGCCTTTGGAGGAGAAAAAAATTAAACATATATTTAGTTTAATGGAAAAATGTACTKAAAGGGAAACACTTTAAAAAAAGAGGGAGAGTTTCATGATGAAAAATATGGTTTAGACATATAATACTTATGAGACCAGGGTGATTTGCATCTCAATAACGTGAAGTTAAATTTAAATCTCAGTTCAGCCTTAAAATGGAGATAAGATGACCCTTAAAAGGAGAATGAGACTTYGCAAGGAGCACCATTAACTATTTCTAGGCAACTGTGTTGCCTTGGGCGATGAAAAGCTAGGAAAGGTAAAATCCTTTTMGGGCTCACACTCCTAAGCACTTGAAACCTATTTCTGCAGATTTAACTGCAGGAATCAGTGGTTACTTATAACTACTGATAGTCAAGCCCTGGGCTGAGTCTTTGCAACCATAGTCTCAATGGCACTGCAAGCTACAGCCAAAAACGGGCTGAAAATACARTATTAAATACATGACCCTCTCATTAAACCTTTCCCATATCCCAGATCCATAAGCCAATTTGAGGCAGAGACCTGCGTAGTCTCAGGTGGTTCTACTGCCCCAAGGGAAAAATCACATGAACCCACATACCATCACCTTTGTCAAAGTTTGGAGCTGGTCAGGGGTTTTATAAGTTGGGCTTACAGCTCAGCTTTGTCTCCTATGAAAGGGAAAGAGTGACAAGAACTAGTACGTTTGCTGGGCTCTTAATCCTGCAGCGTTTAGGATCACGAGGAATGGCGTTCACTTGACTGTGATTGCTCCCACAGCTGCATGCTGAGAGACGTGAACCTAAAACCGGGATTAAAATGCAACTAACCTCAGCCAGAAAACATGGTTCAACATGATTGAACCAGGAGGACTGATGAGGCGCTAACCAATTCCTTTTGATCTCGCTAAATCTTTGAACTGCAAATGGTATTAAGGTACCCTCTAACATCCTACCTTGTTTCAGAAACGTGGTTAGACCCCTTCAGCTTGGGAACTGTTAACCATTCTGCAAGAGGGTAAGATGGCAACCTTCTTGTGATTGGGTTTTGGGTTTCGGTTACGGCTGTAATATAGATGGAGCCTGAGGGAAATGCAGAAAAATAAAATAGCAGCAAGCAGCATATTTTCTCCCATCTGGCAAAAGTGTGTTCCATTAAAAAGTGTTTCATGCAAGTAGTTAACATCTAACTTCATTGAAATGACACCATAAAATCCTAAGGAATAGACTACATTCTTTTATCACCTCTTTTCCTAACCAATAAAGGTGAAATACACTGGATGCTCAATTACTTCCCCCAGGAAAGAGAGACGGCCTGAACACTATTTTCTAGCCTAAGAACGAGACACAAAAAGAAGGGAGTCCAATTCCCTGTGTAGATATCATTACAAAGCCTTCAACACCTCAGCTGAGACCTCAGCCAGGTTTAGACATCTTAAACCATCAAGATCCCAACACCATTCAACACTACCCTGGCAGGATTTTTAAAGAAGGTCTTGAATGTATTTTATCAAGGGGACGGTCTGTACTGAACCTCAAACATAAGTTCAGGGGTGGGGAGGCTCCGAAATTTCAGGTCTCCTTTTATTTGAAGCTGCATAGCCATAAAGAAAAAAACARTAATAAAATAAAATTAAAAAAAAGGTTCATTGGCACAGAGAGAATGGGATAGTGGCCATTTAGACCAGTTAAGTCAGTGACTGGGAAGAAGGAAAGATCTCATCTCAAAATAATATTAGCACTTTGCACAGAGTAAAATTATTATTTTGKTTTTTTGGATTTAAAATTAAAGTGCCAACAGCAACCAGCTTCCTAACAAATAAAAGTTCTGACAGGTACAGCAACGAAAATGTGTGTCGTGCTTAATAAGTACAACTCATCTRAAGGATGATACACACGAGCCATTCAAAACACCCTAGCACCATCCTAGAGCATGATTATTGATTTAGTTATTATTGCCTTTTACTGACAGGCAAGTCAACATTTTATTTGACTTTTCATCTTCTCTGAATAGGTGTCCAGACATTCACCTTTATCTGGGTTGCAAATGTACTGAGGCTTGTACTGAAACTAATTCAGTTTTTAGGACAAGAGGAAACGGTCTCAAGTTGTGCCAGGGTAGGTTTAGATTGGACTTTAGGAAAAATTTCTTCAGYAAAAGGGTTGTGAAGCATTGGAACAGGCTGCCCAGGGAGGTGGTGGAGTCACCATCCCTGGAGGCGTTCCAAAAATGTGTAGATGTGGCASTTCAGGACATGTTTCAGTGGGCATGGTGGTGTTGGGTTGACAGTTGGACTTGATGATCTTAGAGGTCTTTTCCAACCTTAATGATTCTATGATTCTATTCTATGATTCTAATTTCCATGTAGTTCCTGAAAGTCTCTGAAAGGCTCAGCACCTAGCCCTTACTAAGGYGACTAACAGATATTTCATATTTACCAAGAGACACTTATTTCTAGGGGAGGAAGGTCTGGAGAAAAAGGAAGTGGGTGGGCATGCTTTCTTTTGTTCTGTAACCTCAGTCCCGTCACCAGACGAAACTTCCCATACCAAGAGTAGACGCGATCTTGAGTGTTGCACGACGAACTTGAATCTCAGAAACAGATTTGGAAATTCCAGGAGAACTTCAACTTTTTGCCTCTCAGTAACACAGCAAGGCAGATAGCTTCAGACACTGATCTGAGTGCTCTGTGGGGCTAGGCACTGCAAGTGGAAAATTAAATAGAGCTGATGTTTCATAGCTCGGTCTCTGCAGTATATCCCATTCTGGTTTTCCCTTAACACTTTATTCCTGCTTTTCTCTCTATTTATGACTTAGAAATGTTTAGAGGTGAGATTCCTTTTCTTTTTTTTTTTCCCCCAGTAGATCTAGTGAGCACACAGGAGGTTTAAAAACAAAACAAAAAAACCCCAAACAAAACCCCCAAAACCCTAAACAAACCGCAAACCCAGAAGTATATAGCACAAGATCATTGCTATAAGCTAAAAATACAAGGGGACTACAAAAGAGACCAGTTCACGGGCTTCTGTGATCACACATCTAAGGCAGATCATTAGCATTTTAAGGAGTGGGTGATGCTTGCAGCCTCTCAGTTAAGCATTGTAACATTAACTGACAGCTTGTGGGAATCGAGGCATTTTCCTTACATATGTAAAAATGAAAGTCACGTAATAGTTACAAGTTCTGCACTCCAGGGGAAGTGGGCGACGTTAGCACAGGATAATCATATGGCTGAGACTAGGAGCCTTACTATTTTCTCCTTTAGGGCTGGCTTTTCTGGGGGCAGCAGTAAGGGCAAAAGCATTGCCATAAACCTCCTAGTAGATTCTTTCAAGATGGAAGGAGCAGAGCCTGGAACTGAGGTGGGCCCTAATTTGTTAATTACAGCAAATGATAGAGGGAGATAGAAGGGATGTTGTTTTGRTCTGCCAGCTTCATGGTCACTTCGAAGTATCTGCTGTGCCTCCCTCCCCTACTTCTGATGGGAAGGGAAGTTCAGAGAATAAAATATTTTAAGCAAGATGCTAGTGATGGGCATTGGGAATGAAATTGGAAAAATCATTCTAGAGAGAAAGTCATACTGGAGAGGCTGGGCCAAATTCCTGCAAGTTCATGTATTTTTTACAAGTTGATGCAAGTATGTGTTTTGAACTTATGATTTTATGTCTATGCAATAATGCGGTTTTGAAGCAGAACACTGCGCTGCACATATATTGTATTAGGGTTTATTGGTGAATACCTTTCACTTAAAGCTGGCATTTAGCTTCATCCTTCTAATATTAATAATACAAATTTATGCCACTTAGTTGTGACATAAAAGCATGTTCATGTGGGTGGGATATTCAGCTAAATTCATGGTTAATTTATGAGTTCATGTTTGTGTGAAAAGGGAACTTTTAAGAATTTCCAAAGTCTGACTTTATTTTGGACTCTTTTTGTTAACATATGGCTGCTTCCAAACTTTGAAAATACTTAAGAATTTATGACCAATTTCCTTTAAATGTAYCCTTTGAGCAATTTACATTGTATTTAGCAAAACTACTACTTACATTTTTTTTCCTTTCACCTTCCTATTATATTCACATATACTTTCTCAAAGTGATCACCGTTCTCAACATCTTCTAGGGAGACATAAGCCTGCTGATGAGGAAAAATTGTTCAGGCTTAGTGCTAAGGTCTCAGCCTAGACTGTGACAAGGAGGTGCCCCAAGAAAAGCTGGTGCCTTTTTCCCCATTCTTTCCAAGGGGTTGAAACCACAAGTATATCTCATAAATATCACCATCATTTCATGAAGGTCTTTGCTGCCAGGTTCACTCTCTAAACTTGCCAGTATATGATAAATGCTCAAACCAAATATTACTGGGTGGAAGGATGTCTCATATTTTCCCCTAATTTTTAAATGATTGTTTTATGTCTAGAACATATTTTTAAAGAATATGCCTTTATTGAGTGACATAAATATTTTAATTATTTTTAATTAAATTAAAAAATTTAAGTATTTCATTTAAAAAAAACGAAAAACTTCTCAGCTCTGTTCACAAGGTTGAAAAGTTGAATCTTGATCCTAAGAGTGTTGGGGTGGAGGAGGAAAGTGCCCAAGAATGCTACCTATTTTTCAGTCCTCAAATGGAAAAATAGCTTTCTAAAAACTATGGTAGATGCAAAACTGAAGAAGCTCCTTTCTTAGTAACAACTTTTTAGTATTGCACTTCCAACAACGGAACTGCCTTATACAAGAATTTTATTTTTATTCTTGCCTTTCTTGACCTTCCTATTTAATAGATCAAATCCAAACAACTCTGCTCCAAAAAGACCACTCCAGAAATAGCCACTGTTTCCTGTATCTCCATTTTTCTAGCTTGCAAGCAGTCTTGCATGTTTTTTTTTCTTTGCTTATAACAGACTACCATGCTCCATCAGCACACAAACACACACAAAATAACGAATGTACAAAATTTAGAGTGATGCTTACAGGCTGGTCTATTCCCAGATGACTTTGCTGAGAACTGTACCTCTGTATTGGAAAGCAAAATGCAATTCTTAGGTACTGGATGCTGTTTACATGTGCAAAAATATAGAAGACAGTGTTGGGAGAGCTCTTTGAGGGGAACCATGCACAGCACAGCATGCAGAGAGAGCTCTGGAGAGCAACCTCACCTGGTCCACACTCACTTTACCCATGGTGTCCCCAAGTGCTATGATCTGAAGTGGAAAAACCCCTTTTCATCCCTCCTGAGCCCTGCTGCCTTCTTTCTGCACTGCTGCCCAGCATCTCCCTCTTCTACCACTCCACCTGTTCTCCAGAGAAGGAAAGGGGAGTCCCTTCTTTGGTGCCATACAGCATGAAAAATATTCTGCAGGTATTCAGAGAAATGAACTTGAGTTTCTCCCCTGGAAAGGTACTTTGTGTCACAGAAGACCTAAATAGGAGGATAGTCCCTTCTCTGTTTTTGCACTCACTTTTAGGAAGCTTTAGCCTGTTGAAAAGCAAACCTGGAACATAAAGTCACAAATACTCGCTGAAGGAAGAATCACACCCATATAGGAAGCTGTTTATGGCCCATCCCCTCTCCTGGAACTGACTTGTTTATCTGGGCCTAGATTCAAGTCTTCTGAGGCAGTGCATATGCCTCAGAGCAACCATCAAGCTACATATGTGGGTGCAATACTTAAAATTCACACTCTGTTGGTTAATTAATTAAGTAATGCAATCAGGAAGCAGTGAGATAACCAGGTGACTAGTGTAAGTAATAGATGCTGTGTGTGTTTTGAAGTCTCAGCAATGAATGTCCTCCCCAACCCTGGTGTGAGCTATTCATTACTTCACAGGTTGTTTTCAATAACTAATGCATGTGAGAATGTTGTGACTGGCTCATAAACATTTCATGAACCAAAAAGAGCAACCCACAACCAAATAAACCATCCAGCTTAAATGATTCACTATGCTCTGTTATTTTCTATAAAAAGCTTTAGGGAGCTGGGATCGCACCTCTTTTGTGTAAATAAATATATTACTACATGGCTATTTGGTTTGATTTATTTAAATAGTAAAAAAAACTTGCGAGAAAATTAGATAAACTAGGGAGATAAAGGAAAGTGTATCAGGTGATTTATCGTAACCAGAATTACATGATTCTGCTCAACAAACATCTATACATCTAGTCCAATATGTTTCTCAAGAAGATCACTCCTACCACCCTGTTGAAGTGTCTCTGGCAGGCTGTGCTTCTCAGCCTGGGTGTAGTGTTCCAGCAAATGATGACTGACATTTACATAGCACCTTTCACCTCCAAACCCCAAAGCACCTGACAGATTGTTCAAAATGATTACAGGCTCTGGGCCAGGTTCTGCTCTCTGATGCATCAAGGTAGAGGGGAGGACCCTGCCTTGGTTGCTTGGCTGTAACCTCAATTACATTAGTGCAACTCCACTGACTCGGCCATTTTTTATTCAATGGTCATTTTACCAGTCTGCGAAACTCCACCAATTGTATTACTTTTTGCTTCTGCACTGCGAGTATGCAGATTTCAAACAGCCCACCCACATTTGTGGACAGCTAATGGCAAAGAAGCAGCAATGATTGTACTTTTGCAGGATTTTGAGTAAGTAGTATTGATCTGTTGATCTGTTCAACAATAAATCGGGACTAAAGGCTATAAAAATCACTGAGACCATTGATGTCTTATAACTGGACTCTTACAACACATGGGTCTCATTTAATCTCAAAAGATAAGGGCCCATAATCCTGAAAATTGACAGATGCCACAACTCCTACCTCCATCAGTAGACATGAAGATTGTCAGAATTTTGTTCAACCCTGCTTTTTTGTGGAGGTGAAGTAGTGAGCATCGCAAAACGTGAAGAAGTCCTGTTGGTCTCCCTGAACTCTGAGATTTATGCTGTGCAGTCTTGCACACAACTTAATTTAGTCTGTCTTCTGCAAAACTACAGAGCACGCTTCTTATAACGTATCAGGTTGCCCAAAAACTGACCTTACACATTAACTAGAAACCTGAAGAGTAGGGCTGGTGTCAGGCCACCTGACAGAAACAAGCATCCATCCAGGCATAGAAAGATCACATAAAAGGGAGTAAGGTGCAACTAGATGTGTGAATGAGGGTACAATCATTTTGCAAGAGTGTTTGTGGCTAGATTCTCCATCCTTCAACTCACTTGTAGGGGCAATTCACCCACATCCCAGAGATGGATCAATGAAATCTACCTTCCTATGTTGTTTTCTTCCACTTAAATGATACCTAGGTGGAAAACATATCTGATTGCTTGTATAGGACAAAATGTATGCCCTAAGAAGGGGATGAGGAATAAGACTTAAAGCATTCTTCTAACTGGTCCAACAGAAAGAGTACCATCAGATAGTGATCTTCCAGGCTTGTTCTTGGAAGGAGTATTATCATTCATTGCAAGTTCTCATCAGGGCTATATGAGTAAATACTTCCCTGCTCATGTTCAACACACACATTAACTATTGCTAATCACCATTGCTCTGCCTATGACAGCAATTGCTGTCTTCGTTACTCTGATCACTGAGAGATAAACAGTGCATCTGTAACCACACTTGCTTGCAATCGCTGAGTGCCTTCAAACAGCCATGGAGATAGGGCTGAATTGGCCAGTTGTATATTTTAATCATATTGCACACAAATCTCTTCCTAAGATT
>JASVER010000035.1:4415364-4435536 GCA_030449065.1 Oceanodroma leucorhoa
ACCAAGGGATCAACTCCAAAGGGCAACAGAACCTTAGCAGGTAAGGACAGATGGCACTTAAGCCTCTTTACACGGTTGCCTATTTACCCTCGGATGCTGCCACTTAATAACATTGACGGAGGCATAGTTAACAGCACCAAGTGATTAATTAGTAGGTCAAAGGCCATTTCCACTTTGTTCCTTTTATTTACCTGAGACAAGATCAAATCAAATAAGAGCTCCTAGAAGGAGACTTCCAAGGGAAACTGCTAATCACAATTCATGTACTTGGTATTCAACACAGTGCTCTCAAACTCTGTAAAAAAATGTTTGGCTGAATGGATTGCAACAAGCCCGGCAATCTATTGCAAAAACAGGGGCTCCTGGCTAGCTTTCCTGGGAGTTTTTATTCTTTGAATTGGAAAGACCTTATTGAGTCTAGAGTCCCACAGCTCTAGCAAGTGAAACAAAACAGATGTTGCCAGAACCGTATGTATTATATTTGACAGAGAGGAAAGTTAGCCCAATTTCACATGAACGTGTACCCAGGAATATAATAAATTGATTCATAGCATTTGCCAACAGACAATAACCTCTATTCTATTAACATGTTCCACCCTCTTAATGACAGGTCCTGCTCTCAGTTTTGTAACAGATTGTCTTATAACCTTGAAAATTTTAGTAAACCTGCCTGTAATGTAGGAGCCTTTTTTTTCTTTTTTTGGGTTGAACACCACATCTTAACCCAGAGCAAAAAGGGGCCTCATTCCTATTAGCGTTCTAGTAAGACCTAGAAACCCCATTACATTTACAGRCATTAGTGAAATATTGGAATATCAGTGTTTGTGCTAGATGCAGAAACGGATGTACCCATGAATCCGAAAGCTGTCTTGAATGATTGGAAACTGCCTGCTTTCCAGATGCACACTTCTAGGGTGACTTCATGTCTATGGCAGGCCAAGTAATAGAAATCCCAGACTCAGACATGATTGGAAATTTGAATCTTGATCCAAAACCAAGTGATGTCGTTTGGGACCACCTTTAGGTTTTACAAGATTTGGGCACTGAAGGTACCTGCTGCCAGAGTAAACACGGGAGGCATGGGAAGCAGTTGAGAATGAGAGCAGAAGCCAGGTTCGTTTGGGCTGGGCTGCAAACCCATCTCAGGGCCAGGTTCGCCGGGGAGCTCATCGGGGCCTCGCGCTGGGCTGGTGTGCAGTTCCACATGATGTCGCTGTGCCAGCAGCCAAGCTGAATTGTGAAGCTTGTTCAGCCTTGAAGCTCCAACACAAAGCAGGAGGCACTGAAAAATTGGGCTCAACAAACCACAGAGCTTTAGCCCTGCTCTGGAAGAGCTCAGGGCAAGGGTGTTTCACTCATTGGAAAGAGAGGCAGTTCTTTGCATGCATTGCTTGGACCTTCAAAATCATGGACTGAAAGCAGAAAGATGAATTGCAGATGACAAGAAGTCCTCTGTGGGCCAGGTAGGCTTCAGGTTTATTTTCTGTCTCTGTCACAGATTTGCTATTGGATATGGGTAAATCCAACAGAGATTACCTAGCTCTCTGTGCCTCCATGTTTCATCTGGAAATAATACAGTTATCCGCATCTGTTTAAATATAAAAGCTGAAGTGTTCAGGTATTGCCATTATAGAGCCCAGATAAGTCCCTCAGGCTCCAARATCTGGATACAAGTCTGACCACATACTTTTCCAAACTTCAAGAGACTTATGTCCCATCACAGTTATATGGAGAAAACCACTCAGATTAAATCACTCAGAGAGGTCCCATATAGCTCTGCTCCCCAAAAGCATGCTTTAATAGCTTAGAATTTCAYCTTTATTTGATTTTTTTCCTCCTTCCTGTGTTGTTTTTCTCTCTCATAATTGACTTAGTAAATTAAGTCTTAAATGCTTCTGGATGTAATAGGCTTAGAGATTAGCAATATAACAAACTAAGTCGAGTTCAGGAGGCTAACTATACTGAGACAGATCCTTAGGCTAATCAAGCTGTCCTGAGGATGAGGTTTGACTCTGGTGTGCCATGATAAAAGTGGCTTGAAACGCAACCTGGACCACCAGCCACTAACCATGACACTGGATAATAGWCCACAAGTCTTTTTTTTTATTTGGCCTGCTTATGTCCTATGCCTTTTTCATACACCTGTTTGRTTCCAGACTAATCCAGATTTCCCTGCTGAAGAAGAACGTCCCTTGGCAATGACAGCAYCAAGGAAGCTCTCAGCGTTGTTACCATTGTTTCACAGCCTCATRCTTTTTAGTGTCTGAAGAGGACTGGAAGTAATTCTAAAGGACAGAGAGCAAAAGTTTAATCAGATAATTGTGATAATGTTATCAGCCTCTAATTGGTTCCATAGAAGAAAATGTAATTATCCCACTTAGCCCCAAGAACCCACTAGCTGTTGATAGGCTGAAGTTTCCAAGAAGCCCAAATGTTTGAGACAACCTTGTCACAGAGGTGTTTGTGTTTTACACCCAGAGATATCAGTCATTAGACAAAGGGTAATGAAGTGGAGAATGGGGACAGATGTCTGAGTGAAGCACAACGGCAGGACTTGCAGCCCACAGAACCATTCTGGCTGCCCCCTCTCCTAAGTGTCAGCAGGAGAGCTGGTCTCACTTTTAGCCTCAGCAAATGAGTTTTGCTTGGCAGAAAAAGAGATGCAAGATTGGTGTCAGTTCTAGAAATTTTAGTAAAATTGCACCAACTTACAGTTGTGCTAAACTGGCCCACATTAAACACTTGCACTCAGAGATTAGGGAAAGAAAAGAAAAAAAAAAAAAAAGAGAAATCTTGAGTGTACGTGACAAAAGTCCAGCCACCTGAGAGCACGTGTATCAGGAGGTGCTTTTTAGGGTAGAGAAACATGGCCATGGGAAGAACAGACTATGTTTCAATCTCGTTTTCTGCCCTGAAAGGTCATGTTTGACTGATAATGGTATTTTCTATCCGTCCAAAGCACATGTAGGCTGGATATGACATCATCTTGCCTGAGGAAGCTTTATAACACCTCCTTGGTTTTGTGGCACTCAGCAGTACGTATTGGGAAAACTGAATCAGATGAAGATTTACCCATCATCAACAAAACCGCATGTTTTCCAGATCCATCAGGACATGCGACCTATGGTGTTTGCCACAGCCTTTGGCTCTCCCTGCTTCCACACCAGAGGCCAGCAGAAACCACGAAAAGAGAAGACAAGACACCATTCAAACAAGGAACGCCTCCCTACATAGTGCCCCTGTTCATCACATGCAAAGCATGCCGGAGACTGAGCTCTCCTCTTCGAGGGCAGTACGTCTCCTGCAGTGATGGTAGGGTGCTATGGGTGGTACAGCTCTTTTTTTTCCATGACTTTTGGGTTCGGCAGTTCTCCAAATTGTACATTTTTCGTGCAGCTGTAGCGACGCTTTGCAACACAGCAGCTCTGACTCCAAGTGATCACAGCTGGCGCATCTCTTTGAGCTGAATTGGTGAAAGACAGAGTAAATGACAGGTTACTTCAATGCAGCTCTTAGCAAGAACTTACGGAGATTATTATGAAGGAGCTGGAAAGACATCACTGGAATATGCTTGTGGAGCTGACAACTGAGCGATAGCTTTCTTTGATAACTTTTAATCACTGTGTTTTCTACTTATGCAAATTGCAATAATACCCCTGATGCTCTGGATTTCTATAGTATTCAGGTTTGTGGCAGTGACGTGAAGATTCAGAGCTGGATGCTCGTCCTCCACTAACCTGCTTCTGCATTGAAGATGTATTACTTTTGGCGGTGACGTGCATTGATTCATGTAGTACATGTGTCATCAGAACACGYATTCAGAAAGAAACATCCCACAAAATGCCACTTTGGGAGACTTCATCCTAGTTTCATCATGGTTTAGGGTTTGCTTGCACTGCAAATTGCAGGTAAGCCCCTGCTGTGTGCCAAAAAAAAAAAGCATAGGGGCCTAATTTATCCCATACCAAGGTTTCTGTTAGTCCTTTGCTGTAGAGAACAGGCAGAGCAAGCCTGTGTCTGCCTGCAGTGCTCCACATAAATATGAATCTATGCCTAGATGCCATTTCAAATCCAAGCATTTTTAAGAGAGGGAGCTTCATAAATCTCATTCTCTCTACATAATACAATAGGTTTTAGATGCCTAAATTGCCATACTGGTTTTCAAAAGAGTATTAGGACTCGTAAGTCACTTAGGCAGTTTTGAAAATGCCATCAAGGATCTTTGCACAGACACAGAGCTTGGTCGATATCATTACCTGGTACAATATCTTCTCATGAGTGACATGGAAATTACCTATTTATTCCACTCTGGCTCCATCATGGGTTTAGTCCTTATATTACAGTTACYGGTGGTTTGTCCAGTTCAGCCTTCCATCGGTTTCTTTGAAAGATGATTTAATAGGCCAAGGGACCATAATGCTGTCAGTAGCTGTGGTGCTATTAGATCATAGTGCCACTAATTGAGACTTAATACATCCCCTTGCCTAAAAGAATGTATTGTGGGTAATTTTATCTTGATATTCAATCTAAACTTTCCATCTCATTACTCCCAGCCTTACCTACTTCAGCCACCCTAAATGATTACTCTGCCTGTTTTCACCTATGATAAAGATGTGGCGGTTATCATATTCCACCCTCCGCTCCTCTGGCTGTAATTAGGCCAAGGTGTAAAGTGAGCTGGATCACACAAGGACACAGGCTTGGCCTGAAAGAGAAGGTCAAAAGGGGGTAGGGGAGCACTATCAAGGCAGTGCTAGCAGTGAGCTGGACTCTGAATAAAAGTGAGTCCAATRTCTGTAACCCAGTTTATATTAATCTGCTTTGTTCTTTTTATTTAAGTGCCCCTCTTTTTTCCCAGTTATTTGAACTGATACTAGGGTGTGTATATCCAGCATTGAGGTTATCTGTCTGGCCCAGGATTTGCAAGGTTTTGGGAAACACAGTATAAATTGAATTTTTCTGGCATGACACAAGAGCTGTCAATGTTAGCAATGTTACAGGGATAAACATGTCAAATTTAAGTCAAGGTCCACACTCAAACATACACTCTAAGATTTGCACTAAGCACTTATGCAAGCTTCACAGGTSTACACCCTGGTTTAGAAACACTGACATGCAGGAGATTTAGTGGGCCATCTCTCAGGCGTGGGCACACAGGCTAAAATCAGCACAGTGTCAATACTGAGGGAGATTCATTAGATCAAACCAGCAAAGAGGCAGAGGTAGGACTGAGCTCACAGACTAAATCCCCCAAAACGAGGTGTGCACAATTTCAGAGCTCAGTTTCGTTACCCATACACAGATGTTTGTTGGCACTTGAGATGTTCCGAAGTATCCCACCAGGTTTTTATGGGCTGTWCCAGAAGGGCAGAAGTCCCGTGCCATATCTTTCAGGCCCCTGGAGATACCCCAGACACTCTTTGATATATCAAATAGTATTAGAAATCCATATGTGGATAACTGAATTGGGATCACTGTCATACTACTTTTACAATAATAAATATACAGTCTGAAGTCTGCCTATGCAAATCCTTTCATTGTTTGGGGCTTTATAATGTGTGGTGCGTGAAGTTTTTTAACCAGAATTTTCATTCCATGGGAAATTCTGAAGAGACTTTTTTCTATAAGCTCAATTTTGAATTGGAACAAGTTTGAAAAAAAACAACATTTCTTCCTGTACAGGAAATGTGTTTTCTTACCAGCTCTTATTGAGTATAAAGCTATTGATGGGTGTAGGAAACAAGGTACTTCACTCAAGAAAAACAACCAAAGTTCCAGAGTGAAAATGTCAGACTAGATTAAGTGCTTTTGTTGTGTTTTTATGTACCACAGGTGCTCCTGTGAGAGCAAGAGTAAGTTTAAAAGAAGAGGAAAAGCAAATAAAGGAACACTAGATATTGGATGCAAGGCACCTGGAGAAAAGATGAGCCAGAAAGGGTATCCAGAATTCAAACCGAAGGATGCAGTGCTCATGGGGAACCAGTCCCCAGGGTGATGTAAAGGCCAAGCTTTGTAAATCTTTGCAGCTTGCACTGTTCTTTTCTGCTTCTCACGAAGCTACATCCCTGCCAAAGCCTGGGGTAAATACTGCTGTGACCAGCMGCAGTGTCTCTCCTGAAAGGGGATGAGCTGGTGGTGCAGCTGCACAACGGGCTGGCGATAGTCTGGGCGAAACACTTTTCCGTTTTATGCAGTAGATATTTTCCATCCCCATCAAAAAAAGCTTTGGCACTGTCCATGTGTTGAAAGATGATGCCCAAAGCACGTCAGCCAAACCTCAGGAGGAGATACAAGGTTAGCTGCATCATAGATCGCACAGACATAATGTAACAGGCAACCAAGGACTCCTTTAACCTCACAAGCAACACAGGGGTGGGAAAACCAATTTCAGCGGGGTTTTCCCCAGATGTGAATTTAGCGACAGCACATCATTAAACACCCATGGACCAGTGTAATTGCATGCGACTGTGTGTGGATGCGCAGCAACAAAGCCACGGCTACCTCAGTTCTCATGGCTGTGCTCACGAGCAGGATCGCAGAGGTGATGGGTACRGCTCTGCTTCCGCTGCAAATGTCTCAGCCTCGGATGTTGAAAAGGGGTGTGAGGAAGGAGAGGAGATATTGGCATATGACATGGAAATTGCCCAACGTCTCTGGACTACGAACATCCGTTGAAGAATTCCAGCAAACAAGATTTTGCATTTGATTCATGGTTATGAATCAATCATTTAGGATGTGAGATAACCTGGAGGCTGGACTGCCCAACATTCACCAGATCAGGAAACAGTAATGTTCCTTCTGCCTGTGTAACCTTAATCCCGCCTTTAAGAGGATGGCTGCCATTCCAATGGCTTTCACCAAACAAGTACACATTTTAATTGTAAATCCTGTTATAAGATTATTTTTTTCTGTGGCTAAAGGTCTGACACATACAGGATTGTGAGAAACAAGGGTACAAGTAACAGAGGCAGCGAATACCTAATTGGTAAATTAAGGATAAAAAAATCCTAGTCTTTCATATGTGGGAATGATTCCTACCACAGTCCAAATCCACAATGGTCCCTTTGGAATCAGTAGAGAAATACTCACAATAAAAACAATAGAAATTACGAGAGAAGACTAATGAAATGGTACAAAGCCTTGAAATTGTGGTCCATTCGTCACTAACCTGGGACAGCCAGGAAGAGACTTCAGGCTTAAAARAAGTCCTTGTTCTTGAGGCATCTGCACCCATAGGAAATTCCACCCTTCCTCCCACAGGATCAGACCGCGTGGTATCATGTGTTTGTCACTTCCAGGATGGATTACTGCAGCTCCTGGCATTTGGTGACGAATGAGAAAACAATGTACAGGGTGCAGCTGATACAAACCACTTCTCCCCGCTTCCTGCTGGGGTGAAGAAAACCTGAACAAGTGAAGCTCACGTACCAGATCCTCCACTCTAGTTTTCAATGCCAGTTTGACATTTTGATCCTAATTAGATTCTGGTGAAATTGCACAAACTACTATGTACTTCCCCCAAAAAAATCCTAAAACAAAAAAAACCCAGATTCATATCTATTGAAATTATGTGTGAATTCATAGTTCATTCATTTAATTGCTTTGACTGCTTTGGTCAGAAAAGGCTTATCTCTTCAAGTCAGAATCTTTTATTTTCACATTCTTTAATTCCCTTATTTATCTAAAATTAAGAAATGATAACAAAAAGAAACACATTGAATTCAGCTTAATTTTTCCCTCTCCAGTTTACCGTTTTGGTGGGAAAAAAAGCAAGAAAAAATCAATAGCTGAATAACCTCAAAGAAAAACATTCATATTATTTTGAGAGGTTTGGCTAGCAGATCAAGAAGTTGATTGCTCACAAAACTGTAATCCAAACATAGAACACAAATAGGTCATTAAAAACAGATACATTAAAGACAAACTCCCAAGTTTTTAACTTTTTAAAGTGCATATTCCTATAGAGGTCTAAGTCAGAAAAAAAATCCAGTTCTACTTTTCTTCTTTCTACATCTAAGCTGTAAAATGCCTCTTCTAAAGTGTGAGGAGAAGACCTATTATGAAATAAGGGATATGTTTACCCCACTGTGGCTTCAGCTGGACAGCAGATCAGAACAAGGAACCTCAGTTTTGGGTCTGCACTTGGATTAACTTTAGTTAGGTTGGATTTCCACTGTGAATCAGCTCAAGGGAAGGAGACAACTGAAATTTAGGTTGTAATAGCCCTATGTCTAATGTAGGAAAAACACATTTGTACATCTAGCACTAGTCCATGTCTCCTCATGCCTGATCTCTCTTTGGATCTGGATCTTGAGTACGTTGTGCTGGAGATTGCTGAGCTCCTGGCTGAGGAATATCTCCTTCCTTCCCCTGGAAGATCCTATATTCTTGTGAGGAGCATTGCCACAGGTGAAGGCTGTGTCTGGTGGCCAACCATCCTGACAAAGGACCTGACAGCAGATTCTGTGACCTCCTAAAGACATTTTGGGAAAACTGACCCCTAGGAAAAATGATTGAGGACCTCTGAAGCAACCCCAGCAAATTCAGCTTTAAGTTTGAGCAGAAAGAAAGCCAAGCAGCAAAAAAGATAGAAATGCACCATTGAGATGCCTGGAGGCCATCTACTGCTAAATCCCYGCTTGCTCTTAGCTGGCCATGTTATCGCAGGAAAGGGCTTTTTTGTTTGTTTTTTTGCTCCTGCCTGTGTCTGCCCAAGAGGTTTCAAAGCTGTCCTTTCAGATCTGGTKCTTGCTGCGTGGGCTGTGTCAGCAGGTGTCAGAGGTGATGGTGGTAACCTCTCCCAGTCCCTCTGAGCCCTGTTTTTCTATGACTCCAACACACTCCACACGGGGCTCGGATGGAAACTGCTCCGGAGACGAACTGATGCTGGGAGCAGCTGCCGGCTTATTAAGCTGTTTGTCGCACCGAGAGCGTGACACCGCAACGCTGGAAGCAGCCCCCGGCTGCCAGCAGCCTTTGCAGAGGTGTCGCTTCAGACATCCCCATCTCTAAGAGGGCTGAAACCAGCCTTTTTCTCCCCTGGGCCCTCGCTTTCTCCTGATGAGTCTGTCTGATGAGCACTCCTTCTGTGCTCCCTTTGCGCCAAGTGCAAGCCTGTTGCCACCCGGCTAAAAGCTCTTGGCACCGATTATAACAGGTCATGCTCTTCGCTCCGGAGTTGACTGGTGCAATTGCTCGTGTTTTAGCCAGGATGGTGCCTGACACGCGAATGCCCCWGCTCTCCGCAGCCAGGGCACAAAAAAGAAATGAAGGGAGACTGCTGAGGCGTCCCTGGCCCTGGAGTTTGCCATCCATGCTGGACCAAAAAATAGATTTTCCTGAATTGTTGCAAAAAACCCAGCACCACTACCAGTTTCTTGAGCTCTGTGAGAATCATGAGTTTATTTATTGCTGGAATGTGCCTTTGAGAAGGGTTTCTACTGCTGGCTGCTGAGTTTGTTAGGGCTTTTTTTGGTTTGTTCTTTTTTTTTCCACGGGAAATATTCCCAGTGTTGCTGGGGAGGTTGTTTCTTGAAAGGATTGTTGTGGTAAGAAATGGCTGCAGCTGGAGTTAGAGCACCTAAAAATAATCATAATAGAAATAAACAAATACTATCACTCAAACCATGTGACAAAGTAAGCTTAGGATAGAAGATCCAAGGATTTGACCTTAAACTCCTCTCTTCGGCAGACTCTAAGCACTGACCAAAGTCATCCCCATGGACTTTGCATAGAACTCCCTGTTGTTTTGTGGGATCCTCACCCTCTCTCCACCAAACTTTCTAAGAACTGAATGCTGTCCCAGCCAGCCAAATGTGCCCGTTTTGAGACTCTCTCCGTCAGGAACCCATGTTTGCRTATGCTCTGATGGATTAGCACTTTCCTGTTCCTTTGGTCTCAGTGGAAACTGCATTAAAACCTTTCCTGTGACATATCCCCTGGCCCCATCCACATACCTGATTAGACAAGCAGAGAGCACTTCAGGTTCTTTAAAAGACATCCACTGAATATATGGACTAGCCTAAAAGCATTCTGGAGACCGTACAGGCCTTAATATTAAGTTTCATTGGCCAAGTTCTCATCTTTTTGATGTATCTGGCCCTTCTTTTAATATTCTTTGCCAAAAATCATTATTCATCTAAAATACCTTCATCTCCACGAGGCTGTATAACCAATATTACAGGGACTAATAGTGGATAATAGCTTCTGGGACTGTGCTAAAGTCCATGGGGTCACTACTGAAATAAGGTCTGATTTGGTATAAACAAGGGCTTTGCCCTGGATTTGCCAGGTTTGTTGAGATGAAAAGTGTGATGACCAGGTACAACTGTTTTGAGTGATCTCTGGATTGTATTGATCATTATCATTTGTTGTGTGGACTTGTTGAAGGCACAAGACACCTCCCAGAGTCCAAGGAGTCAATGCCACACACATAACTAGACAACAAAGCCCACGTGACAAACTTCCACTAAATTAACTCCTCCTATTCCTCTTCATGGCAATGATGACAAAAGATGCACATCAGGGAACGAGCTCTCCACCTTGCCTGACCCATCTGACAACCACAGGACTCAGAAAGTGTCTTACAATAGGGCCTTCACATATAAAAGCCAACTTGCAACTAGAGGTTGTAAGAAATCAGGCATGAAAGACTCAAGTGAAAGATTTCATCTGGCAGAGCAAAAAATTTAACACGTGCCCCCCTCCTGGAACAGGCACATCATGCCTCATGTAGTCACGAAGACAAATAGGTATCTCTGTTGCACACCTAAAATACAAAAAGCTATCACATAAAATGCTGTATTTTTTTCAGCCATCCCCATACCTTGCAAACCACTTTATATAGGAAACCAACTTTACACTGCACAAAGCTCCACCCATCCAGATGATGTTGTCATTTCCATGGTAACTAAAGTACCTCAGAGGCAAAAGAACAGATGGAGACTGGAGAAAAAAATAATCTAAGGACCAAAAGTGAACATATGTAGTGCAAGAAAAAATATTAAGCTGTGGGCAGCTATTAGGTTTATTAGCACTTGCAAAGGGAGACCTCGATAAACTCAGTCACGGCTCTGCAGGAAGGAGTGGCACAATCAAAACAGCCTTGTGTCAATATCAATTTTACAACAGCCCATATTCCCTATCCCTTTCCCTTACAGGAATCTTAAAAAAATAATTGTCCTTTCTCCCTTAATGACTTATTGTTTTGGTTTAAGGACAACAGCAGCCAAAACAGGCAGAAAGAATGTAACTTGTCATATGCTTGACTGCCCATTGCACGTCTTCAAGAGCAAAGTCTCCAGGAGGGAGCGAGGAGTACATGGTTGTCCTTCCCCAACACAGGCCGCAGTAGCCTGGGGAGCAAAACTGCACATATACAAACTATAGCCCACCACATCCCTCTCACGTGTACTCTGTCCGGCTCCCGTACTTTGGATTTACGTGCGCCGTTATATGAAGGACATGCTGGAAACTCAGCAGCAATTTGGAACATCTTTAAAATTTGGGTTAATAGTTATGACACATTCATTGCTTGACTTCCTCTGGAATTAGTCCATCTTTGTGGATTGCTGTCAATCAGAAGGGAAACTTGCAATTTACATAGGACAATTTGTTCTGTGTCAGCTTTCTAAGACTCTGAGCAAGGCAAGTGTAATTTGGGAACTGGAGCTGTGATGGAGAGAAAAAAAAAATCTTATATTTTTAGCTTGCTCTCACTAGAAGTTTTCTGCTCTATATTATATAATTTATTGAGATGCAGAGTTTCCTCAAAGTGAAAAAAGTTAAAAATGTATCCTGCTACCTAAACTCGCRGCTTAAGCTGGACAGAGCTGGCGTAAACTTCAGAGCGAGGAAAACTCATCTGTGAGCTGGGCGAGAAGAGTCTAGGGCGTGAGAAACGTGAATTCAAGCTCTCCTGCCCAAGGGTCCCATTGCAACCCAATGTARATAATTTTCATTTTTTTTATGCCTYRCCTCCCTGTCTGTAAAATAGGAGCACTGGAGTCCCCCCCCAGGTGCAAGTCCTTCAGCTTGTGAGTATAAATGTTTTTCTGTGAGACTAAGAGCTGCTCAGATCCTGCTATAATCAAGGGCCAAATTAGCACCTAAGGTAGCTGCATCCTGTTCTCAGACTATTTTTTATTGCCAGTGACTTTTTACCACCCATGCTGTTAGTCTGCATTTCACTCCTAATGAACAACGGGACTGCATGAGTCTCTCTCAATCACACAAGCTGCTGCATGAGCACAATGCTGTGCAGCTGGAGCAAGAAACGCTTCGTCAGTTAATATTTTAAAGCATAACCGAAAAAAAAAAAAAGAAAAGAAAAAAACCCCGTAAAACCGTATTTGTGTATTAAATTCTACAGACACAAGCAATGCTTTTGGTGCTGATGATTTCTTTCTGACTTTCCYCTCCTTTCTCTTCCAAAATCTAAATGTCGATCTGCAAATCTCCAYGCTTTTAATGCTCTCCCCAGCCTAAGCGCTGCAGGAGCCGCTGCAGACAGACACACGGACGTCCCCGCGCTCGCAGCCAGGTGGGAAGCCTGCCGGCAGAGGGCAATGCTTCATGGTTATTCAACCAAAACCACCGAAAACTTACAAAATCAAAGAGGTTGGCAGGGAAAGGGGCAGAAAAAGATGCTGTGGTCAAGAGGCGAGGGAGTATTATTGCCGTGTGGCAAAACCCACCCGTGTCMGCCCCAGGCACCCACATAGTTTTGAATGTTTTTTTCCAAAATTAACTTGCTGATAAACTCCATGATAAGAAAACATTGATAAATAACTGAGGTGTGAATTAAAAAGTTGCGCTGCACATTCCCTGAAGTAGGGGGAATCGATCAGCCATCGGTTTTGCAGACCTAGAGTTTCTTGGGGAGCAAGGGTCACTCGGGCCKCTCCCGGTGACTCGGGGGATCTCTGCACCACCTGATGCCAAGGCTGGCTGTCACCACTGGGTTGTCAGGGAATGATGATGAACAAGGAAAAGGGAGAAAAGGCAGAATTAGGTATCCTGAGGCTCTGCTGTAGACCTGGCACTGATAAATATGATCTGCCTTCTACTGGGTTTGTTACTGTTTACTGTAGTAGAGACTCAAGTGTCCCACAAACACATTGACCAACCTGATGCCATCAACTGCCTGGCTGGGAAAGGTGATGTCCCTTAGATGAGACCCAACACAGATGACAGAAGCTTAATACCAGCAGTGATTCTTGCTGAATATTACACCTTGGCTTTGTGAGGTCTCGTTCTTACTGTGCATMGGCTGGCAGAGGTTCATTCATGCACACGATGCCAAAACACCCTGAAGTATGTTTGCAAACTATTATTCAGATAGAACTTCATGCTGAAATGTGATACACCTTGTTCCTCATGTTTCCATCTTCAAAAGTTTCACGTGTCCCACAACAATGATAAATAATTTAAGCATATAAAGCATCCATGTGTCAAGTTTTGCTAAGCCCTGGGAGGAAAGAAACAGCTAAAATGATTTATGTTTTAGATAAAGAAGGTGCATAGATACTGAGAAGTGGATATTCTCCATACGGATATTATCCATGGGTGGATATCCGTACGGATATTATCCATTGCCATCTGAAGGATTTTACACATTACTAATAGCATATGTGCATGCTCATTTTTTTTCCTCCAAATAGTTTCTGAGATCAACTCAACTCACTCAATCAGAGGTGTGAAATGCACCCTCTGATTGCTGACGCTATCTCACGGTCTGTGTTCCCTACTGTGTGCCTGGACCAATGAAATCATGCAGAGCAAAGGAGAAAGACATTTTCATGTTCTCTGAAGGTTGTTGGTGTGGGGTTTTTTGGGGGAGGGGGAGAGTACACTTCATATTTAATAAAGCCAAGACCATTCTGTGTTTTTTCATGAGAAATAAAAATTATTACCCTCTCCATAGGACTGAGAACATACTTGGACAAGAGAAACCAATTTTTTCTGATCCAATTAATGTTATCCATGCCTAAAAGAGCCGCCCAATAAAACACAATTACAGACCCATCCAAGAACTGGGTCATACTTGGAGCATTGRTCTGGAAGATGAGGTTCAGATATCTGCTCTGATTTGGACAGGTTGGAAATGGAAGTGATGACATCACACATCGCCAGTGGGATCTTACCATGAAGGTGAGGSTCTGTGCCTTTCTATGCCAAGAAGTCCATCTTGGATTGAAGAAATTTTCTGAGCCAAACCCAGTCAAAGCAAAAACTTCCAGTTTCAGTGATTCAACAATTTCTTAGGAAACGTCATGATTTGCCCTCACCTTATGGCAGTGTTTCTTCAGCCACCGTATGGCTACTTTCAACAAGGAGTAGTAAGATTTTRCTTGGTACTGTATGACACCCTTGATGAGAACTGCACTGTGTATATGTAGCTGTCAGTTATAGTTCAAGAGACATTTACATGATTCTTCTGCAAATTCATTTTCAAAGATTGCCAAGCCAGAAAGGACCATCTAGGCCATCTAGTCTGTTTCAAGCCGTCAGGGTCATCAGTGCTTCAGCTTGACTTAGGCTAAAGAATAGTTTTATTTTATTCAATTAAACTTTGTTTCCAGAAAGGAATCCCAGGCCAAATCTAGAATTGCACCAGGGCAGTATAACACCTAACCCCAAAGTGGACTCCAAAGCTTTAAGTGAGGTCTTTCAATTACAATATGTGGACAGAGTTAGAAATTAGTTGGATTTACAGTGGGTAGGTGTCACTTAAACTGTTATGTAGGAAATGGTGAAAGGAGGAACGGTCCCAGCCCTGCTCCTTTGAGAAATTAGGTACCTAACTCCGGTCCCTTGGTACCACGTAATTTCCTCGCCTACAAGGCATTTTTCCCCTGGAATCAAATCTATTTCTGATARCTAAACATAATTTTCAGTGCTTGCCCTGCAAATCATTTTCTCCAGCCCTCAATCATTTTTTGTGGCTCTTTTCTGTACCCTCTCCAATTTTGCCACCRTATGTTTTAAAATGTGGCTGTCAGACCCATAAACAGCCTCTCAAGTTCAACCTTAGTAGTGCCATACACCACAAGGCACCTGGCTGCAGAGCCAAGGATCACAACAGCACTTTCAGATTTGAGGGTCCAACTCGAAGCCTGCACTGCAGTGCTTGTCCATGTTTTTGTCTGTGTTTGCAAGAAGCATCTTATTGCAACTAGCATCTGATTGCATTAAAATGCATTTTGTTTGCCCAAGCCAGGAGGTGCAGCTTGTTACGTCAGGCTGCCCTGGACTCTCGTTCTTTGCTATTTCACCAACCATAATGTCATCTACAAATGTCATCAGGAGTAGTTTTATATTTACTTCCACATCACTGATGAATAGTATAAGGGAAAACTCTAGTAACACTCCTCTTCAACAATAATTCTGCACTGAGAATTACTTTCAGAGATCTGTCAGTTAGGCAGTTCTTAACTCATTTCGCGTCTGCTCTTGTCCTGAACCCAATTACTTTTGCTTGGCTAAAACATATCTTATAGGAAGTCATCCAGTCTCCAACCTGAAAATGTCATGAGATGGTGATTTTTACCAATCCTCCTATTAAGTTTCTGCAATGATTGATCACTATGAACCACGTACATCTTCATTGCAATGTGATCTTTTCTCTGAATTCAACTTCTAGTTATCAATTCCGTTTACGACTTTCCTAGCCAGATTAAACAATTCTTTATACCTGGAATTCCCAAGCAGATCCAGTATTTCCATTCACTCCCTATCCTAAATTATGTAGCTTTAAATTACCTCCTGCCGGTCCTGTGCTTCATTGACTGATGTTATATTTCTGCTAATGTGTTGTGCTTCTTATTCATCTTACTGCTTCTATGTTAGTTTATAAAGCCTTAAATATATATGCATACATATATTCAAGGCTATATAGACATATATATGCAAAATTGTAATCAGTATGAAAACTGTGATTGAAATCCACACCATCATAGATCAACAATGCACATGGGAATCCAGGATAGGTTTTGATGCTTATTAGTGATTAGTTTCTTTGAAGTTATTTATGACAGAAAGAATTTTGTGTGCTTACGAGATCAGAGTTACTTGTTTGCTCAGGAAAGACTGCGAAATATAACCACAACTGTAAGAGCAGTAACAAACTGATGGATGTTGAAAGAGCTGCAGGAGGCAAACATTCAAAGGTTTTCAAAAGGACTCGCATGTCTGAGCAGCCCGAGCAAAGGGCAGGTCCTGGTCTTCTGCTGGTGTGTCAGCAAGCGCTGCATCATTGAGCCTTCCAACTTGTGTATGCTGCCTGATTACAGAGCAATGTTTAGTCACTGGTTCCGAAGGGGGAAGAAGGCTGAGGAAAGATCTGGTAGATAAGAAAGTCTGGACTTGAACATAAGCCTCCCATGGGGTCATCTCCCACAAYGTTGCTAAGCTACCAAGGTTTTGTTCTGATCGTCCTGGTTGAGAAATCAGAGACAAAATCTTTTTCTTTTGTTTCTGGACAGTAGCGAGTGTGGCATAGTCTTTGTCAACATCAAGAAGATGCTAAAATAAGGATAACAGTAGTCAGTTATCAAAATAATGTACAAGAGAAATGGTTTGGGGATGCTGGGGGTATAAATATCCGAAGCCCATGGAGAATCAACCAAAAGAGGGTGTTTATGTCTTCTAAAATTAGTTTTGCACTTGGTTTCCAATCCTTTGGCCCTGAATTTTGATTCTTGCCTGCCATTGTTCACACAACAATGTTGAAACTTGATACCACATGTCTGAGGGATTTACAAAATAAAAGGGCAACTTTAAAAATCACTGTTATTTCTAGTTTGGGACCAATTGTTCAAACAGCTGGATTTCCAATTCTTGAGCAAAAAATGGGGSGATTGAAAGACATTCCCATTTCCCCCTTGTTTTCAACTGTCATGGAATATAATCGCTTATCGCTTACATTGTAATRGGATACAATGAATTGCTAACTATTGCATGTCTGAGAGTTTATGTGTGTGTATATAGATAGATGATAGATAAATACATAGATAGATAGATGGACAGATGGATGGATAGATATCTTCTATGTAAAGCTCAGAAATATGCTAGACAGTTGAGAAGCTAAAACACATAAGGAAACTGGTCTCATTTAAGCAATTAAAACAATTGTAAATGGTTATTTTTAATGATTTTTTTGTACTTTTGAATCATATAAAGTGTTACCAGTGTTTTACTGGGGGATTTGCAAGATACATTTTTTCTTTCACATTAACTTACAAATCACCCAATAATTCTGCATAACATTAATTCATACCTTGAACCTAGAAAGACTTATATACATATTTAACTCAATATGTTATTTATATAAAAATAAGGCTCATGGCCTTCATTATAAAACATCTGCCTGTCTCATGCAGTCAAGGTTATGTACAGATTGTTAGACACAAATAGGAAMCTCATCTCAGGTCTGCTGCAGGAACCAAACCAACTTCATGAATGCCATAGTATTTTTTAAGTGAAAAGAACAAAGAGAAGGAAATTTCCTTTTTCAGATTATCCACTTACTTACATTGTGCAAAATCCCTGACACACAGCAGAGTCAGAGGGAGGAGATTTTTTAAAAAAAGAAAAATGTTCTAGGTCTAGAAGACAAAACCATAGCTAAGAAAACCTTTGATGTCAACCCTGATCCACCATGATTTACRCACACACATCCTACAAGGTGACCATTCAAAGGAGTGAGTCTTTTTCTCCTTACGAAATTTATCTTGATGGGTCTTTTCAGAGTTTGAGGTCTACAGGTAACCAGGTGTGATTTTTTTTTTTTTCCGGTTATACATAAGACAGGCCTAAAAATAACTTTGGGTCAACCAAAAACTTCCTTTAGTAGGTTTGAGGTTTTTTTATTATTATTTTTTTAGTCTCCCCCATGTTTTCAAAGTAAGCGAGCATTAAATAAGTCATTATCTCGATTGCTTCCCAAATTGAACTTCTTAGTTTGAAATTATTTAAGTGGAGCTGCTTAAATACATCTGAATATGTTTATGTATACTCTCTAGAAGAAAAGAAATACAAGATAAAAAGAGCAAAGGCTTACAAAACACTTTCTATCCCAAACTTATTAAATATAAACAAGCCACTATTTTCTAACAAAGTAAAATCAAAAGTGATTTTTTTCTTTTTTTTTGGAGTATTTTGGTCCATAATTTGRTTTTCTGTGTTAATCCAATCAAGCCAATTATTTTGTAACTGTGTGTAGGTTTATTCCAAGGAGGAAGATGATGGTCAATGGAGCTCTTCGACACACAGAATTTACCTGCCAAAAGTTTTCGAAACCAAAATTCTTCACAGGAAAATGTCACTGGCAACTCTGCCAAGAAATGTTGAAACTATTTCTTTTTGTTTCATTCGGATACAAAATGACAAAATGTAGCTCCAGTTGGGTGATTTAATTTAAACAAACAAACCTCCCTTCCACGTCAAAGCRCTGATTCAAAATGACAGTTCTTGTTTGGTTTCAATCAGAAATGTCAACATTTTCAGCGTGACATTTCTGATTCAAAAGTTTTTGAGTTGCGTATTTGTTTGGGATGGAGGTGGGATTGATCTGTTGGTCATCGAGTTTTTTTGTGTATTTTATTGATTTGTTTATTTATTTCCTCCTATTGGTGGAGAGAAGCGGGAGGAAAGGACCATGGGAGAAGAAGGATGGCCACAGCCTGTTGCTTCTACCCAAGCTCATCACTTTGGGATTTGYAGGTATCACGGCAGAGGTCAGTCATGTGGAGAGATCCAAAGGGAAATAATGGCTTTGTGTGTTTTTATCCAGGAGTTTTTCCTGGAAAGCATGAGGAAACACGRTGGGGCTAAGGGCACATACTCACCCATGTAGTTGAGTCTGCTGAGGGTTGGTGAGGGCTACGCTGGCATCTCCTACCAAAGCTCTCCTACCCAGCTGGTGTTAGATTGGGACCTGTGTCGTAGATATGTTGCTACACATTTAAGGGGTCCTGGCATATCAATAAGTCTCCGTGGCTGGCGGGGGTCAACCCAGGTAGTCCTTGCATCAGTTGAACCCCAAATTCAGATCACTCGGATGATGGCCTGCRGTCACCATTTGTCCCAGAGCAAAGGGGAGAAACTCGGTGTGCTTCGAGCCTCCTGCAACAGTCTGGGACAGGGATCCCTGTGGCACCATCKCTGCAAGGGATCAAACATGCAGAGGTACCCAGGGGGGTACTGCCTACTCCCCCCCAATGTTACCTTCACCTGTAAGACAACTTCCACAGCTCCATCCCACAAACCTTTCTCTTTCTGGGGGTTCATCCTCATCACCTGCGTGCTTACTCAGGCAAGCCAACAGTTTACTCCTGCGAGTAAAGGTTTGCCAAACTGGCAACCCAAACGGCAGCGTCATCCAGACTGCTGGCAGAGCAAGTGTGGGAAAGCAAAAGCCCAAGGACTTGGATTTTGCACAGCTCCGCTGGCCAGGAGCTGAATTCGTGCTGTATTTTGGGCAGTTACTGCTTCTTACTGAAAGGTGTGTGTGGGGCTTTAATCCTTAATATAGGCGTTGGTAGTCCTTGTTTGTCTCCCCCAGCTCCAGAGAGGGATTCCTCACCTCAGGTCTGAACAGCAGTCACTGGACCCCAAAAATCTCCCGCGTAGGTCCTGAGCCCGCAGGGTCTGTGCTGTGAAAGGGATAGGGGGGGKGGGGTGGGAGGGGGGCGTGGAAGAGGGAGAGATTGGAGTGGGATAAATACCACTAACCTGAGTCTCACCTTCTCTGCCTTTTCTCCCCTGCCCCCATCACTGCTGCTGTTGTGTCAGGTAGTGGCACTGTTGAGTACATTAACCCAGGGCTGAGCATTGCAGCCACACCGAGTGTGTGTCTGTGTGTCTGTGTGTGTGTGTGTGTGTGTGTGTGTGCGTCCGATCATTACCATTCCCTCTCCCCCCCCCCGCCCGCCCCAGTGCTGCAGGACTCGGGGAGCGAGCGAGAGAAACAGAGGAAAGAGAGAGACGGAGCCATCAGCCCCCAGATCTGCCTAAACAAATCGCCGCCCCTTGCAGGGAGGGAGAGGGAGAGAGGGGGGAACCAGACCAAAAGACAAAATAAAAGACAGAGAAAGGAAAATCCAGCGGGGAGCAAAAAGCAGCCCCCAGCCGCCCCCTTTCCGAAACTGTACTCTCAGCGCGGAGGGGGGG
>JASVER010000035.1:4442929-4477821 GCA_030449065.1 Oceanodroma leucorhoa
TTTTTTTCTTTTTCTCTCTAAAGCCTTCCTATGGAGCTCCGTGGTGGGGATTCAATAGAATTCTGTACAGGGGAATAATTCTCTACTGAATTCTTCAGTTCTTTTTCAGAAGGGATCAGAGACGTGAAGCTTAACTGGGGGAGTTTAGTAAGTGTTTGAACAGGATTGTATACATGCAAGGTATTATAGTAGGCATCTGGGCAAAGTGTTATTATACATGCCCACTATTCCTAAGGTTGYAAAAGAGTTTAAAATATTAACCCATATATTCACATTCTTGTAACTTCCATAAACCTTCACCTAATGGGCTGAAAAATGTCATGTTTCTCTTTGCTTGATGGCAATTTTCTTCCTGAAAGGTTGAGTAAATTCTCTCCAGCTGTCAGATGTTCCTTTCATTTTTTCCCAATTTATTCAGAAAAAGTGATGGTGGRGGAAGAAGAGGAAAACACTTTTCCCTTTTAAATTATTCTAACCATATGCTTTTAAACAGGACAGCAGTCTAACCTGCTGGACTTTGAGCTGATAAGTGGATATRAACATAGGGCTTGTTGAAGGCCTCTGTCTTCTTTTGGTGTGTGAGGGTAACCAAAAAATGGAGGTCATGGTTTCTGAAGCCATGACAAATTAGAAGTGTCATTGTAGGCATCCTAAAGTCGATCAAGATCTTTYAGTCTGTTGGCTTCAAGGGAGTGGCACTGTCCTTAAAAATCCTGCTGGTTAAGTGTCATAAATGGCATTTGCTGTAGKTGTTGGTTTACGTTAGATCCCAGTTCTGTGTCATGGGAGGTAGTCACAGAAAGATCGGTCCTGCTCCTCCATCCTTTTATCAGAGATGAAGAYACACCTGCTCTTAAAACATGCTGCCTTTTAAGTGTGGCTTTCAGGCCAGAACATTTTCTTCAGGCTTAGCTCAGTGAACAGACCTCCCAGGGCCCTTGAGGAAAATCTCTGAAAGAAATAKTGTGAGCAGCAATTAAAATAACAATAAGCTGCAGTGTTGCCCTAGGTAGGGACTGGGGCCCTATTCAAACCTGCATCCATCTCCAGCTGGGGAGCAGTGGTATGGATGTCTCAGCTCAGCGGTCTCTTGACACGTCAGAGCCCACAGACCAAACTTTGCTTGGTTGGGTCCTAAATGAAGGACTCGSATTACGAGACAGAGACCTCTATGTCATCAATGGAGACAGGGGGCACCCACAACTGACTTGACCTTGGATTTCCCCCCAAATTCTGACCGCATCCCAACCTTTAACATCCTCCTGAGGTCAGTGGCATTACAAGAGAATAACAACCCAAAGTCCTGGTCCTGCTTGAATAGAGATCTGAATCATTAATCTGGTGCTCCCCATCCTATTTGCCACCTCGGAGAGAGTCTGATGTGTGCAATGCTGCACAAAGAGCACAATGAAGTGGTTCAACTGGAGAGGCCTTTCGGGCGTGCAGGTACTCAGCAGGCTCTTATCTCCCTTCTGACTCAACTTCTCCCAGTACTTCTGTAACCGCTTCCTCTTCAGCCTCATTAGAGGCGAAGCTACTCCTTTCCTTTGCCCGTAGCAGCTGTCGGTTATCTTGCCTTTATTCCTGGCCTTGGGTCTTCCCACTGGCACGCTCTCGACTAACGTTTATGCCTCTTGACGTCGCTGTCCCGGCACCGTGGGCTGCTCTTTGCCCTGTGCTCATCCAGCCGCGTCCACTTGTGTCCTGCGTTGCTTTTRCCTCCTGCTTTTTCTTCTGCAGTCTATGAGGCTTTAAGGGTATTTCTTGTTTTGCTGACCCAGACACTCTCTCCTCCCTCAAAGCTGAAAGACTGATACATTCTGCAAGGCAAAGCAGTCTCAATGCCTTCCTCTAAATACCCCAAATTATTGCTCCTCTTCTTGCATGCCCTTTTTATACCCTATTTTCCCACAGTCCCCCTCTTGATTCTGGGGATGCTTGGTACRTTATATAGTACCAAGCAAGACACCACTGCTTACTCAGCATGGAAACACACAGTGCAAGCCTGCATGGACAAAATCCAACCCTTCTTATTCCTAGTCTCATTTGAAGCATGCAGAATTGAGTAATATAGGATGTGTTGTTTGTACAGCCTCTAGACTGGGCACAGGATAGATCCTGGATCGAAGCCTTTTTGGTCCTCCTTGTGCCATCACTTACGGCTCTGAGGAATGGATGCTGAGCCAAGACCTGGTGCATTCCCTATCAGATGTGTTGCTTTATTTTATTTATTTMTTTGTTTTTCCTGAAGGAAGGAAAGCTGGTGTATTTGGCACTTGTGCAAGCGAAAATGAAATAATGGAAGAGGGGAAAAAAAAAAAAGGAGGGAGGAGGAGTCCCGTGGCAGCAGCAGTAAATAAAAATAAACCTCTCGTTAATGATTTATAGAGAGAAATCATTTTCCACACGTTTCAGGGTGCAGAGGGAAATGTTTGATCAGAGGGAGAAGGAGAGATTATTGCCCTACCACAACGGTGTTAGAAGGAGGCTACTGTGTCTGATGGCAGCTCTCCAAGAGCAGAGTTGATCTAGGAAAGTTTGGTAACACAGATGATGGAATTGTGCACGGTTTTGCTTTCTGTGGCTGGTCTCTGTGCCAATAACCTTTCCCTAAATACCCATAAAAATTTCCATTTGTAGCCTGGAGTGGCTGCCACTACCTCCAGGATGGTGCGCTTGGCAAGAGCTGGCTAGAACGGAGTAAGCCTTCCTCGTGCACGTTGACACTTTTTCCCAAAGAGTTTTATGGCTGTTGTTAATGGAATGCGTTTTATCCTTGTAGAGGCACACACTGCTGCACCCAGCAGAGTGCTTGGGGTATTCTCTTGGATCATCTCAGGAGTTACCTTTGATTATACRTCACACCGAGAGTGATGATGCCTGKTCTGGGAGCTCAGCAACCTGGTGTTGACCTGACATAGGCAAATCTCCTGGCTTGGCTCTTTGTGTTGTAATGAGCTGGAGCATAGCTGGCATCTCATTCTGTTTTCTAGTGTCCCGGAGGCCTAATCTTCACARGGGTGATGGGTAAAAATGACACACCAACTCTTGATTTCATTGGGATCAAAYGCTATTCCTTGATTCAGAGATGTAAATCCAGTGAACCCAGCCCAGCTTTATAGCAGTCCTGCAGCAGCGTTTGTCTCGGAGGGCAYAAGAGGGATGAGGTTGGTCCTTTAGGGACCAGAAGTCAGCACAAGGAGGTGTTTACAGGTCTGATGACCGTACTCCCTTGCCCAATGCCCAGATACAGCTTTAGGTTGTAAGTGAGTAGATTTATAAAACCTTGGCACAGTTCTTAGGCAGAAGATTGTAAAAGTCCTTGGGCAACAAGATGGACATCCCTCCTCCTACTGCAGATGGGTGCTTTGCTACACTGGCTGTTGCCACAGCTGTACCTTGGGCAGTATTGCTTTTATGGGCCTTGTGATTTATGGCCATGTCAGTTGTTTAATCATTCAGTTGGCCCTCCCTTCAGCGCTGTACGATACTTAGTTACTTACATAGAAAGGTGACTATCTGATCTAATTATGGAGTCTCAAACCTAATTATGGAGTCAAATATGATTCCATAATCTACTCTTAATGTCTCTATGTTGAGAAGACAGATACACACATGTGTAATGTGCACACTTACATGCCTCCGTAATTAAGGATACGCTTAGGCTCTCATTTATTTCTGTCTCTTTATCTTAGGAGGGATGCTTGCAGCCTCATCTGGCTGTGAGAGTTCTTTGAGTTATCTCGTCTTTTCCCCTCCAGTGTGGCTTTTCCTGGCTCCCTTTGCCAGGCTTGGGCATGCCAAGGCAGAGCCATCAGTCAGCATTACTCAGTCACKCTGGTAGAGGTGCAGAGGGCTGGTAGCACTTAGATTCAGGGCAATCCGATGGAAACGAGTGAAGATTACATTCTGCTGCTGTTCTGGTAACTGCCATTAATCCTTGCTCCTTGTTTTCCTGTGGATAGACCACACCTGGGAGAGCTTACATGCCTTCCTTTCAGAGAAAGCCCTCACATAACCCATGCAAAATCAGAGGCAGAGGTGGAAGGACTGGAACAAAAGCAGTGTTGGAGGCAGAGGGACCACATGGAGAGGAACCACCTTTCTTCTGTGTAACCCCCTGTGCATCTAACTCACCCTACTAATGAATCACATGCCTCAGTTAGTTAGTTAGTTTGATAGACAATCTGTAGATTACAGGCATTCACATATGGTTATTCCACTTGCAATTATTCATATCACTTGAGGGTCTTGTACTCTATCTATTGTATATTCACATCTATTTTATACATGCCTATATCCAGGTATATCTTATAGATGGGAATTTTAGCAGTGTGCTTAAAATTGTCATGCAGTAGAGAGGCCAATTTGCCCAGCACTGGAGAGAGACCAAAAAATACATCACAGAAGCATAGAATGTGTGGGTTGGAGGGACCTCTGGAGATCATCCAGTCCACCACACTGTTCAGCGTAGGGTCACCTAGGGCAGGATGCTCAGGGCTGTGCCCAGCTGGGATTTAGACATCACCAGGCCATCTCCAATTCTTTATTATGAGATGATGTTAATTTGTTTTGCTTGAAGGGGAAGTCYTTCTGCCTTGTTTCTGTCCTGAGTGATGCAAGGCAGGGGAAAAAAAGAGGGTGTTTCCTATGGGATCTATAGTGTGGATGGAAAATAGCTGTCACAGTAATTTTTCCAGCTCCCTGCCAAAGCTGCGTTGTTCTTTCAGAGTATCATGGCCACAGGAAGTAACTAAGGCTGTGGTCCGAAGATGTGATAAATCTARCTCCAGGGCTCTGAGCAGCAGATTAAATACAGTACTGGTGCATGATACTGATCCAGTATAAATTCATTCTTCTGGTTCAAATTTGTTCAAAAAAAAATTGCAGTGGTTTAATTTTATCCCAGCAGACTTTGTATTGCGTCATACTATGTCACTTGTCTGCACCACGCTGGCTTTATGTGCTCACGAGTTTTACCCATCTTCTGGAACTGCCTTTAAATTGGCATGAAGAAAGTCTTCACCCCCATCTTATGTGCTTTGGTCCCTTCGATAGAAGTATCATCAGATGCCTGTACCTGATTTGCATCAAACTTGTGCTGTTGATCATCTGGCAGTGCATGGACCAGGACCGCAACCACGCTTGAAATTCCTAGTTTTTTTGCAAAGCAATAATGAAGAAATAGGTTGGAGCTTTTTTTTTTTTTTTTTGTACTCCTAATGTGGGTTAACTGAGTTCAGTGCAGCTTGCTGCATGCCAGGCTGTTGGGTTTTTATGTCCCGTGATGGATTCTGAAGTTTCACTGACACTTCTCATAAAAGCAGGTTTCTGACCAAAACTTTCCCTCGGGTGTAATGTGGGTTGTCCATTGGCCTCTGCCCCAGAGGCAGCTGCATTTCAGCAGTGGCATATATAATCGAGGAAGCAACCCGGGAGTCTTTGGAGTGAAAGGTGATATCTCATCATTAAATATTGCTGTATAGTCTCCAGTGCTTTGTGGTGAATAGTTTTAAAAAGATGGAGTGCAAAGAGGCTTCCAGGATTTCTGATATTTTGCAGGGATTAGGGATTTAACTGTATGTCACATGAGAGAATGTGAGATCCAAAGGCAACATGATAGATGTGGGGTTCGAGAAGATGTGGGCTCCACTTCACATTCACTATGACACTCTCAGACTCGTGCCTCAGTTTCTCTTCACTTGAACCTGTTCAATACAAATTTTTTTTCTTAAGGCATTTTGGACTCTATGGATAAAACGAATGCAGTCTCAGGAGCTACAGACATGGCTGGGATTAGCGTACTATGGGATGTGGGCAGCATCTTTTAAAATTCCTCCGAGCTCTCTGCTGGTGCTCCCGGTGCTTGAGCAAATCAGAGCAGCAGCACAAATGCTGGGCAGCTGAACCTGGCTTGCTTGCATTTGCCTAATCAGCGTTTGCTTGTTACTAATGTGGTTGCTCCTGTGCATAGGGCAAAAGCCATGCCAAGTGTTATACCCACTTTCACTTCGTAGAGAATCCCAAATAGGTGGATTTCTCCCCCCTGCTGTGGGCTCTCACCTCTGTTTTTGTCCTCAGCGAATTTTCAGTTTAATCACTTTATAGGCCTGGCATCTGAGTACTTGCAAGCATGAGTAGTTGCCTGAGGCAGGAGAAGGGAGCGGATTCAGAATCCTTAATGGGAGGCATCTAGTATGACCCAAAGGGAGGTCTTGTACCTCAGGCCTTTGCCTCCAGAAGTGTGTTTGAGGTGCCCAGAGGAGCTGATAAGAAACATGTGAGCAGCCGCAGCCAAGCTGAGCATGCAGGCGTTTGATTATTTCTCAGTACTTATCAGAGGAAGCGCGAATCTTCCTAATTAAGAGCTAATGCCAACTTCTGTGAAATTTGTTGTCATTCACCTGTGAATTATCCTCCTCAAATTTAACTTGACTGCAGGAAGCCTGCTAGCGGTAACACTTTCCTCTGGGAGCTTAATTCGGATGGTAAAAYGCCTCTGTAGTTGCTTATTGAATGGGACTTGATGCTGGTGAGCCTTGGAGGCCTGGAAGGGCAGTTTGGGTGAGCACTTAAAAGTCTAGACAGCCCCCATCTCTCAGGTTTTTAAAATAGAGCTAGAGGTCTCCTGGAAAATCTGTTTCCTCCCTAGATTTCCAGATCTGCACATTGCCAACTAAGGCAGAAGAGCTGCTGGAAGAAAAGTGTTCATCACCATCCCTTCAGCACTTCTGCTCGCAGGCAGCCTGGAGAGGGGAGATGGGGAGGCTTCCAAAAGAGGTTGCACGTTCAGAAGCCTGAAGTGAGGTTTCCTAATTAGTCAAAGCGCAGGTAGCCTGCCCAAACAAGAAAGACAAGTATAATGTCCCTGCACCCAAGTCATTTAACTATTAACCCTGGAGGAGAGTAAGGAGATACCTAAAACAATGACCCACTTAATTCTGCGTGGCGTTTGAGCGCAGGGTTGTTTGTTGCTACCTGCGGGTCTGGTGATATCATCATCTGCAGGCTCTCAGCAGAACAGGAGGCCAATATTTTTAAGTGGGATTTTAAGGTGGATTTGGCATGAACTCGCCTGACGCTGGTGTAATGCAATGACTTTACTCATTTGTTGCTTGTTTCTACTGACTTGGAGGCACGTGGCCAAGAAGGGATGAGGATTTGGGCATCATGACCCAGAGCTTGGGTCCAAGACCCACAACCAGACTTTGGAGCAGGAGCCTGGCTTTTTATTCACCCTCCATAAAACATTACCCAATGATTCAAAACCTGCAAGACCATTCCCAGCTTGGAGTTGTGAGTTTTATTTCAGCTCCCATTCAACATAGGGTCCCACGGGGGTTRGTGCATTACGCCAGCGGCTGTGGTCCTTTCCCTGAACCCTTGGCAGCTGCGGATGCATCCTGCTGCCCGGCCTGCTGAGCTAGATGCTGCCTGCCAGAAGCCTGCTCTTTTTCACCAGCAGCGAGAGAGGTTAAAAACCTGTGGGCGGAGGCCGGCACAGAGTGCCCATTGTACGTGCGTGCATACCAGAGCAGTAACTCCCTGGAATGCTGCACCGCCGAGCTTTTACCACCTTGTGTTTGTGTTGCAGCCCAGGAGTGTGTGTACATTGCGTCCCTCTCCAAGGAGATTAACAATGTGAAATGGCAGATAAATAGGACGGTCTTTTTTTTTTTTTTTTTTGTGATTGGACCGGTTGGAAGAGGAAGGTAACCCTGACTCCCATCACCTCCATAGGCACAAAGGAGAGGTGAGGTGCAAGGTTGGTCAATTAGGTGGAGCAGCTCCTTTCAACTGGGTGGCTTTAATGTACTAATTGCGTTAGTAATTAGCGACTACCACATGGTAAACACTTGGGTTCAAAACTATGTAAGGGCATTAACTAACCCACCCTGCTATGGGTTTGAATGAGGTAAGCGTTATCCTCGTTTCACAGGTGGGGAAATGGAGAGACTTGCTGACTTCAGGGTGAGTCAAGGCAGGCATACAGGACACCTTGGGTCTGTTAGTTCTTCAAGATCACCTTAAATGAGACTAGTGGCAGCAGCAGCTGGAAAATGAGTCTCCTCCCTATTGTCAGATGTGCAACTTAAACATAAGTGGTTTTATGGTGTACTTCTATCTACTATGAGCTACAGAAACCACCTCTAAGGCCAGATGGCAGTTCAGGCTCTATGATAGATCTTTTTTTTTTTTTTCTTTTTTCCTTCTGTGAGGGCTGTCAGCTTGTGCTATTTATGGGAACTTTATTTGAATTTGTGTCTGCTGAGACCTGGTGGAAGTCACCCAATCATTTCATGGAGCTCTAGGATGCTTAGGACTTTCCATTAACAGCCATATGTGCCAGGGTCAGACAAGTGACCCATGGCCATACTCCAGTGGAAATGTGGATCTATAACTAATAAAAGGTGCTTGTTATTACTTCTTTTTGAATCTTGAGCTCATGCGAGGTATTTTTAAAAAGCAGAAAGAAGCCAGTGGTACAAGGTCATGTGATTTTTCTTGGTGAGCTGTGCTTTAAAGTAGAATAGTCTACACTGATAATGCTGTTATGATTTGGTGATAGGTAGCAAGATGATTTTTGTTTTTCCTTTATGGTTTATTGCTACTAAGAATGACCTGGGAAATCCCTGGCTGTGCTCAGATCTTGCTTGCAGTTGGTTGAGGGGTGGGGTTTGGCAGGCTAGCAGAGCTAATCTAGCAGGGAGCTACTGCTGAAAGAGTAGGTCTGCACCCTCAGCACCTACTCCTGGCAATGCCTTTTTGTTTCCTTCTCCGTATGCCAGAAGTGATATTCCTCTGACCCACCAGGAAGCCGTTTCTGCTAAAGTAATAGAAAATATCTTTGTTGCTCTCTGAGATACTCTTCTGCTAATTTTGTGCAGACTGGCTTGGCTTGGCTTACCAYGACGAGTGGTGGGACGCGGCTATATAGGGGATTTTAGGGAGGGTATACGAAGGCACCTCAACACCTTTAAAAACACTCTATGTGTATTTTTTTAACCAAATGTTTGGTATTTGGCTTAGCCTTTCTATGTCATTGGGTGACACATCTTTTGCGTCAGTTGAACATTCACAGCTTCTCCCATTAACTTTGGCTGAGACTTTGTAAGGTACTGAATATGAGTGCTTCCATCTCAAAGGGTTCAATCTGTGATGTTTTAAAGAAAGCCCACATCTGAAAGGATGAGAGCACAGTTTTTGCTTCACTCAGCCCAAGCCTTTGCCACAGAGCATCAGTACCCAACGACATGAGGAATGCTGGAAAACATTGAGTTTAGCTTTCCTTCATCGCCCTCAATATTCAGGTCCCTGATATGCCCTGCAAGAAACCCAGGTGGATCCTCCTGTACTTCCAGCATCCCAGGGAGCATCTTGGGCTGCAGCCAGTGTGTGCTTGGCCCAGTGTGTAATGAATAATTCATCCAAAGCAGGGTCTCCCCTCAGAATAGCTGACAGCCGAGGGCATCTCTCTCTCTTGCCTGGGAAGTGGGGAAACAGGGAGTTTGAAACTCTTCTGCCGGATTCATAGGGCAACACCATGTTTTCTGTGCTGTGATTATTGTTTAACCTGAGGCAAGCAAGTGTCTGCCTTTATTTTTTTTTTTCCCCTTTAAAAAACCCTGTGACAGTGAGCACTTTGAAGTAATAAAGAAGTTCATGGGTRTGGAGAGCTGGTTGTCCCCTCATTTATTTCCCAAGTCCAGAGTTGAAGGCATTTGCATTTATACACGATTTTTGGGGGGTTCTATATATCCATTTTCATCAATTTAAAAATACACGTGACTATCGTTCCTTGCTCTACTATACCAGATCTAGCCCTCAGAAATGCCGGCCAGCCTTGGTTCCCATTTTGCTTCAAGGAAGGCCCTTGAGATGCTGCAGGGGAAGCCCAAGCATGCCCCGATTCAGTCATCTCCACACTCGCCTTCGATACGTGTGCGCATGCTAACTTCCTTTTTTTCTTCTCCTTTCTTTTGACAGTGGCAGATTTGGTTTCTTCTGAGCTCCTTGCAGCCTCTGGGCAATCGGGACGTTGAATTCGGCAGACAGTTACCATTCGTTCCCTGGGATCGTACCGGCCCTTGCTCTCCTCATCCCCTCCCGCGCTCCCCTTCCCTCTGATAAAACTCCAGGGCGTTGCGGTATTGCCATGGAGCCCAGGGAGACTTTGGGCAGCTCCCGGCAAAGGGGGGGCGAGGCAGACTTTCTGCCAGCCGCCGTCACCTCCGCGAAGCCTCCGCCTGCCTCCGGCTGCGCGGGCGAGACAATGCTGCCTGCGGCGGGCGCAGGGAAAGGGATCCCGGTGAGCGGCGAGAGGCTGGAGCCCGAGGAAGAGGATGAGCTGGGTTCTGGGAGAGACGTGGATTCCACTTCCAATGCGGACAGCGAGAAATGGGTGGCAGGAGACGGCCTGGAGGAGCAGGAATTTTCCATCAAGGAGGCTAACTTCACGGAGGGGAGTTTAAAACTAAAGATCCAGACCACCAAGAGAGCTAAGAAGCCCCCAAAGAACTTGGAGAACTATATTTGCCCTCCTGAGATCAAAATCACCATCAAGCAGTCTGGGGAGCAGAAGCTTTCCAGAGCTGGGAAAAATAGCAAAGCGGCTAAAGAGGATGACAGATCACACTCCAAAAAGAAGGTAAGTCCTAYTCTTTCCTATATTTCCCCTTTCTCCTGAAAGCAGAGGGAGAAGGTAGGATTAAACCTGCTCAAACAGTTTGTGTCCGAGGCATAACCTTTGCAAGGTTTGCAAAACCCCGCTTGGCCGCGGAGGAGGTAATACAGAGTGGGTACCACCCTGCACTGCCGCGTACGCCGCAGGGATGATCTTGAACTGTCCTTCAGAGGAATCAATTCGGAAGGGATCAAAAGTTCAGCCAGGCCTCTTCTATATTTGTGAGTAATTGAGATTTAAGATTAATCATTACATGAGTGATAAATGAAGGAGTCCACTTCTACTGCTTTGTGTCTGAGCGCTAATGCTCGAGCCTTTTGGCAGTTAAAGCTTTCAACTACGTTTTTAAAATACAGGTATGTGCACGGTGAACAATTGAATCCATTCTCGTATACTGGGCGAAGGGCTCCATTATTCTTGATTACAGTATTGTGCTAGCAACACTATAGTTATGCTTCAGAAAATACTTCCATTATAAGTCTCATTTTCTTCCAGATGCGTATCATTTTCTTGAAATACCCTTTTGGAGAKAAATTTTTGGTACTTTTAAGTTTGGGTAAAAATTGATCTTTTTTCTTTCATTTAGTCAAGGAGAGGAAGAGGGAGGGGAAAAGAARAAATCCTTTCTTTGTATGAGCTGTTCTCAGGAGCACCCTTTTGTTTTGCTGTTGGCTTGATTGTTGGCTTGATTTTTCAGTAATGTGCACTTAGTCTTTGAAACAAATTTAGTTCAAGTGTTTTAAGCAGCACTGGTGGGGCAGGGACACCTGGTGACTACTCATGTTATTTTGGGTGTAGTGGTGTCTTCTGTCCTAGRCGTTAGACAAAGGAGCTTTGGTCAGGTTGAGGCTTTATCACAGTACAAATACTTCACCGCTGCCTCCTTAGCAACATGTGGGCATCATGGTGAGTTCAGAGAGGAACCCATATTTGATGAAAGACTCATGAGCATATCCAAAACCTGGACAAATTCATCTGGGATGTAAACATCCACTGATTAGTGCTCAGGGGTGACGTGGCTTTCCTGCTCATGCAGCTTGGATCCCTTGCTGTGCAGAAGGTCCCCACTTCTCCCATACCTTATACGCACGATGGATGCTCACAGGCCTACTTTAAGCCTTGAGGAGGCTAATTGCCAACGGCTGTCCCTGGAGACAGTCTCCTCGGCAGACTGACTTAGACCAAAAATCTGATAACTCTAAATCGCTTTTTGAAGCATCAACTTTTCCCACTGACGCAAGGCAGAGCCCAGGGAGGTCATCATTGCTCACTCTGAGAATACTTCTTTTAGAAGCTGAACTTGGAAAAAAAAAAAAAAAAACCAAAATCAAGGGGATTTTTTTTCTTAGAATCCTGCTAGATATCATACTCCATGTGCATGAAAAAAACCGGTCTTTTTAGCACAGCAGAGGTTTGGCCTGGTAATACAACAAGAAGAGATTTTCCCACCTATTGAGAAGGATGGGCTGTCTTCTTAGCACTGAGCAATGTCTTATTTCCACTCCTCTTTCCTCCCTGAATACTTATAGAGGTCTCAGGGGAGCTAGCAGYTGTGTGAGACCATGCTCTGTGACAGCAAAGGTGTCACAAGCAATCCCTCCATGGCCATGCAGGGAGGAAAAAAGTCTTGCAGACCACTGCCTACCGTGCGTTGACTGTGGAGAATATGACTGCTTAGAAGTCGGAGCTTTCATTTCTATTTATCACCCAGTCAGACAGGTACGGAAGGCAYGTTCGTTCTTCCATGTGGCCATCCAAAAAGGTTAAATAAATAAAGCTACCTATAAGGAAACTATGTGCAAAAAACCCAACCCCAACAACAAAAAAAAAGCACCGTGTGGTGTGGTTACGCTCAGGGTGAGACACTAATTGCAGAAAGATAAGGAGTTTGAAAGAAGCGGATCATGGCCCAAACGTGGCTGCATCCAGCTTACACTTGTGCTGCGAGGTCCGAGCTGGCTGGCGCTGTGCTCACACCCTGCGCGCAGGCTGGGAGCGCTTTGGGACAGCACTGGCCTAATCTGGCCATTAAAACAAAACAAAACAAAACACCCCAGCAGGTGGATGCTCTGAGCAGATGGGGAAAGGGCCGCCGCAGCGGCGCGTCCATTAGCATAACACCCAACGGCTGCCGCGCGGCAGCTGCTGAGCTGGGGCCGTGGCAGAGAAGTCCCCAGCAGGGATCTGGAGGACCCCGGTGCTGAGATCTCAAGGGGTTTGATAACCGGAGATCTGCAGCCTGCATCCCCAGGATGGTGAATATCCTGCATCTCTGCAGCCCAAGGGATTTCGCAGATGAGCGCCTCTTAGCTCGTGGGTTGCAGGATCAGGCCTTGGCTGCAAGCAGCTCATATCAAGGGGTGATGAAAGGTACTAGAGGAGAGGGAGGTTGTAAATTGGTGGGAGAAGGGTTCCAGTGCTGGCAGCGCAATTGCTTTCATGGCCGGGGCGTGTGTCTCATGGTGGTTACGGAGATTTTTTGGGGAAGATAGTTAGGAGGAAACAGCAAGTTGAAACTCGAATGGAGCTGAAGCTGTCTGGTCCACCTGTGGGTCTCCTTGGGGGAGAGAAGCATGCAGATGCCTTCTGCATGTACTTGCAAAACTGTTGAGAGCTGCGGTAGTGGTTAAAAAAAAAAAGTGATTGTCACGTTTAAATGATTCTGGCGGTTTTGATATTTCAGAGTTAGGCTGTTTGATTGCCTGTTGCTTTAATCAGCACAAACTCCAGAAAAGCAGCTACTGGCAGCAGCAGCAGGGAACAATGCATTTAAACCAGTGGGGCAGATCTTCAGCTGGCATCACTCCACTGTCCTCCATGGATTTTTGCCAGTTTGGCCCCATGTACACATTTCCCTTGCACATGGGAGCAGCACCTTTATTTGAGTTTACCACCTTGCTTACGGATGTAGGGCATATATACAGGCCCCACAGACCCATATATAAGGATGGAGAGCTAAGCATAACCTGAGCTGCAAGTGCCACGCTTGTGTCTCTGGTGGGTGGGAGAGGTTGTCCTGCACCTCACGGCATAGCACCTGGATTTATCTTTCCCCCTGAGGAGGAGCAAACTCTATCAGGACTTGAAAAATCACKTAAGTTTGTTGCATAATAATTTCAGCCACATCTCCAGTAGTCCCTAGTGCTTTGAAATACCACTTCAGCATTCTTGCAGGAGTTTCAATACACGCAGCACAGAGGGCAAGTAATGAAAACATGGAAGCAATTTAAGTAACAGCATGTGGGTACACAAAGGACTGGTAATGCCAGCAATGTAAAAAGGGGCTGTGAACTGGGGATATAGCATTTATTCAGTGGCCACTTAGGGAGGAAGAAGATATGCCTGTTCCTAAGCTTTCCACTGCTCTGCTAATTAGGCAATAGGGGCTAGTGCCTGATTTCTAAAGCTGTGGTCCAGGGAGCAGCGGTGATTAGAAGGGGGCTCTGCGCAGAGCCATGCTGCTCATGTGCCAGGGCCTGGGTTTTTTTTGCCTTTGATTCCAACTGCTACATTATATTAAAAGACGTAAACATACATTAAATACTTTCCTCATGTTGCTTTTCTGTGTGAGCAATCGCCCCGGGGGATGTTATGGGATCATGAATGGGAGGGGAGGGAATCCAGGAGAGGATCTTGCTGGGTACGGTTGCTGATGCCCTGGAGCAGGGAGGGAGGCAGRGGGTGAAAGAGCATCAGCGTTGGGAACCTCTGCTCTGCTGGCTTGAATGCTTGGCTRCAACCCAACCACTTTTGGGGTTTCTTTTAAGTCATGACCATGCCAAGTTTCACATCAGCTTCCTYTTCTTCAAAATAAGCGTGAACACCTCTTTTCCGGGGCTGCTCGGAAGGTGAATCGTAGTTTGGGCTKTCCATGCTGCCGCTTGTGTGGCAATTGGAAAGTGCACAAATGTTCTGTAAGCATTTGCTCTTATTTCAACCCTTGGGCGTCTGGGGATGGAGTGGGCTGAACCCTTGCCACTTCTAAACCCGCAAATGGCTCCATTTCATTTAGTCTGATTGGAGAGGGAGGGAAGAAAAAAGCCAGGAGCTCAAAGGTTGTCCTGCTGGCTTGTTGGCAAGCCCTGCAGCCACCGCTCTCCCACCTGCAGCAGGGTTGCTTGAGTCCAGCATCCTCAGCATCACTAAAGGTGCCTTTTCCTTCAGATACGGAAACATGTCRTCAGTCTGGAAGGGCACTGAAAGAGTGGCATCAAATGCAAATGCAATAAAGCAATCCATCAGCATTCCCTGCCTGTCATATAGCATTTAACAAGYCCCAGATGAGCAGTATTTGCCTGGTTTTGTTTTATTTCCTTTTTTGTTTTTCCTTGCTTGCATTTGCTGCTCTATTTTCTTGTGTCTGCAAACACTTCATTTTCCACCCCCTTCTTTCTTTAAGCATAGCCTGACAAAGTTTCTTGAGCTTCCATCATAAGCATAATGTTCTGCTTCGGGGGATGTAAACTCATTTTTTTGTAATTATTATTGCACTGGGGCTTTTTGAGAGCTTGGGAAGGGTGAATGTATTTTATTGCTGAGAGATAAGCAGCAGTAAGTCAATTGGAAGTAAAGCTTCCTTGTGTGCAGTCAGAGGAAACTCTTTCCTTGGATTTTCTTGCAACATCTTTTTGTCCTTTGAGTTCCTGTAGGTATTTGCAGTTTTGCTGCAGGAAGCAGTTCTAGTACTTTTTCCCTTGAAATTCAATTCATTGTCTTCCTTTCCTCTGCCCCACACACGGAACTTTCTCCTGCGGTTCACCTTTCCTTGAGGACTCTCTCACTTGCATGCTTTCCCCTTTGYACCCCTCCTTCTTCCAGAAGATCATGAACGCTTCCCCCCCTCTACCTCCCCCTTCTTTGCATCACTGACTGCACATTGCACTTTCCCTCCAGGTTCTCATGTGCATCCGCAGCTCTTGTCGGATTACCCCTGTGCCGGACTCCTCTCCCTGGTGATTTGTGTGCATGATCATCCAATTGCTCATAGTGCATGCTTACTCCTCTTTGCTCAGGGCATCCCCGTGTGAAATGTCCTCTGAGTCAGCTCTTCCTCTTGCGATCCCAAACGTGTCTCAGGGAGCTGACGTATGCGCTTGCTCCCRGTGCTGCGTGTGGCTTAGCAAGGAGGAGAAAGCACTTGCGCATTTGTGGTGGTACCTCCTTGAAGTGGCCGGCTTTCATTTACAGCTTCTTTTTCTTTTTTTTCCCAAAGGATAAAGCCTCCACAGCCCTTTCAGCCTGGACCTGTTTCTGTGCTGGTTCGGTCCCCACCCTTGCTTAGCAAAGCCTTGAGGCTGCTTTAAATGATGYTGGTGGCAGGTACCTGGAGCTCATGCCAGCAGTGTAGACCTCAGCCTCTGCCCAGGTTATGGAATAGTGGTGGAGCCCCAGAAGTGTCAGCACAGTGGGGAAGTCTTCTAGTTGCGTTTAAGGTGAAACTGGCTTTTGGGCAGCTGAGAGACCAGTTCAGAGCTACTCTAACAAGCACGAGGCTCCTGGCATTTTTATAGTCTTTCTACGCAAACGTATGGCTGCAAAGCTACACAAATTCAGCTCTTTGATATTCATCCCAGGTTTCTTTTTGGCTAGCTTTTCTTTCTACTGCATTGTTGAAGGCACAAATGAAACAGCTGCAGTTTGGTGCCCTACCACCACAACTACCTTGGGCTCCCCCTGAAAAAGAGAGCAGGAATGAATTCCTTTGTAAAAAWTTCAGAGCTTAAGAAACCAGTTTTGGTACGAGCTGAGAATGACTCAGGCCCAGGYTCCTCTTGGTCCTTGAAGGCACCTGAGGTGCCCAGACTGGGACCTGGCCCCCACATAGTCACCTGGAGGAGTCTGGTGCCTCCTGAAGGTGGTTCAATTGTCCCTGTGAAGAACAGGGCAAGCTGGATCCCAGCTCTTACCCTTCCTTCTCCTTYTCCAAAGCCTGCTGGAGCAGTGTCCGCCTTGCATCGTGTCATGGATATCTTGTGACAGGAATAAGGCAGAGTTTCTTTTCCAGCTCAGTGCTCTGCCTGAGCCAGCTGATGCCCATCCCTCACTGCCTGTCTGCTCCCAAAGAATCGTGACTTTTTTKTGTGTGTGTAGTCAAGTATTTCTTAAAGAAGCAAACGTCTGACAGTGAAGCAATGGGCTGGGGAAATCTAAGGAGGTTTTTATTGCTTAACACGGAGTGCTAGATGAGGAAGGCTTGCTGTATTTGATTAGCTGCCATATGACCAGGGCTCATGGAGGCCATCCGTGTCGAGGACAGGTTTTGTTTTGCAGCAGTCACTCCCRTGGCTGAGTTTCGATGGCCCTCTGTGACATTTCCTTGTTTGCTTATGCTGTGCCTCTCTTTCAAACCGTGACAAAATGTCCCCAGTGCTGGTTTTGGGGTTGAGGAGACGCTGCAGGGAAACAACTGGGACCAGTGCAGTGAAGCTGGGGGTCTAGCTGGAGGTCCCACAGTCCCCACCACCGAACCACAGGAGGGGATGGGTGCTGCTCCTGGCAGCCTTGTAAAGGCTTGGCCGAGTCAGCACACTTTGGTTGTGTGGCCAGGCTAGCAGAGATGTGCTGGAGATGTGACACGCTGGCAYGTCCACTCAGAGCTGCACTGGTTGTGTCTTCATTTGCAGAGGTTTTGGGATGGGATGCACAGGGGTGTCAGTCCTTCACGCACGTGCTCACGTTCCTCCAGCATCAACTTCTGCATGCACTGCTCCCTTTCCTCKCCTTCCAGGCATGCCTGACCACAGATACCTTCTGATGTACCTCCAGCTTTTTCATCTTCAATCCCTTTTTCACACATACACGCACACCCAGCTAGCCCCCTCAGGTCAGGTCTAATTCTTCACATGCTTCATTCCCAGATGGGCTTCTCGCTACCCACATTCCCCTGCATAGTCAGTGGGACTGCGTGATGGACTYGTCTTGAGTTCATTTGAAGGGAAAGAAGGGCTTCACCTGATGTTCTCAGCTTGTCTTTTTTTTCTTTTTCTAAGTGCACTGAAACTTGTGAAAGTTGGTTTCTGACCAMTTTCCTCTTATGTGGCTTCTCTGGTGTCTAATAATGAGTGAACTTGCTGGCCAAGCCCTCTTTGGGAGGCCCTCAGGGGTCCCTTTCTTCTGGCCAGCAAACAATTTGAAMAAAACTTTTTTGAATATGGTATCTCAAAGGTTTCTGGTCTTATGTCAAATTTGATCAAAGTTGGTCAAAATATTCCAAAAACATTGAGGAGAGGATGATGCAGGCAGGCAAGGAGTTTGTGTGTGCATTCACATACACACAAACACAGTGTGATCATGTTAGCCTTGTTTCCTTAGGAAACCAGTCTAAAAATATCCAGAGTAGACATGCATTGTTTTGTTTTTTAATGCTGAGACTTTTCCAACTCTTGAACCTTAAAATGATTCCATTTGATGCATGACCCTYGAGGACAAGTCCAGTTAGCTGTGTTTTCATAAGAGCGTTATTTTCCATTTCTTGCAATGACCTCTAACGTAAATTAGACCAATGGTTCTTGGCTCCTTCATTTCAGGACATGACGTGTTATTTCTGCATCATGATTATATTTGGACTCTGAGCTGCAGGCGGTTGCTATCAGGAGAGGGATTCTCAAGCCATGGTGCATGCACCGGTAGCAGGACACTTTCAAGTAGGATGGTCAGCATGGAAAAAAATCTACTTCTCCAGGGTGGTATCAAGCAAAACATCTTGTTATTATCTTCTTTTTTTGCTGGAGCTGTGGGCTAGCAGTGAAAGGTTAAGGTGTCTTACTACAGAAATGAGGTTGTGTATTTGAGATGTGGCTTGGACTGTGGCCACTGTGGAAGGTAACATTCCTGAAGATGAGGACATGGTCATTCAAGATGGACAGTCAACTGTAGTTGTGGTTGCAGAACTAAGTGTGTCTCTACCAGGCTCATTTTAAGATGGTGCCTCATGTTCCTATTGTACATCAATGTTTACTGTTGGCAGGTCCTGTATGAAGGCATCAGGAAAGCCTGTCCTCCTGCAAAAAGTTCATAAGCTCTGTAGAAATAAAAGGAGGAGAAATGAAACCATCTTGTCTCTTAGTACAGTATGTGAAATAGAGTAAAGAGATTAAGTGACTTACCCAAGGAACCTGTCACAGGCCAGGGTAACACTCAGGCCTTTTTCATTGAGCTATGGTTGCTTAACCATGACACAACTGAATCTCCCAGGTGCCTGATCTTCAAGCAYTGGGTGCACAGCCCTTCTGGAAGCCAGTCCTCTTCTACTTGTCATTGAAACTAGTGAATTTGTTTAAAAATTATTAACTCTGTACCTTCACTGTTAGCTTAAAAATGAAATTTATCTCAAAGAAGAGCTAGGGCTTGATGCAGAAAWGAGGGGGGTGGAGTTTTGGGGCTGGTGTGCAATCAGTCGATCTAGATACTCTTAATAGTCCCTTCTGGTCTGTAAACCCTAAAATGTGGTAAGAGTCAAATGAGGAATATTTACTGGAGGACTCATTATCTTCTCATCAGTTTCTCATGGCTCTCTGTCTCACCTGGGTGGCAAGGTTTGTAGAGAGAGATGCTATCTTTTATTGACATCGGTGTTACAACTCTACCACTGTAAACCTGGGTGGCTCATTGAGGAATTTCAGCACTTCGCACCATAGTAGCTTCGTGTGAGCTGCTYTCCATCCGCACTGCTGAAAGATGAGAATCAGCCCAGAGGGGATTTGCGGGTAATTTTGCCTTGCCCAACGCTCTCAGGAGGAATGCGGTGGCACAAGCAAATGAGCCAGAGGCCAYGGCCCTGTTCTTCTCACTCATGGCTCTGTCTGACGAGGAGAGGGCTGAGCAGTGGACGCTGGGATGTGTCACCAGGATCACACCCTTGCCTCACTGTGGGACAATGTCGCTGGTTCCCCACCTGGTGCTTCTGTGAAAAGGCACTTCTGTAATGTGCTTGGCAAGCGTTTCCCAGGAGGATACGTAGGAAATAGTGTCCTCATACTTCAAGGTAGAGCCTACACTGTACTTTCTAAATGGACTTTTTTTTCCAGTAATCTCCCCTGTGCCCCAGTATATGCGAAAATATTGTGCTGGCCTGGGTAGCTTCACCTAAATTTTACCTGCTGTATTCCCAGGTGGGTAATTTGATGAAAGCTCACCCTTAAGACTAAGAAACGTAGACCCGAGGCAGATATTTCTCCACTGGGGAGCAGCAGCACTAACAGGGCCTTGATCAGCCCTCATTTCTGCCTCCCGCCAAAGTCTTTTCTGCTGCAGGGACAGTCCCTACATCAGTATCCTGCCTAATCTGTATTAGCAGGGAGCTTGAAGGCACTTATTTTGTTGCATCTTCCACTGGGAACTGATGGTACTGGGTTGATGACGTGTTTTACTTCTTATACCCCATGTATGTGCAGGTTAGATGGGGATAATTAATTTGTCTTGCCTGTTTTCTGATGTTGCTGATGTACTCAGCTGAGTACTTTTCCCAAGGACAGCCTCTCGCTTTCTTTCCATGGGATATTTTTCTTCAATAATTTATGTAATCATTAGGACGAATTCCCTCCAGCCTTTTCTCTCTCTTGTCTTAATTCCATTGCCTTACTTGTAATTATATTCCTGATTTGAAGGAGAGGCGGGGGGCAGAAGCCTGTTTCCTTCTGTGACTACAGCGCAACGATCGCAAGAGGAACTGGGAAGAGCTTGACGGGGAGGGATCGATCTGTCCTTAGGTCATTGACTCTGGGCGTGGGCGGGAGCTGCTATCAGTCACTCGGGGACAGCAACCGCCAACGTGCTTCATGGGAATTTGTGAAGCACGGGGCAGCTCTGCGGGAGGGCAGGACATCCTTTGCTGCTCCCTGTGCTTTGGTTGGCAGACGTGGCGCRTAACCAAGTGATGCTTCATCCTTGGAGGCAACTTGGGTTCTTGGGATGTGGAACCCTTGGATCTGCTTGGGCACCCTTGAAAATAGTGGGAATTAGGCTGTTGRTGTCATCTAGAGGGAAGAGGAGGTTTTAAAGACAAGAGAGGGCAGCTTGTGATGGACAGCCAGATCCTTAACCTGAAGCATGAGAGTGCGATAGAGGGACTGACAGCGACTTACCCTCGGCTTTCTACATCTGCAGGAGCTCATATTAGTGAYGTGTACATAAGACTTTGGTAAAGTAGGGCAGTTGCTAACTACTGTGTAAATAAGCCTTTTACTATTACATTGTGAATCTGGCCGCTGAACTTCATTCCACCTGCTAAGATGTTGGTGTGGGGGGGATTGTCCGAAGGTGCTGAAAAGCTGGGGTGGAAATGTAGAGAAACCCTGTCATTTTTCAGTCTATCTGGCCTGACTTAAGCAAATAAAGCTTAGCATGAGCCTGTGGGGTACAGCAGCTGCATGCTGGAGATATAAGTCGASTCAGTCCATCTTGGCCACATGGTTTAATAGGCCTCTGTGAAATCCCTGGGTCAGAGGCCAGCCACCATGCCCATCTTTGTCACATCTCGGTGATGTGTATCCTGGCAGGTTTTTCTTTTTGTTCCCTCCCCAGCATGGAAAGAACCATCTGCTGGTTTGGCTTTCAGAAGAATTTTGAAAAATACCAATTTCCCTTTGTTGCGAGAAGAGGGGGGGGGGGGGGGGCGGGCGGGGGGTGTTGGGACAGAAGGGGGAAGGAGAGCCTGACCTAAACCCAAGCCAGTATTTGCAGGGGTTTTAGAATAGCTCGTATTGTGTTTCCTACTCCCCAAGGAAGGGTTGTCCTCTTTCTTCTTTTCTCTTTGATTCGATTCCCTGCCACTCTGCGAGCAAGTCAGAAGCTGCAGCTGCTGCTGTCAGCTGGGAAGGGAGTCCCCTTGTTTAAAACCCATGTGTTAATCCCTGGTTAGAAAAAGTCAAAATGCTTTATGCTCCCCTTATAGTCCCCTTTGCTTCTGCTTGCCTGCAGCTTCGCTGCCTGCCCACAGTCCTTGCCCCTTGTGTGAAAACACAGATAGAGGTTGACCCCAAACAGCGTCGACAAGGAGCACAGGTCAGATAAAAGTCCATAAATAAATAAACCCAAAGACTGGACAAAGTGACCAAATCTAGTTTTTGAGAGTGGGGAAGGAGCCGGAAAGGACGTCAAGTGTGTTGTGAGGTCTGGGAAAAAATTATGGGGGGCTTTGCAAATAAGGGGAGCCGGTTTTGTGGTGGCTGCTGGACACAGATGGGTAGAAATGTTTGCTCACAGGGGCTGTGCTTTGTTCCCAGAAAAAGCCAGCAGCCCAGTGGGAGCGGAATTTAAACAGTGAGGTAAGGAGAAAGGAGGATTTGGGCTCTGCCAGATGGAGATGGCCACGCAGGCGGTGCTGGAGAGGGTCTGATGGGTAAATCGGAGGCCTGAGGGACTCAGAAAGTTTGTCATCAGGTGTGATGCCACAGCGTCGAAGGGTGAATGTGAAGAGTGGCCTGAAGTTGAAAGGGGAAAGAAGGAAAGATTTTTGATTTTGACCATGGCTTTTTCTCAGAAATACCCTGCTATCTTTCCTGGTGGAACAGGAAAATAAATCACCACAGAGATATGGAAAAAGGAGTTACATGATGGATGGTATGGGCAGAAAATTGAAGGCAGTGCCCTGTAACTATTGTGTCTGAACACTACCAATGAGTGTAGGTTTTCAGCAATTTCCTAGGGTCTTCCTCAGTTTGCAAGTGGAAAACTGAGGCAGACAGAGGCGTCTCACCAGGRCCACCAGAGAAGGCATCCTACCTTCCGCTGCTCCAACTGCAGCAAGGATCCCTACACCCAGCCCTGCGGCTTGGTGCGTCCATCAGGCTCCCACCACCACCCAGCTCTCCCCATCCGCGGGCTGCAAGAAACAACCAGGGTCCCTGCGGGTCCTCCCTGCCACCCTTTCCCAGACGTGGTGGTGGGGGCAGGCCAGCAGCGCTCGCCCACCATGGCATCCCATGGCATGGGGTGGGCTGGCAGGTGGCCCAAAGCTCCTGTGAGCGGGCTCCTTCCCGGCAGATTACCCACGACCTCTGCTCCSCATTTTGGGTGGCAGGAAGGAGCCGGCAGCCGCTGTCTGTCCCCCACCCCGCTTCAGTCCTTTCCCTGCCGTGGCCCCTCGTTAATAAAGAGGCGTAATTGGGAGCCCTCCCTCTGTCCCGTCTGGTGTGAGGCCATTTGTGTGCCGGAGGAGGAGGGGCAGATCCGGCACTGGGGGGGTTGGCAGCGGGGGAGAGAGGGAGGGAAAACTCTTTTGTTTGTCCAAGTAATTTAGGCCTCAGATGTTTAAGGGAAAAAAAAAAAAAAAAAGAACCTTGATCAACGCTGGTAAAGGTGTGCTCCTGGCACATAAAAATATCTCCATAGCAGAGGGAAAAAAGCACAGCAAAGAAGTGTGGATTTAAGCATTTCAGTTTTGTTTCTCAGGTTTGTCAGGAAAGATGTGAATTATTAAAAAAAGAATAATAACAAAAAAAAACCCAAAGTAAAATTTGTTTCTGACCTTCACAGAGATCTCCGCATCCCCGYGCTCTCTTCAGTTGTGAAGGACTAAAAGCGGAGCGCGGGCTGAAGTCTGCATCGATTCCTGGGTGTTGCTGCTGAGTGTTTGCTTTGTGTCTGCTCCGCTGAGCCGGGCTGAGGTGAAGCATAGGAGAGCTGCTGCTTTTTTGCAGCTAATGAATTTCACTTTCTGCTTTATATGCGCTAGCACATTGCCTCTGGAGTCGAGACTTTCTACTTCATGCGCGCTAACACATTGCCTTTGGTATCTACGTCGCAGGTCTCCTATGAGTCCCTGTTCCCCATCATTCCCTTTAGACATCTCGTTTTTTTTAAATGGGAGTGGAAAACCAAAGAAAAAAAGTAACAAATATTTTTCTGTTCCTTTAGGTTCAGTAAACCTCACCTTTAAACCTTTAGGCCCTGAGGAGCCTAAACTAAGTAGAAAGTGTCTGCTCTGATGGGCTTTGCTGTTGAAACCCTTGTGTTTCAACTGTGTGAAAGTTGTGGAGAAATGCATGTGGGATAGCCCAAATTTAATGTTTTCTTTTTTTTTTTAAGGTAGAGAATAGAGTAATGGTGTGAAAGAATGAATTAGTTATGGCAAATCTTATTAGTGTCCATTGTAAGCAGAGAAGCAGAGACATATGGGAGCACTTGCAAAATTATTCCTTGTTTATTCAGCTTTGTAACCGAAGCAAATTTTTTTGCATAGTGTCATTGATTTGGCAACTGGAGGGGTGTGGAAGGTGTGTGTATATGTAGCAAAAAGGGGGGAAGGGGGAACACAGTATTGGTATTCCATTAAAACTGATGCTCGGTGCTTTGTTTGTCAGGTTTTGGCAAGGCTTTTTGCTTTGAAAGCCATTCAGAGAGTATTGGAGCAGATGGCAGGGAGATCCTGTTTGTGTTATTTTTGGACATTCCCATTGAAAGTCTCAGATTGTTGTCCTTTTTCCCCCCTTCCCCCACTCATGTATGTTATTCTTTCTTCCTKCCTTTCCCCTCTCCTTCTTGAKAACTTTTTTTTTTTWWAAAAACATATATTATTAATAATACAACATCACCTAAAAGGCATGTGTGTTTCTGACGAACCAAGCTGTGGATATTTTATTTCTGTCTRCCTAGATTTGGAAAAAGTTGCAGGGGGAACTGTCTCCTCTTGAAGCGGTATGAGCAGTGTTAGGAGGGCGAATTGGGTAGGGATGGGAAGCCAGACTGCTCTTCTGGTGGGTTCAGCTCAATAGCAGCACATTTCCCTGGTAGATCAGCAGCTGTATTAAGCCCAGGCAGCAAGTTTAGATCGAGGGTCTGATAAAACAACTTTAGTGACTTTCATGACACGCGCTCGTGACCTCCATCCCGTTTAAGCCCTTGTGGTGGAGAGGGCCAGCGTAGATAGACTGGAAAACTGAACTATGCCCTGGCTCTTCACGGTGGTCTTCCCATGTCACTGGTGAGATTCATTGGTCTTAGGTGGCCCGGAAGGCTTTTGTTCTGCCATCATCTGCATCCAGATTGTGCTGGGAAGAGAGAACTTCATTGCCTCRCATTCCTGGTGTAAGCAGTTTTCCCAAGCAGTAATTTAGCTTCATATAACACCACTGGAAATGTCTGCAGTGCTTTTCATGTGGAAGTCTTCACCGAAGCCCTTCACAACCTTTGTGCAGGCAATCCAGCAAAGCTGAGCCCAGTCCAATCAGTTAAAGCACTTGGCTAGCCCAAGTCTATCAGCGAGGATGTGCACACACAAAGAAGATGGGAGGTCTTGGCTGCAGTCGGTATCCAAAAGTTCAGGTGATTCACCTGAAGCTGATTAAATCTCTTAAGCTAAGCTGGAAATCTCGAGGAAACAAGCTTTCTCATGCTCATTCTGTCAGTGGTTATTCCCAGCTAGAAGCAGATATTTAAATCCTCAAATCTATACATCAGCTTTTGCACAGGAAAATGGTCTACAAGGACATTAAGCTTTGGCCCAGAAAGGTGAGGAAATGAACTTTACAGGCTTTAGGTTAACTACTCTAAGCCTTTAAAACAGTTTGGTGCAGGTTTTGTTTGAGTTCAAGGTGATGATTCATGTTGATTTTTAGATTGCTTGAACCTGTATACCCACATCCTCAATTATTTTTTTTTTTTTAACTGGTGCACTGAAGGGACCCACTTCAGAAACTCTCATTTTGTTCTTAATTGAGTGAAAGTTCTTTCACTCGCATTGTAGCACCTGAGTTTCAATGCTATATCTGCAAGAGAGGTCTGCTCAAACGGTAGCGGGTGACCCGGGATGTATGAAGTGATGTCACTTGAAGCGCATTTCGCTGGCTAGAATAAGCTGTGGAGGGGAAAAAAACCAAATCAAACCAAAACAAACCTCACCTTCCTTTTGCTGTTACCTCTTGCTAGACGATGAACATCCTCTTGGCAAGATTTTTGCTCTGCAGCGCTGACTTTTACGCCCGCCTTATTAAAGTTTGGCAGCTCATTCTTGTTACCTACTGGACGAGCCTTCTGCTGCTCGGAGGACCTTCCCCTGCTCCTGGGGTGGCACGGCTGCTCTGCCCGGTGAGGGTTTCCCTTCGAGAGCTTCCAGTGATGAGGACTTTCCTGGTCTGGCACATTGAGAAAGGAGCCAAGCAACAGTCTCAGCCTAGATAAAAGGCAAACTCGACCTACTATTTATGTAGTTACTTAAACATGATTTAACCTAAATAATGCACACTGTGACTTGGCCGGGGGAGAGGGGGAAGGGGAGGAGAGGAGCCTGTTTCTAATGAGCCGGGAGACAGCACAATTAATTACATATGAAGGACAGATAACAGACAGCAAACTGTCTACAGTAGRGAGAAACAAAATACCGATGTGAACAATTAAAGCGTCCACGTGACGGAAGGGTCAGCAATTTCTCATACAGCGGGCGGCTGGGCACGGCCCCTGGAGAGCCGCGATGGATGCTTGGATGAGCGGCCGGCCAGGGGGGAGGCCAGGCGGGTGCGGGCTTTTGGGGTCCTCTGCCATCAAAGTCAAGCAGGCGCTTCTGAGGCTGACAGGCTGTGCTCTGGGCATTATTTTCATCACATGCACTTTTGACAGCGGAACCCTTAGCTACTAATCTCAGCGACACGTGAGATGGGGAGGAGAGCAGTCGAGGTGGGAGAAGAAGAGCAAAGGCTCCGCGGGCAATTAGGTACCTGCCTCAGGATGCCACCGGCCACGCGGAGGAGAGCCAGGATGATGGAGGCCTTGCTTCCCTCTTTTTTTTTTTTTTAAAAAAAAAGAGTTAATTTTCCTCATCGTCTTCCAGATGTGGAAGCGCAAATCTCAGCTTCTGGTAATTGAGTTCTTCAAGGAGCGTGGTCAGAGATTTGCACCCTCTCTATTCCCTCCCAAAACTGCAATGGAGTCTGGCATAAGTTATCCCCCCCAACACCCCTTTCATCCTCCTCTCCCTGCCAGCCCATCCCGCGGTCAGCCCTTGGCTGTAAAGATTTGAAGGTAAAGGCTGATGGATTAGCCTAGGGAAGGGCCAAAGGTTAAATGAGCGGGGCTAGCAGCATGCAAAGGGCTACGATTGAAATATTTGCTGAATGCTGACAGGCAGCAGAATAGAGGCAGACAAGTGGCAAATTCCTGTTTTCTCCTCTAATTGAGAAAATATTTTGAGTGGTATTTAGGCAGCCTGCAAATCGAGACTCTGGGAAAGTCAGCCAGCCGGGGAGGGGAAGGAGGGGAGGACTTCAGTGGAAACACCATTCCCGCTAAACCTGTTTCCAAAAACTTTGCACTTATGCCCGTGGAAATCCCTGGAGCCTGGTGCTTACGTTTTGCTCGGTCATTTTTCCCACGCAACTGCGGTGTCACAGTACTGCCCCTCTGAACTCAAAATGTCTCCCAAGCAGAATTTGACCCATTCCTGATGTTTTTGCAGCCACAGAAGTCTTGCTTTGCAAGTCTAGCTTCTTGCTAGCATGGAGGTGCTATCATGAAAAATCTGGGTGTTGTGAGGATCCAGCCATCACCTGCTGGTCAGGAGGTGAATGAGCTGTTTCAGTGCATGATGTGGATGAGATTTGATGGTGTGTTGGTAAACATGACAACTACTCAACCCTTGAGTACGTCCACTTGTAGCGTGGATAATACTCAGCTGTGTTTCAAGCCTGACTGCTGCTTGATGCCTGCGTGCCTGGGCAGGGCTGTTACAAGCATTGTGAAAGCAAAGGGAGAGAAATCGGTTTTGTCTGGTGCACCACACGTCAGCTGCACCAAGTCCTGCCTTGACCCATCCCTCCGGCATCCCTTGCTTGCTCTTGGATGTGGGTGGGAGGCTCGGGTGGCACTTGGGAGAAGGAAATTCTAGCCTGACGTGACCAAAAGCAGTTAACTGGCCTTTCACACCTGATATCTTCCTTCAACGAGTGATTTAATCCTGCAYATCCCCTCTGCCCTAAGCTTTCTGCCTCCTCCTTCCCCAAATGCTCCCGCTAAAGCTGATAATGTACTGAAAAGGTTTCAATTAACRTAATTTCCTTCTTACTTAGAAATCTGTGGTTAGTTAAGGAGCTGGGGAGCAGGGGAAGAAAGATGTAAAAAGAAGCAGTTCCTCGAGCCAAAAAGCAGCACAAGGGTCAGCGGAGTTTACATTTGCTTCTATATGCTCATGTCATAAAACTCAGAGACTGGCTTATAAAATGTTTTCTGGTGAATGCCATAGCTGCAGCAGAGGAAGGTTTTGGCAGGGGTATATCCCATTTGTGGCCAGCAAAGTTGTGTTGCATTTGGGCCCTTGAAGTCTTATGTGCTCCTTAAAGATACCCAAGAGGCAGTTGGGAGGTTTTTTTATAGTCAATATGGGCTTGGTTAAAGCTTCAGCTTTCATCAGCATGTCCAAAACTTTGTTGTTAAGCAAAGGGAAAGAGAACTTGCCTTGCTTTGTGGATCATCTTCAGGTGAAACAAGCTGAGGTCTGCCAGGGTTCCCTTCTGCTGGCCTTGCCTGGCCCTGGAAAGCAAGTGACCAGGTCGGGGTGATAGTCCTSCTCGCGGAGCAAGGCAGGGAACAAATCTTTTCTAGGTGCACAACCGCAGAGCAGCTGGTATGTTGGGTTGCTTGGCGCTGCATATTTTTGCCTTGATTCAAGGAGTCCTTTATTAGGAGCCCTGTGGTGGGAGCAGGCAGCACATTCACCATTGGGAAAACTGAGGCACTAACGTGCCTCCTCTGCGTAACGCTCTGTATCAGCAAGAGCTGAAAGCGAAGCCCCCAGCTCATTCAGACACCAAACCATCCTCCTGCTTTTAAATCACGGGTCTGCCTTGACCTTCCCGTACCCCCCTCAGTTGGTGCCTGGGTTGCACAAGTGAGAACAAAGTGACACTTGTTTGCCTCGTCCAAAGAGCTCACTCAAGCAGGTGATTGTCTTGCCTCCTTTTTCAGTCCCAAAACAAAGTGTTGAAAGTGTTGTTCTGGGATGTAAAACATCCCGTATATTCCCCCAGGACTGGAGTTTTGCTTTCAGAGTGCAAGTGGCACTGAAAGGAAAAGRGGTCAAAATTGCAGGATATGGGAGAATAATTCCCAGGTGCTGAAATTAGGAGAAAGATGTGAGTACTCGTCCTCTGYGCTCCTCACAGGGCAGGGAGCAAGGAAGCTTTAATGGCTCTAGCCGCAATTGCTAAAGAGCTGATCCTTCATTTGCAAACCTGCCAGAAAAAAATGAGCAAGAGGATGAGAAGTCAATCAAAATCAGTTAAAAATGCCTCATTGTTTATTTGGCTTGGGATGTCGAGAGRCCAGCAGATCTGAGACCAACACGAAACCGTGTCTTGCAGAAAAGACCATGGTTCCCAGCCGTGAACCCCTGTTCAYCTCCAAAAGGGAAGTTTCTCCCTTCTGTATTCAGCAAGGGAGGTTTGGTTTTATTTAGTCATGTATATTTTCAGCACATGTGCTGCATCGCATTTGCATGAAGGTTTGGGCCTTTAACTCCAAAGGGGTTTGGACCTCAAAAGCCGGGTGCATCCAGTATGCAAGACAAGGAATTGGAAAAAAGGATTTTGTGCTTAAAATGAAAATATCAAACCRTTAAACTTCCTCTGTTTTGATTTCCCTCTCTGTAAATAAAGGATATGACAGCACACACCATCYTCTGTGATAAAGGAGGTAGTTCTTAAGCTCTACAAAGCATTTTGAACCCCAACGTGGTATCTAAGCGTCGTTTCATTTTATCTGATGTGCTCTGATTACTAGTCAAAGTGAGAGAAATACAAAAAGATATAGAGTCAACAATGCTTTTGTTTTCTGTTTGAACTTAAAGCCCGAAAAATGGAAGGGGGGGGGGCACACACATGAGACAGGAAATATAAACTGAAACTAAAAAGGAGACTTGAAGAACCCCAAGAGAAATGGAAACTCTGAGCTTTGCCGGGGGTGTCTTCAGCTGGAACGATCTGAAGGTTGAGCTCACCCCAGAGTGGGAAATCATACTTTTTCACGTAACAAAAAGAGAAGAGCTTCCCTCAGGGAACTGGTGAGTCTGACCACCTCAAAGGTTTTCATTTCTAAAATAATACCCATAATATCAGCCTCTTTTAGTAGAGCTTTTTTTTGTGAGGAGAGCCAGACCTCTTTGGAAATAATTTTTTAGGGGAAATTGAGGCTCACAGCTGTAACCTGAGTTGCCACAGGTTATTCATACATGACATTGCTGTTCCAAAAAGCTTAAATTTCACAGTTTCCAGGCTAGTGCTTTATCTTCCAGGCCATAATGTTTCTCCAGGGTTGTCTACTCAGTTGCTCAGAATTTTACATTGAGAAGAACCAGCTTCTGACCAGAAGTTTAGAAAATTGCCCTGTTCACAAAGCAAATTTAATTCCCTCCACCCCACCCCCCACCCCCCCCCGCCACCCCAATGTGGTTTCTGGTTCTCAGTGGCTCATTTCTCTGGAAGAGGTTAAAAGAGCCTCCTGCCAGCCCCATGACACAGAGTTTCAGCAAAGAAGTGACTGAAAACAAGTCTGGGTAAATGTCTTATTTGGGTGTTTGTAATCTGACTCAGCAGCCCAGACCTTGATTTTTATCTTCTCAAATGAGAGGGTGGGAGGGATGGGTGATAACAGTTCAAAGCAATGCAATTCCTAGCATCTGGGGCTGAAAGGAGGGATGGTATTTTGCAGTAAGTGGTATCAACATTGTGGTATTATTAATTCAGTCACTTGCCCCGTTGCTGTAGCATTTTGCTCAGTTCATTCCTGTTTCCTACAGGACACTTTGCTGCTTTGGAATATTTTTGGAATTATATACATGCTTTATCCTTTCCTCATTGACTTTTCTTGTTACACTTGAGGCAAATACGAGCAGCAAGTGTAGGTGAAAGTGAACACCGAATGTGAAAAAGGTGGTGAAGTAACACGGGTGGGAGTTGAAGAAAAGGAGAAGTTTGGTAATGTTTGATAAGTTTGGTTGGAAAGATCTCCCTCAGACTTTGAACAAAAAAAAAGTTGTCTTTGCCTTCCCCAAAAGTATAATTCTTTTGTCARACAAAGAAATTGGAGCGTTTATCAGGCTTTGGACAGATTTATCAGGCTTTGGACATCCAAAGAGAAATCTACAATGCCTTTGGGGAATTTACATGAAAATAAACATGCTTTTTTTTTTGCTACATTTGGCTAAATAGGAGAGAGCATTGGGCTTTTTTTTGTTTTCGTTTTTGGGGGTTTTTTTGAATTGACACCATTATTAAACCGAGTCTAAACTTCCAAGGGTTCAAGTTCTTCCCGCTGGTTTGATTTAGGCCTCCGAAACTCCAGGCAGGCCAGGGAGGAGGCTGGCTCCGGCGGGCAGGAGCTGCGGCCGCTGTGGTGCTGCCCTGGCCCTGCTGCTCTGCCTGGGCTGTCCCCAGCCTCTGCTGGGAATTAAGGGGCTTTCGGTCATGCTTTGTCTCCTTTGCCGCAAATTAGGGTGCCTGGCCAGCTGCCGGCTATCTCCTCGTGCTCGCCACTGACTTGCCTATTACCAYTCCGATTCCTGTAATTTTAGGTCCRGCTCTTGCAGCAGTATGAAGACGTAGGCTTAGGTCCAGTCTTAAATAGTGGATTCGCAGCCCACTGTGACTGAAAACCCTGGGGATTTTTTGAATTTCCAAACCAAGTGCTAAGACAGCTGGTACGGGGAGTTGTGGGAGGAAAATGGCCTTAAAACACCCCTAAGGGGGTAAAATGTGAACCACCAGCTAAGACAAGCATTGCGGCCTTGCACCAGCACCCATCTGCTTCATGGATGGAGGGGCTCAGGTCTTCAGGCTACTCTCACATCTACGACTCCTAGTGATGTGGTTGGGCTTCCTTGGCCAACAAGTGGCAACATGCTGCAGTGATAGTCCCCGAGTGTGTTCCCCCTCTTGGCAGCATGGTTAGGCATGACATGGCACTGAGGAAGCTCCTCTTTAAGGGTGACAAAAGTCCTTCGGCCTTTGTGAGGCCAAGATGGGCAAACACAATCCCTTGAGTTTCACTATTAGTGGTCTTGTACCTACTGGAGGTTGAATTATCTGGATCTTGATCGATCCAGTATGCCTGGACTAGTCCAATATTTGGATGGGAGAGCTTTTGAAGGCCTTGGGTTCTGTTGGCATAAATCAAGAAGTCACGGYTGAACACCTCAGGTATGCTAGATTAGAGATGATCCCAGTACTGGTTTGAAAAACTCCTCTCAGGCTCATTGGAGAAGTCCTATAATGAAAAGATTTCTTACTCTTAAACATGGGAGGAGGGAAAGAATCACAGAGAGTTAAAGAGACTTTCCAAATACAGAAAACTCGTAGAGGGAAAGCAAGTCAAGGACCCCCAAAATTTCTCAGCGTCACACCAATAGTGTAGTCGTGAGAGGACAGCATCCTCCCTTAGCCCAACATGCAGATGTAAAGTATTTTGGAGAGTGGAAATGTAAAATGATGTGTTTCTGGAGTGGCTTGGTGTTTAAAAACTCCAGTCAGAAATGTGAAAGATGCTACCTGCTGCTCCTTGACCTGCTGCAGATGCCATCCTGAGAGTGGGCACATTGGGGGATCTCCAGGGGCTTTCACTGCCAGCTACAAAATGGGGAGCATCCTCATTCTTTTCATAGGATGAATTGGTCAGTTTTGTGGGAAGCTGAGACCCCAGAGGGGTACACAGTGTTCAGGAGTCAGCTTGGATGCCATTAGCTCAGTGTTGGCCTCTCCCAGGTCCCACATCTCAAAATAAAAACACAAAAAAACCAACACYTCCCCCCACTCCTCAGTTTTCCATACTGCATCCCCTTCCTTTTGACTGTATTGCAGTTCATTGTTATCCCTAACTGGGGAATTCTGATTTAATGGKGTATTGGACAGATTGCACTCGACACCGTTCCTCTTTCCTTTCGTCCCATTTCCATAGGATAATGTAAGATGATCTTTAGCAAGTCCCCTTTTGTTTAAAAGAAAATACAAACAGGGGAATTGGATTGATTGCTGGCTCTGTGTGCTTTTCTGTTCACTGGAACATCTTCCCATTGTAGTAACATCAAATGTAAAGATTGAGGAACTTGACCCGGCAGGTGCCAACTCTTGGGAATACAAATGTTCAGCTGTAGGAAATATCTCTGTTGCAGTGGCGCTGTGGAAGCAATTAGGTAGAGGATAATGGATGGGCTGCAGTAAGATAGGAGGGAATGACTCCACGGAGGTGCTTCGTGGTGAGATCACAAACCACAAGAGCAGAGCGTGGATGGGCTGATGATGTCAGCAGAAACCTGCGGTGGAATTTGCCTCCTCGCAGAGGACTTCTCTCTGGCTCTTGTTGTTGTTATTGTTGCTGCTTTTAACGGTTCCCGAAGTAGGAGGTCCCTCTGTGGAGCGATGAAGTCGGAAATGCTGCTGTGTTTCGGTTTTAGGCGAACTTCTGGTTTCTGTTTCYGCTGTCACAAAGTAGTTTGAATTACAAAGCAGTTCTTCCTTTCCGAAGGCTGCAAGCAGGCTGCTTGGATGGGGAAAGAGTCATCCTCTATTAGTAAGGACCACAAACCCAACTGCTGGAAAAATCAATGCAGCCGTTGCTTTGGGGCACCCGTTACCACKCTCTGCATGTTGTCTACCTGCATGTGCAGATGCAATTGCAGAAAAATGGGGAGCCTAAGGCAGGCAACACTCATTTTGCTCAGTGGTTGCAAGCAGAGGAATGATCATGCGTGAAAACATTCAGCCGGCTCCATTTTGTTTTGTCGTAGAGTCAGGCTGCAATGGGAAAACGTAAGCGTGAATCAGAAGGTACTGTCTTCAGGCAGGATCGTTTCTTCTTCCCCTCCGTGTTTGTGAAGGACTCAGGTGTAGGCACATGGTTAATGGAAGGGCTCTYTCCCTAATGGTCAGTGCAGCAACACCTTTCCTTCTGGGAAGCACCTGGGGCTTCTCCGTGCTTGCACGCAACCCCTGTTGCCTCGGAAAGAGGAGGTCTGCTCTTAGTCCCCAGTCGCCTCTCCCAGCAGGGGCTTCCCCACCATGATCTCATGGASCTCTAATGGTAATTATCGTTGTCTCATGGCTCAGCAGTGTCTGCCTTGAGACGAACCGACCGTATGGCTTTTGATACCTATCTCAGTGCGAGGCACATGTTTTCGCGCACACGCTTCTGTGCTACCGATTTGCACTCTGCAGACAAACACAGGCTGAATTCTGCTCCCGTTTCTCAGAGGTAAATGTGTGCAAAACTAKGTAAGAGGACTGTAACGCAATTAAATTCCTTATCACCGCATGCACCAGCCTTTGCACGTGTATGCAATGTCTCATTGCAAATTAAAAAAAAGAAAGAAAAAGCAGTAAAAGGTGTTGAAAAAGCGGTTTTCTTACACCCTTTTCATTCTGCTGAGTAAATGGCTTAGTAGTTGTCCTTTTTAGAAAACTATTTTTCAAGTTTATCTTTTTTTTTTTTTTTTAATCTTGAGGTTTTCATTTCAGCTTGAAAAAAAACCATAAGTTCTGTTATTCCCACAGCTCCACTCCCAGACTTTCTCCCCAGCCTGGCACAAATGTTTAGCGATGGTGAGCCATGCAGTTTCTTGAGCTACCCTGCTTTCTTCTTCCCTTTTAAAAAAAGCAATCTCTGCACTCAGGACCTTGCAGGGCTGAAAACTTTTCTGTGTTTAGAGAAGCAGCGTGGAAATAATGAGGTGTTTTGAGATCATTTTGCTTTTTCTCTTCTGGTTTCTTTCTTTTCTTTTTTTTTTTTTTTCTTTCCTTTCCTCTGGTTTTGCAGGGTGAGCAGCTTCAGAAAGTAGGGTGCATCAAAACCAGAGCAGACCCGCAGCTCCCCCCACACCCAGTCACATCTCTCCTTGCTCTTCTGCCTGTGCTGCTGTATGAAAAAATAAGGTGATTTGGAAAGTTAAGAAAAACCTCAGCCCATCAGCCACAGTTGCGTTCTGAAGAATCTGAGGGTTTTTCTCCAGCCCTGTTCAGGAGACGAGGATCTCTCTCTTTGCCTCCTCTGGCTGGAGGTTTCTTGGTGGGAAGCTCCTTGCTGGAGCGTGGTGCCTCCTTGCCAGAGGAGCAGCACAATGCTGATATCTCTGAACAGGTTAAATAAACAGGACTGTGTTTGGGTTAATTGTCACTGGTTCTGCTGCTCTCCATTACTGATCTATCTGGGAGCCTGGCCAAGGAGCAGATGCGAGAGACAACATCATCACCTCCCTCCTCGTCCTCATTGTGCCTGGCTTTATCCTTCTTCTTCTTCT
>JASVER010000035.1:4477901-4539165 GCA_030449065.1 Oceanodroma leucorhoa
CCTTTGGCTGAGCAAATAGGCCAGATGGCAGTGAGGGGAACAGACAACAAGTGAGCCATGGCATATGGGCAGCCTGTTTAATTTTGACTCCTGTTGGGAAGTAGTTTGCAGGGAGATAAGTTACAAAAGCAGAAGAGGAGGAGGAGTGTGTGTTGGAGAGGAGGGACAGGAGGAAGGGGCAATACCTTTTGGGATCAAGCAGCCCAGCCGAGGGAGTCCAGGGCGCAGGGGACCACAGCCCTGGCCACATTCCTGACACAAAGCAGTAAATTAGCTGTTTCCGTGTCAGTTTGTGTAGGAAATCTTGTCGGCTTCACACGGGGAGGAAAGATGGAGATGTCTGTCCTCAAACGAGGAGGAGGAGGAAGACGTGTCTCCGATTTCCAGCTCACCCGCCCTCCTCCAGGCAAGCTCCAGCCAGGCTTAGGAGGAGGGATGAGGAGAAGTTTGCCCAGCTCCAAGAGAGGAATCTTGTCGCCCATGATGATTTTTAACTGTGCATATGATTGTGTATATTTTGCTCATACATTACTACGGATATCAACTTGAGATCATCCATGGTAAACTACTTTGAAGCAAAAGGCATGAGTTTTAAAGTTTTGTTACAAAACTAAGTAAAAAGTTGACACAAAACAAAATGAAAGGCAGCTTAATAATAACATAGTTTACAGCTACTGCCTTCCCCCCTCCCTTTTCTTTTCACACTCATTTCTCTCTTCTGTTTTGCTTTTTGGATTCAATATGTTAGCTATCAACTTCTTGCTATCTATTCACGTCATTCATGCATTTTGGATTTTGCTGACTGAGACCGAAGTGGGTCTTGCCTTGAATGTGTCTCAGTGATTCAGGGACAAAATTAGAGTTAATTGCACTAAATTATATATATGTGAGGCTTCCTGGCTTCATTTTGATGAAGTGGGACTCTGGGAGATGGTGTGAGGGGATGTAGGTGTACTTTTCTTAGTTTTTGTAAATGTGTTGATTTTGCATCAGAACTCCATTGAAATGTAGTTAAAAATGCCTACACAACTGAGGAACTCRTGAAGTTTTATTCCCGTTGATGCTCAGTGAGATTTGGGGTTCCTTGGTACAGGTTCTCATCTCCTTCACCCCAGAGGCAYTTTTAAAAAACTCTCATTTTGGCCAACAACATACACATTTTTTCCTATTTGATCCTCTTYGATGGGAACAAGCACGGAATCTCAATACAATCATCACCCATGTGGACCATTTGGAGCTCTATGAATATTATCAGCATCCTGACCAGCTGAGTGGGACTCTGACTCGATGCACCCGTGGATGGGATTCAGCTGTGAGCTCCGTGCTTGTGCTTAGCAGGGTGGGAAAACTCTAGAAACCAATTAGCTCTGGAAATCTCAAGTCCTGTTGGCAGGATTCAGACGATCCTGGACCGTGGTTGCACTCTACGCCTGCACAAAGAACTTTTTATACGACATTAATTCTGCAGAGAAGTTTTTATTCACCAGAGAGTCTGTGGAGAAATGATTATGCATCACTGGCTTGGTGGAGCAGAATTTTAACTTCCAGCTCAGGCATTCCTCCACTGATTAGTTTTAACATGAAATAGAAACACAAGCCTGTGATTTATTGGTGAAATATTTAAGATAGACTGTTAAATTATTCAAATAGCAGAGTTTAAAACAGGCAAGCAAGCAAAAAAGAAAAAAAAAAAAAAAAGGCAGCTCATCCAAATAAGATCTCAGTTTTCCTTGCTTTCCTGAACTTGAAAAACTTACATCTGGACACGCTAGATATCTGAAACAAAGAGTGTTATTTCACTGCAAAGAAAAACATATTTTAAAATGAAAGATTTCAACCTTACTATCCTCCCAACAGACTTAACCTTGAATCTTTCTCCATCTGATCCCTGCAGACTCTGTTTCATCTGCAGTGCTAGGAATTGTTGCAGCCCTCCATCGTTTCCTACCACTCAGCTACCACATCTTTGGGCACTTGCCCAACCTGGCTGCAGTTTTCCTCTTTCTACGAATGTTAATTGAGAGGCTTTTTGTCTTACTGTTGATAAACCATGCTGGGACCTCTCCAGTCTCCCTTCCTGGGGTTCGAATATCACCTCGTCTTGCAAGTAGAGTTGTTCTTCCAACCTACCTTGTGCTGGAGAAAAAGCCTGTTGAATYTGCTGTACTTGTCTTTGCCTGCTTGCCTTCTGGTATCTGGGTAACATTCTCACAAGGTAAAACTAGAGCTRTCTTCTCAGAGGAGGAGATAGGGGTCACGTTCATAGTCTCTAAGGACTCCAGAGTTGTGACAATATTAGTGTAGCTCAGTGAAGTACAGGATGAGTAAAGCATAAAGTTTTTTTGTGGAGCCTTAACGCTAAATTCCCCAGGTTTTGAAAATAAAATCTGTTGAAATTGCTGCATCCTGAGGAACATTTATTGTTGTTTTTGGTTGCTATGCACCTAAGTTTCTCCAAATTTGAGGGAGGTTACTATCTCCCACAGCTGTATCTGTTCTGAACGTAAGATTAGTGTGGCACTTGAAAAACAAAATTCATTGGATTTTGACATGTCTTCAGTTAAAATGCATGGGAAACRTGAATTAAAATCCACAGACAGCTTTGAAAAATTCAGCCTTTTCTCTTCATCTACTCCCATTTCAGCACAAAAAAGAAGCTTTTTTCAAGTTTGACCTCCTCTAGCGAGCGCTCTGTCTTGGGCTGTGCAGCTGAGGAGGAGAAAACTTGCAAGGTCTGACTCTTTCAAATGTGGCAGCTGAAAAGAAGATAATTAGGACAGGCAAACCCAAACAGTACTTTTGCAAATGGTATTTATCTTTTTCTTGTGTGTGTGTGTGTCTATATTCTACTTCTCCACCTGCCTTCAAAGGGAAGCTGATAAAGAGGATTTGCTTGCCCTTTTTGTTGCTGTAGGGGAAGGGTGCCATTTGTGTGCAGKGCTACAAGACAGATGCTGCAGGTGAAACCACCGCCCAGGGGCAATCCTACCCGGAGGGGGCAAGTCCTGGGACAGAAGCACTTCTTTTTCTTTTTCTCCTCTTTGTGGGTTTGTTGTGCTGTGGGACCAGGTCCCTTATGGCATGTAGGAGCAGGCAAGGGTTTGTCGAGCAACCAACTCCATCAGCAGCAGCGGCAGTCGCATAATGCTTCAACATTTTGTCATAGATTTCGTGTATGTGTGTGAGCTGAAAGTATGGCCAGGAGAGAAAGGGATGTGAAACGTTGGGTTGTTTTTTTTTTTCCTTGGAAAGAGCCTGTCTGAGTTGCTTTATGCTTTTCAGGCCCAGGGATGAGAGAGAGCGTGCGTATGTGCGAGGGCGTGCGCACGTCTGTGCCCGTGCAGTCGCTCAAGTGGGAAAAAACCCCGTTTGCGGTTCACACAGGAGGAATTTCTGATGGAGACAACAGTGCTGAGCAGAAAGGCACATCCCGATCTCTAGCAAGTGAGGGGCACGCTCGCGCACACACGCACACACACATACTCTCCGGGCGCTCTGCATAATACGTGCAAAGCGCTGCCCTTTAATGAACGTAACCTATGGCGGCTGGGATGCAGCCGGCCAGACCTCGCCATTAATAAACTGGGAACATTCTTCTCCTTTTTAGTCCCTTTCAATGCCAGCCCTGCGGTTTGATCTCCCTTGAATGCTGCTCCCCCTCATTTGGGGCTCCAATTCTGAGAAGATTTGGCGCATTGTTTGAGGTCGCAGGATGTCGGATTGATTTCGAAGCTTTTGTATTGACTCCGGGCTCCTGAATGAAGCTGTCATGTGTGTCTGTGGCTGGCTAGCAGGCTGTCCGGCTGCAAGCTGTGCCTTCCTTTGTTGTTTAGGCCTCATTGAGCTGAGGGAAGAGGCTCATTTCAGGGTGATTTACCACCACCCAAACACCAGCTGTCTGTTGTACTGCCGCTTGCCTCCACCTTGGATTCAGTTCTCGTTTCCCTTCGTTTCCCCCTTCTCCTCTCCCACTCTACCACTGTAGGCACTTGGGCACCAGTTCTTCAAGACGTGTGGATCACCCTGACAGAATGGCGTAATAAAATTAAACACTGAATACGTTGTTCTTCTCAATGTCATTTATGCACCTGTGGGGATTTTTTTTTTAGGGTTCACTGTTGCAGTGCTATACCCATGTTTTCTTCTTGGTGAAAGGCTGAACGATGGCCCTAGGGAAAAAAAAAAATAATAAAACCACCATGTTCCTCTTGGCTTGTTACTAAAAGTAGCCAATAGTAAAAAACAGTAATGATTTTATTTAAAGATAACTATCAAGCTGAGTGGCAGGACAGCAGACTGAATTGCACAGCCTGTCTTGTGCAGGGTGTCAGGGGAGGTGGCTGCAAATGTGCTCTCCGGCCCTGGAAATGTTGGGATATTTGGATGGATGGAGAAGGAATCAGAGAAGGACRGCATCGCCTCCGTTGTGACACTTGTCATTCCTCAGCGGGCACGATCCCTGTGTTTCTGTGGGTATCATGCTGGAGAACTGTTTTCGTGGTGTAAGACAGCAAAAGAAGAAAAGGGAAGAGGCTGCGAAGGGCTGCTCAGCTCAGCTTCACAAAGCTCTTTCAGAAAAGTACTTCTCCGTGAAGAGCCAGGCTGCTTCAGCAGCTGAAAGGCTGATAAAAACCTTGGAAAAGCCATGCTGGAAGCTGTGCTCTTCCCCAGGTTGCCGTGGGCCAAGGCTCAGTTATCCTTTCTGCACCTCACATTTTCATCTGTTGGTGGGGGACATTTTGAGGGTATTGCAGGGCAGGAGAGATGCAAAGAGCATGATCAGCTGAAAGCCAGGGCCAGGTTTGGCCAGTGAGACCTTCCAGGGGCCAAGTGGGTTGCGCCAGCTCCTTGGGGGTGAGACTACAGCCAGTATTTTTGATGGCCGTTGCTCAAAACCGGGGAAGGCTGCTGGGAACCCAGCAGGTCAGAGCCAGAGGCTGCAAAGTGCATGGCATGGTGCCGCTAAGCCGAGCCCACCTCCTGAGCTTATCCTTCCAGCCTCAGACTTGGGAGAGTGGGAGGAAAATGGGATCCTCCGGTTAACCTCAGCCAGCTCCTCCGGAGCACAGAGCCTGGCAGCTCCACGGAGGCCTGCCGCTGCCATGTGCRTTGCGTCTGACTCCTTCAAACGGGGCTGGCAGCTCCGTAAGGGACCTCTCAGCAATGCAGCAGCGCTGGGGCTCGCCGCAGGCCCCGGGGCTGCCCCGGCGGCGGATCTGTGTGTGCCCCTGCGCCTCCCCCCCCAGCCGCTGGCGTGAAGCGAGTTGTGACCGGCCCTCATTTGACTTCTGGGTCATGCAGTTTGGTGTTTCTCCACCACAGGCTGTTAAAACTGGCGGCTGATCAGCTCCTGTCACCCGTGCAGCTGCGATAATTAAGCCTGCTACTATTACTGTTATTATTTTTCTTCTTTTTCTGCGAACTTTGGTCAACTGCTGGAGCCCGTGGTGCAAGGAGGAGGGTGAAGCCAGCGAGACTCCCTATAAGGGGTGGGATAATGGGACCTATGTGCTTTGACCTTCAGTGCTCGCCGAGGAGCTTTCTTGCTCTTTGCCTTGGGAAGGGGGATGTCTGACGATGGGTGGGAGCCAGCAGAAGGCAAAGCAAGCTCCTACGTTGGAAATCCTTGTGCCTACCTCCTTCTAAACCAGAGCATTGCATCAAGAGCAGACGGCACAAGAGTGTTTAGTAACAATACATCTGTGAGCTTTCAGGACCACCGTGCTCCTCCCCAATCCTGTTATTAAAAGGCCACGAAACGTAGAAATGATGCCCATAAATTAAGACTGAACGACTCCAGTACTCAGTGAAACAAGCCTCTTCTCTTTGTGATGTTCTCCTCTCCATCCCCTGCAAGCATCAGGCGCTGCTGGACAGAGAGGGGAGGGATATATTAGGAGGCAACAATCACAGCAGGATAGCCCCAGTGAGGTGTTTTTATTTCTTAACAAACTCCTTGGGCACTAGAAACTGTAAAATAACATACAGAAAAACAAACAAAAACTCACTGACCCTTAGCACCCTGGAGGGCTCTGTTTCAGATTGCTGAATAAAAGCTGAAGTTGCATATGCATGTTTAATGTAACACAAGGCGTGTGCTGCAGAAAAGCCTGCTTTCTTCTAATCTGGTTCCAGACAGAAGCATCCAAACAGAAGCCCCTTTCCCTATCCCCACTGAACTGCTTGGTGTACGCGAGGAAACCCCTGAATGACAAGGCCTCCATCTGCTCTTGAATGGAGTTGCGACTGGCTGCAAATGTTGTCCATATGCTTTTTTTTCTTTTTTTTTTGCCTTTCAACTTAGCTGCCTAATGTTAGACACCTATCCCCAAATTAAGCATCTGCTTATAGTAAGCTTTCCTAAAAAAAGGTGGAGGTAGTAGCTAATTCAGGCGATGCGCATTAGGAGAGGTGCATCTGCACTTGGAAAAGAAGGTAGGATTATTCATCCACTGCATGGCTTTCGTTTGCCTTTTTAGGTAATGGAAAAGCCCCTACAGTCTTGTACTGCTGGCAAAAAAGAAAAAACTATCAAGTTTTGGGTTCACATTCCCCCTCTGCTCTTGATTTTCCAGGTGATTATGGGCAACATCTTGCAATTTCTCTCTGTTAAATAAAGATGGTGATAGTTCCAGACAGAAAGGAGAACATGGCCATGGTTTGCCATGAGCTCAGRTTGCATGACAGTATATCCCAGAAGCCAGAGAAGGGTCTAAAACATGGTTTGTGGTGTAAAAAGGGCTGGAGTAACTTTTTCAACATAATAACTTTGCAGTGGATACTCTGACAATTTGACCATCAGCAAGTAAGTCATGTATGGATCTAGTTTCCTACACACAGGTGCATGTTGCTGCAATAGGCACCCTAAGGTACCCTGGCTGTCCATCAGCTACCATTTTCCATTAGGAAATATGTGGRACTCCCTTAGGTCCTTTTTTATCTCTAACTTGTAGCAGATGGATACTCTGGGGTGTCTAAGAAGTCTCCTTTGGTTAACAAATAAGTCTCTGTGTCTCAGTTTCCTATCTCTGACATAATAACAACGCAATTCCTTTAAATTTAGCTCAATCACTTCTTTCTGGGGAATGGTTTTAGAATTTAAGAAATTACAGAATAATTGCTGAAAGACTGTAGTAATGGGGCAAGAGCAAAATACCTTTCATAAATAGAAAAGAGTTGCAGGCAAAGGTTGTCAGTTGCAAGTATTCCCCTGAAAACCTCGAAGTTTGACAGGTTRCAATCAGCAGCCCAAACATTGGACATTTTGGTTAGGTGTCAGGTGTAGGTACAGCCTTTTAGGTGTCTTTTTTTTCCCCTGCATCTCTTTTGGAAAGAGGAGAAAAGATACTTTTTGCACATTATCTGACCTTGCTGGGACTTACAGATGTTGGGGTCACCAAGTAAGAGACCTCACCACACCTGGCAGGTTGCAGGCTCTCCCGAGGTGACCAGAAGTTTATCTGCCTGTTTGCAATTCCTGCCACCAAGGGTCATCTCTCTGCTGTGCCCTGACATTGAGCAATGATTGCAATTCTTTTTAATAGTGCTCTTTCCCTTCCTCATCATTTAGGGCAGAGCRCTTCCACTTGGCTAAACTCATTAACTGCTTTAATGTTGAGGTCTCCTTTTCTATATAAATTCATCCAGCTGAAGTCTCATRACTCTCCACGGCTGCACGACAGCAGATTCTCCCTCTGTTGCCTAGCAGATGCTGAGAGTGTTTGTTCTTCAGCTGCGGACAGCAGAAGTCTGAAAAAAGGCAATGTCTTTGTGTACGTGTCTATGGGAAAGCAAGTAGTTGCGATGGGTTTGTGGGGACTCAGTTGGCTGTGTTACTGTTTGAGCTCAAGGAGCATTTTGACCAAACCTGGAATCCCAGCCTCTTTCTGCCATGGTGATTTATCAAGACGTCCRGGTCTGATAAGCTCCAAAAATGCTTTGGTGAAGATCCAAAGCAATTCAAATAATCCCCAGAAAAGAACTAGGTTAACGTGAGGGACCATGCTGCTCGGATCATGCTCAGTCAACCTGATGGGTTGCCAAGGAAAAGGAGGTGGTTGAGTTCAGCATATTTCCCAAACTTTTGTCTGTTTGGCAAAAGGAGGGAGAGGTGACCCTCTTCCATTGGAAATCTCCGTTGGCCGTGGTGCATTATTGATGCTGCAAGGTCTGTGCGAGCAAACTGTAGTGTTGGGTGAGGGTGGGCTGTTGAATTCCAGGCAAGGACTTGCCAGTGGTTATATGGACCAGCTGTCTAAATGTGGACAAGTTACACCTGTAGMCTTTATTTCACCAAATCTATCTACACTAGAAGCAAGTAAGCACTAACTTGGTAATGATGAACAGAAATGCTGGTGTATGAGCTTTGCCTCAAGTCACTCCAGTTTGGTAATTGTACTACCTGAGTGTTGTAGACTTGTTCATGTATGTGTATGAAAACATTGGGTTAAAATAACCTGTTYCTTTTCAGCTTGGCTTGCCCGAATTCCCACTGTGTTTTTCTACACACCTTTCTTTCTTTCTGCCCCTGTCTATGTGACATCCCTGATGCTGTGATGTTTGGCCTTTGGGAATTCTTCTTGGCAGCTTTGGAGCTATCCCTCTGTGGAAGGGTATCTCCCAGAAATGCAGGATGAGTTCACAGGCTTCCCTAATGCCTTTTCTTCCCTGCTTCTGGTCATAAATACAAGCCTCTTGGTCTTCAGTGGTTCAGATTGTGCTGATGTTTTTCTTGCCTTATCTCTTATAGGGAAAAGTCATTGGAGATGCAAAACTGCTCATGAGTTGTGGTTGCAGAAAAGGGAAAAATGCTCAAGTGAAAGACTCAGATCAGGTCAGTCAATATGTACCTTAACTGGTGGAAATAAAAGAATGTGTCAGCATCTGATTGATTTGAACTGTGCTGTTGCATATCGGGGTTCCTGCATACAAACAGTGTCTTTGGTGTGGCTGACAATGATACAACATTAATGTTTTTGTATTTGTTATTTGTAGAAAAACCCTCAAGCAAGATCAGGGATTCATTGCACTAGGAGCTGTTAATGCCCTAGCCTGATTTATTCCCATCTGGTTTATTTATTCATTAATTCTGTTCCTTTATAAAAATCCACTCCAGGCAATGCCCTTCTTAAAGAATATTGCACTTCCTTGCTGGCTAAATGCATGCAACCTTTGGTCTCATACTGTAGCTGCCTGGATGGGCGATAGTTACAGAGAAATGTGCCATTTGTTGCATGCTTTTGTTCTGAAGTGACACCATCAAAAGAACATTCTTTATTGAGGTTCTTCATGATAGACATGTAAAAACTTGTTCACAAACCGATGGTCAGGTTTCAATATTCATTACTTGGAATGAATGGTCCCTTATTCTAAAATTGCTCAAACTGACGTCAGGGGGACCACTTGTAGGGTTCAGTAATTGCAAGAGAGGTGGACTGTGCTCTGAACAACAGCCAGTTGGTGGTCTTTTCCTACCTCTTATCATTTTGCACTTGTTCAGCCAAGTTTGTCCCTCGCAAAATTTTCAGTTATGGCCTTTCGGCTTTCTACCTAAAGAGAAGTTTGCATATAGAGATCATTCATTCCAAAGATGGAAAAAAATTTGATTTCAGCAGAAACGTTTTATAAATTTTGGGTCATCCAATGCTAAATGTGGTAGAGTGAAGCAGTTGATCTCAAATATCAAATAGCTTTGCTCTCCGTGACCAGGTATAGACCTGAAGCAGATTCAATGTCCACAAAGCTCGAGGGACTCCTGATAATTTACTGATGGGAAAAGAGATGAATTCTCAAGGGGAAAAATGTTTTTCATTTTCAACATGCATGTTCATCAACCCTAATTAATAGCGATGTCTCTGAGCCTTGTTTTGTTAATGTCTGAGAAGATCTGAGAACAGATCTATCTATCCTGTGGTGGGCTCTGTTGTGAGGAACGTTGGTCACACTTATAAAAGCTTTGTAGGATTGAGTCTTTCATTGATGTGGTTTTTTTTTTCCTTTAATTAGTATTTTCAAAATAACAAATTCATTGTCATGAGCTATGCTATCAGTTCACCGTYGAGACAAGGATTCATATTACGTTTCTTTAAAGAATAGCTTCCCATTCTCTCAAATACAAGCTTAATTTTCTCATGTTGAGATTCTAACACACCAGGAGAAAATTAATTTAGAAATGAAACACTTTTACCAATTTTAGTCTTTTGTATTTTGATTACTCTGGTTGAATCACTCTTGATTTACAACAGGACTAGAGCAGGGTCAGACCGCTTGTAGTAGAGATTAAAAATGAAATGGGAACATCTTGATTGCAGAGAGGTTTTACAAAACACCACCTCTAACAAACCCTGAGTGTTGGACCTAAAACTCATTGATGACAATACTTTAATTATAGCGTAGGTAATAGTTTTTGGAGGGGAAAAAAAAAAATCCCATTCTTTTTTATGTTTTCTGGAACAGTGATAAATTATTCTTTGCATTCGGTTACTTTCTGAAATCTAATTTTTGATGTCTAGTGATGTGTTGACCATCTCAATAATTCTTTTTTGCTGTATCAGCATAAACTGTTGGGCAAGTGCTCGCTCCAGAGGCTGTAAAGCTCATTCGTTGTGCCCCTGGCAGGGTCCTGTCAGTATTTCAGGGGGCAGGAGCTGGATGGAGAAGAAACTAGTACAGGAGGGTGGGTGGCAGCGTGGAACATTTGCCTGTGAATGCAGGACCCCAGCTCAGCTTATAAATTATCCCCTGGGCCTTGTAGATAAACACAGACTTCTATGGTGACATCGGCTGGGAAAGGCAAACACTTGCCGATGATTGTAGGCTAATCCTTCAGGACACTAATTGCCAGAAAACCAAGGAAGCATTATTTTAGGAACAGCTTGTTTCACTTTGAGAAGGGGAAAAACACTGCACTGGATTTAGTTTTGTTTGCCAAGCTTTACCCCCTCCTCCTGTGCCCCGTCTCAGATTTTAAAGATTTACCTTCACCATTGCTGTTGGGGTCTTTTTCTTTCTCTTTTTTCACTCTTGCTTTGTGTTTTCCTGTGATGCCTCTGTAAAGTTTTGTGAAAATGCAACTTAGTTTTCATTTTCATGAAAGTACACATAAATAGATACGTGGTTTTTATACCATTAACTATTTAAAGGTTTGGGACTAACCAGCTACATTTTGGCTGAATTTTTGTGAAAGGTGATGCATTGCAAAGATTTTATTTTTTTTCATTCTTTCAAGCCAATTTGGAAACTTGCAAAAAGTCCTAGACACACTGCCCCACCAGTGAAAATCCCCAGCTGAGYCAAGTTATTACCCCATTGCTGAGGATTTAATTTACTGGCATTTCTCCGGTATGCTTCTAGGAGAGAAGGCACCTTAACCTCCTTGACCTGAGATCTGCTTCCCTGAGTCTGGCATCCAAAGGCACATATCAGCATGGTATTTTCCATGGTGCAAGTCACCAGTGTGTAAATCCTGACCCCACCGCTGTCGAGGGCAGAAGTCCAAATAGGCTCACATGCGGCTGGGATTTCACAACAGTCACAAGGAGCCCAACCTTCATGTTAGATTTTCACCAGAGCAGGAGAAGGAGTGGTGGTCTGTGTTGTGTTGCCTCCCAGTTCAAATCAAACCCTACAAGATGAGGCGGAAGGCTAAGCAGTGCAATACAAATCCCACAAAAGCTTTGAAAAGCTCAAAGGAAATACAGCTGAGCACACTGAAGAACTCCCATCCTCCATGGATGGTCTTGATGAAGCTTTGGGTCGGTGAAGCATGATGACTGAGAGGAGTCCCAAAATAAGGCCACCTCTTGGCAACAAAACCCCTGTGTCCTTGGCTGCCATTGGCACCATTGCCAGTTGTTTGTGTGCTTTGTGGGAGTGAAATTCATCTGTGCTCCAAGGCCCAGAATCAAGCTTCTGCACCACAAACATCCTACTGTAATTGTAAGGTTCATACATGCTCTTCAGAGTGGTTACTAGAAATTTCCCAGAAATTTATGCCTCCCCATAAATTATTATTCTGTTGCTTATTATTTGAGGTGCATTGTTGCATAAGAATGGCAATCCTGGGCTAGGATTTCCTTGTGCTAAGTCGTATATTAACATAAAGCAGGAAAGATAGTTCCTGGGGAGTGGTTTCATTTGTGTACTTTCTGAGGAAAGCAAAATGTCATTTAAAAACGGGGAACAATTGTGTGGGTGAACAAATAATGTGCATATTAGAGGTATGCATAAGGTTGAGAACCAGAAGTAGCAGAGCGTTCCATATTCTCAGCACATGCAGCTCTGCCTTTTCAGGGTTTACTTTTATTTGTTTTCTGCTGCTTCTCCCAAAAGGTAGGTGGCTCATCAGTGTTTAACTGCTCTTACCCTTTGATTTTTTTCTTTTTTCTCTTTGCTTAACTTTTCTGGTAGCTCATGTGAGCTCAAGTATTAGTGAGAAGTCAGATCCTCCTGTCCTTCCGTGTGTTTGTTTTTGGTTTTAATACGACAAATGTATGCCTCCTCTGGAAACGGTATCCATGCTGCAGAGTAATTATTTAGTGAATGGTGGATCCAGTTCATGTTGGCAAGGATCAGATTAATCATTATTAATCATGACCCCTCCGACAGTAACCTCATCCCTTGCCTAAGTGCTGCTCTTTATTAAGAAGTAATAGCTACTAGGGGATGGCTGGGCCACTGCTCTCGTTGCACCTGCACAGGGCTCAGGACTTCTGGCAGGAGGCAGAGGAACTTGGTTCAAAAGTAAAAATAGACGCACATGGTCCATGTTCCAGAAATGAAATAGGCAGCTTCCCCTGTGGGCCTCTTCAGCCTCATCTGAGTGTCCTCCTTTCCCCTGAAGCCTCCCGAGAGTTTGCCTCTTTCCAAAGGTTGAACTCAGTGTTGGGGATGAAATAATCCCTCTGATGTTTTTTTATTTGTCCTCTTGATTTTTTTTTTTTTTTTAAACTTAGGTAGATCCCAGTATAACCTAATCCACATGCGGTCTTTGCAAGGATAAGATTTTATGGTCTAATCTAGTGGTTGTAGCAGGTTTCAACAGCTGATGAGAGTGCAGATGGGCTTAGCTCCCTGGGACTCCAGTTGTCCCAAGTAGACCCCAAAATAACCACCTTTTTGAGAATTTCCGGATTCCTTGAAGAAACACTGCACTGTTGAGGCAAGGTGTGCAGTACTGTTCACCTTGTGCAGAAAGTTGCAAGGTGTCCAGCTTCTCTCTCCACGTCACTGGGCTGCGGATTGCAGGCCTGTGTATATATATATATGTATATATATATCTATCTCAAAATATATCTCCTTTCCACTTGTGTCACAAGAGATCTKCTGAGAGTAGACAGTACTTTAATTCATAATTATTCTGGTTTTCCTAGCACTACAGGTTCTTTTTAAGAMGGTGAGGCAGTGCTATCAATGGATGTCATCATTATTTCAGCAAAAGCACAATGACTTAAGTACTGGATTGAAACCAATCTCTCCACTCCCCTATCCCCTAAAATCCACCTTAATTACTTTTTAAAATGTTTTCGTTGACTGTATGGAAAACCAGGACAAAACCCTTCAGAAGAGAGCAAAAGAAAGAAAAACATCTTTTGTCTCCATCTAGCCCTTCGATATCTGGAAGCAGTAGAAACTTGGAGCAAACCTGCCACACTCTTTTGATCTCTGCCAAAGTTGTTGTGGGAGTAACATTGTTTAATGGTTGAAGGAATTTATTGAAGAATAAAAGTACCAGCAAAGACAAAGGGCCCAATACAAATTATCTGGTAAACCGCTGTCAAATTTTACGTGCTCAGGGCTACCGGTAATTTCCCGTCTTAAAAAACAGGGGGGGAGCTTGGAGGGGAGGGAAGGAGGGTAAAAAGTATATAAATAAACCCACCTCTTTAAATAGCTAACTGGCCTGGCCTGAACTGTGTCGGGGCTAAGTTCCTTTGGCAGCCAGTGCTGCAATATCTGTTGATGGTGTAGCAGAGGGCTGAGACCAGGTTTTGGAGAATCTGCCTTAGCTTTGCTGGCTCTCCCTTGCATTCTTCCACTTGTCAGCAAGAAATGCACTGAAGCACAAAATGAGGGAGTGCAAAGGCTCCCGCACTCCATCTGAGCAAGTCTGGATCACACCCCCACAGTTAATGTTTCTCTCCGCGAAAAGAAATAAGAGTAATAAAAATAAATGAAAGCATTGGCTAAGTTGGAAATGCATGGGTGGAAGAAAGCAGGAGGAGACAACTGGGGGAGTGAAGGTATGCTGTCTACCGTCTCCTGCTCKGAGTTTATGGCAGAGCTTGAACCTCTGCTTGAAAAATCGTTACGTTCTGCACAGGTTATAAAAAGCTAAAACAAAAGTAAAATACAAAGAGAGAGGATGTTAAATGTCTGAGGTGTCTGGGCAGTAAAGCACCCTTAAAAATATTTTGTTCATTGAATAAAGCAATCTAGGTGATCATACAAGGAACAYAGGACTATAGGAAACTGTCTTACATCATCCAGTCCTTTGAGATCTCAGGGGACTGTTACATATAGCACCACTAATAAACACATCCCTTTTGGAATGGTACCTATTAAAAGCAAACCTTGTAGCTCTGTCATTACGCTCATCCCATCAATCAATCTTTTAAAAATACTCACTCATATAATACTTCTGCATCTTGTTCCTGCTGCCAGATCAGAGTGTTCTTCCCCCCATGATATGAGTGTTGGTCTCAGCAAGGTGGACCAGCTTTGCTTTTCYGTTCACCCACCACAGTTTTCTTGCTGYTGGTGGTGCTGTAGGGGGAAACGGTTCCGCTTCGTGAACCAAAATGCTGTAGAAAATTTAATCTCAGAAAACTTTTTTAAAAGCTGGAAGTCTCTTCCTCTCAATGGAATCTGACTGGGGACAAGAGGTATTTGAATGAGACACTCACAAGCTGCCTTTCCTCTGGACCTCCCAAATTCATACAGTAGYTGTGCTTTGGTAATTGCTGGACCTAGTGCTAAGCATCTGTGTTCCTGGTGGCTGGGAAAGTTTTTYGGTTTCATTCACCTGTTGTGTGTGTGGAATTGAAGCAGTTGTAAAATGGAAGTTGGGTGGATAAGTCCCCATTCTTTGGATTTATGTAAGTTTTGGAGGGATGGTGTTATGAAAGAAACTTCCTAAATGTAAGCCTCCGAACAAAAGAGATTGAGGTTATGGGTGTCCTTTGCAAGTTCAGCTGTAATAGGTTTGTGTTGCAGCGGGTTACACCTCCGTTCATACAATGCCATTAGTAAGCTGACATTTCTAATGACCTTTTATAATCACCTATTTCCTTTTCTCACTCATTTTATGAATAGTCTTGTACTCACTTCAGGAGTTTCCCACCTTGTGGTCTCCTCTTACAGTTCATATTAATTTCAAAATGGGTTGGGCTTCCTGTAAAGTGTAGCACAGTGTAGACTGAAGTTCAATAGAGCCTTTCCTTTCTACTTGAAGGGGGGACCTAAAAACTCATAGTGACATTTTTTGCAGGAAAGGCTTCAGAAATGGCAGTCAGCAAATTGCCTTTTTTTTTTTTTCTTTTGAGGCAGGTCTGAATGCATGCTTTAAAACAGTGCCCTGCCCCTGTTYGAGGTGTAAAACTTAGGGCTCTGACCTTTTCTAGTGAGTGATGATCCCATGGCACTTTCCCTCCCAAGTTGGAGCATGAGAGTCCTGGCAATGATGTTTTGTCCAGGCTGTCATTCAGGATATGTATTCTGCCAACTTGACTTGACCCTGTGCCTTCAGTGGGACACATTATTCTTCACTTCCTGCCCTAAATTGCTATGTACTGCCACCTTGCATTGATGGGTCCTTTGTTCCACCTTGGAGGTAGGTTAATTTTGGTGGTAGATGAAGGGAAGCTGTAGGGTTTTGAAAAGCAATTTGAGAGCCCTCTGAATGAAAAGTGCTTCACACATGAAAAAGTTAGTGTTATCAATTGCCATCATCAGCCTCAAAACCTGAATTTGAAAGGGTCATTTATACTCCTTAAATGCAAACACGCAGCAGCGTGCTAAAAGAGAACTAAAGCAGCCAAAGAAAATGCTGTCTCATGTCATTTCAGGCTCTGCAATCCCAGGGAGCATTAATAACTATTTTGTTGTTTTCACTGATCTCTCTACACGGGCAGAGAGGGAAAGAGTTGGAAGACAGAAGCTGCACTGCTGAGCTGCTCCAAGCGGTCCCATGCCCTCTATGTTAGCAGCTTACCTGCTGYGAGGAGACTCAACCAAGGCAGGGACAACATGCAGATGAATGAGGAAAAGCCATAGGTGAAGATTTGGACTAGTCCATTTGATTATGATGTAGTAAGGACCATCTTTCCCCATTGCGCTCTGGCATTATGGCTGCATTCGCTGTCTTTCCCACCCTGTCTTGTTCCCATTGCCCCTTAGCAGATGCCAAAGTGTGAAGRCACCATGGCAGGGTCAGTATCAGTCAGCCACCTTTTAGATGACAGATGCCACGTGAATCCAGATCCCATCTATTCTGAGGTTCATGCAAACTGAATGGCCTGCTCAGAGCTGCTGAGAGCTGTGAGGTGCAAGGGAGGTGCAAAGGCTTTGTGGAGGGTGGCAGATGGAGAGAAGGACCCGCTCGTTAGTTGGAGTGTCGTGCTTGCAACTTTGTGGAGCACTTCACGCCTATCTCGGCATGGGTGCAAAATGCTACCCAAGCAGAATGGTGGCAGATTGCACCCTCTTTTTACTCACATAGTACCAGAGTCAATGTCAAGACAAGATGAAATTCAGGTCCTAAATCTCAGCAGGTCATCTGTCTGGAGTGGTACCCAATATGGTTGTTCTGCATTCAGCAAATATTCAGTCATGACATTGGTTATTCATGGAAAATATATTCAGTTAAATTTTCTAGCAGCTCAGGTGGTGACTTTTCCTGATTTTCTCATGGGAGCCTGTTCTGCTGTTGGGTTGACCATTCTGATAGGAACATTTTTGCATTGCTCCATCTAAACAGTCTTTTGTTCCTTATTTCCTTTTACTCTTTGTTATATCCCACTTCGTGAGTTTCTYGTTCGTGCATACGAGTCTGGTTTGGTGAGAGACAGCAGCCTAAGGTTTTGGGTTTAAATTTTCCTTATATAGGTCAAAACCAGTTTTTAAAACATTACCTCCTGGAAACCACTCAGAAAGCTCCGTCAATTAAAACTGTAACCAAAATAGTCTTTGTAGAAGAAAAAAAATCCCTTGTGCAGGGGAGAACTCATTCAAGCTATAGCTTGAAAGTCCTTATAGCAGGTAGAAGAAGAAGTGGTTCAGTGCCTACGGAGTCAGCTCACCCTTCAGAGATGCTGGTTCAGTCCCTCAGTCTGCCACAGGTTTCCTACACAACCAAATGTGTGATTKAATTCCCGCAAGACCTCAGCTCTCTTTATAAAGCAGTAAAAGCAGCACGGATATCCTTCATGTTAAATACTCRGGAGTACTTAGATATTAGCGTGGTGTAGGCCTTGCCTGAGGTAGGTTAACACCAGCTTGAAATATAGCRTGACTCCTACTAGCATCCCGACAGAGGGATGTTTTATTCTTTTTTTATGTCTTATCTTAAAAAGAACCAGACAAAAATCTGATCTAAAGTAGGAAAAAAATAAAAGAAAAAGCCATATGATTCGCTGCAGGACTATACCCCCTCTGCAACTGGTTCCAGCCTGGAGAATATATTCACAGCTGGGTTATAAACCCTCAAAACCAGACAACATAACCTTAACTAACATAACATTACTAAGGCACTGCTGTAATGGGATCATTCTGCTATGGCTCATGGGCACATTTTAAGTGTCATCAATTTAGTCTACAACTGGAGGCTGTTAAGTGCAAAACCATTTTAGCAACTGCATCTTACATGCAGGAATGATTGAATATTAATGGCTTTTCTTTTGTTGAGAAAAAATATGGAGAGGAAAATGAAAAGCCACAGGAAACCTCACTGTCCTTCCTCAGGTAACAAAGTTCATTTTTGGAGGGCAGCAGGATCAGTCTAGCAGCTGAGTATTGGTGTAGGCAGCTGGGAAATCGGCTCTCAATTCTCCAACGCTGATCTGTTCTACAAACTTAGCCAAGTTATTTCACCTTAGTCTTCTTAGCCTTATYGCTTCAAGGATGTGAGTTATTTGACCCCATTGTTGGAATGGGTTAGACTCTACTTGCACAACACTGAGACAGAGCAAATAAGGAAAACCTATGAGGGATGAGGTCCTGTGTTTTGTCCCACCAAAGATGCCCATCATGGCTATTTTGGTAGTTGATGTCAAGCCTTTTAGAAAGAGCTCAAAATGTTTTGCAACTGAGTGGGAAATGTGATTACCTTACCCTGAAGCTGGGGTCAGAAAAGATCATAAAATTAACTTTCCCAACCCTATGTCCTTCTCAGTATGCCCTGGGCTTCTTGGTCTTTTACCTTGTCACGTTGTAGGCATGGAAAAATGTGTGATGATGAGGTGGTGCAAAAGTTTCCATTTGGATATGGATACTTGCGTTGTCTATAGGTATTATGGGCCAAGACTTGGGTAAGTGTCCTGAGACGGCCTGAGTATCCATATAAGCAGGATGACAAGGAGATGCTAGCCACTTTCCATGAACTCTGTGTTCCCCGGTGCTGCGAAGTCTGAGCTGTTGTAGGTTCTTTGCAGGGCACTCTTAAGGTTTGACTTCAGATGGCTGACTGACTGACGTGTTATTGAGGCATCCATACCTCCCTCCACTGACTGTGTCGGGAATGGAGGCTCTGGTTTGAACCACAGTTATCTTCATAAGGAAGTCAATTGAAATATCACTCTCAACATCCTCCCTAGAGGTCAGTGGTTGTACTTAGAAAACAAGGGAATGATTCCTGATGAATAACAGCCTGCAAAAGCTTTTATATTCTCTTTTTATCATTATCAAATCATGCTGAAGAGGCTGCAAGGCGAAGAAACTCTCAAGCTTCATTTTCAAGAAGCTGCTAGGATGAAGATAGGGCATTTCAAAATCAATACTGAAGCTTGTATTCCAAAGAGCAAATGGGAGAGTCATTATAAGCTGCTTTACTTCTCATCTCTAATTCCCCATATTCATAACTTAAGCCCTGTCATTTGGATTTATCCTCTGTGGCCTGCAGTGACACCAGGAAAAGTCCTCCTTTTTAATTCTGTGGCAAAAAAAATAACAACGCTGCAGGGTAGGATCATATCCCCACAGAAGTTTAGGGCTTAAACGTTTCATGTTGGGCACCAGATTTTGCTGTCTTCTCCCCCTCCCGTTTGTCCCCCTCCTCCCTCCTCTGCTGTTATCACATCAATCATCCTCTTTCCTAGAGGCTAGGATACAAACAGTGTAATCCCAGAGAGAAAGGATACTGATACAGCCAATCCCGCACATGACTATTGCTCTGTCCTTGGAGATGCCATCGCTAAATCTAACAATAGGCTTTTGCTGATGGGACTGTTTCAGCTAGACTGGAGAAAGCAATAGGGGCAGTAATCTAAGAACCCAGCTTTGCCATCGTTGGGTGATYGGTTGTATCGCCATCCACTTCTCCTATTTTAAGTGGCTTTCTAAACTTCTCTTTCCTTTATTACTTCTTGATTTGTCTTATTTTGGCACTTACAGCACCATAAATACATTTTCCTCCCCGGTAATATTTTTAATTATGACCTGGAAATGAACCTTAGACCTGACTCAGCCAACCCAACTGAACTATTCATAACACATAAAGGATTGGTGTTGAATTAACTAATGACTTTAAAATAAGGAAGGCTTCCTGTACAGGCTGCTTTTTGGAGAAAATACCACAAGCTCAAATGCTATTCTGTTAAGTGGCCTTCAGAAGAGATTTTTGGGTTTGTTGGGTTTTTTTTTTTTGGTTTGGAAGTCAGGAATGTATTGAGAGGAGGTGGTGTTACTCACCTCCAGAAAAATCCCACAACAGCATATTAGGGAGAAGCTGATGAACAACGGTTGACTTCTGGCAAGTCCAGGCAGTGACAGCTTGTTCCAGCAGCACCGTCTCCCTGCTTCCACGTTTATTGAACCGGCCTTGAGACCAGATGATATTCTGCTGGCAAGTTTTGGGAATGAACTTTGGTGGGAACCCAGTAATCTCTCTCATCTGCTAAGCCCTTATTAAACCCCACTATTACTTTTTCTAACTCCCCTCTGGACTTTGAATTACACTGCAGTGAACATAGCACACGTGAGTAAGAGTTTAAGGTCTTGTTCACTTGGGTGGTCCCATTAAAAAGACCAGGTTTGCTGTCTTGGCTGCAGAGCCATTCCAAACACTGCTGCTATTTTTCTTCCCCCAGCATTTCTCACCTGCCTTTTTTTTTTTTTTTCTTCTTTTTTTTTCCATGCCCAATCTATTAATATGCGTTTTAACCAGTTAACTTTGGAACCAAAATATTAACTGCATAGGAGGCAGCTTTTCTGAAGGTTCATAAAATATGTATTGGAGCTGGGAATATAAAATGCTCCCATTTTGTAGCAGACAAAATGTATAAAGTGCTGAGTGAAAATTGAGAGGGACCCAATTTAAACCTTTGAAAATCGCTGCCAGTTCCAATATGCTGTATTTATTTTGACTTGGAAGGCTCAATCCGGTCCAGATGAGGTCATTTGGTTGGGAGCACACGTGTCCGCGCAGAGCCGGGAGGGAGGGAAGCTTGCAGGATGCTTCGGCTCCGAGGTGTTGAGCTGCCAGGGAGCAGCGGTGGGAGCGGGGCGGGCAGCCCGTCTACGTGTTGATCCTGGCATCAGAGCGTAACGCTGGGGTGGAGGTGTTGTAATGTTTAAGTTGATTTCTTCTAAGGCAGGCGGGACAGTGTGGGTTTTGTATCCTCAGCTGTTTGCTGAGTAGGGTAAGTGGAGGCAAAACTGGACATGCTCTAAGAATTTGGGGATGGGAGAATGTATTTAGGTAGGGGTGTCTGTAGTTGCTCGTTCCTATGACTCCACATGGCAGAGAGCCTATTATTTTGTTTGTACAGCTCTATCTTTCAGCTTGCCATCTTTAACCCTTGCCCTGATACCTGCTCAGCACTATTTTACTTTCCCCTCCCTCTGCTCCTGCATCTTCCCTTACTCCTCTCGTCAACAAGATTAATAGCTCAGCCATTTGTCTCTATGAAATTTCAYTTTTCTCTCCTGGAGCTCCACCTCCGCCGTTCGCTGCTCCATCCCAGCAGGTGGGAAAGGCTCCTGTGCCCTCCCCAAGAAGCCCCGTCCTCCCCGCTCCCCCCTCTCCGCCTCCCTGCCAGCAGCCTGTTTGCCAACACTTTGCACGAGGAAGCTGCCTCTATAAAAATAAACCATGCTGAAATCTGAGAGACAGAAACCACGCCAACCTCACACTTCATTATTGGTAATGGCAACCTATTTGATTTCCATTTGCAAACAGTAGCCTGCATATGTTCCTCACCATGGAGCCCTTCTCCCTGCGCCGTTTTCTGCACAAATTCAGGTTCCCTGTGCCTGGTGCTTAGTCTGCTTTGTGGTTTGCTTGCTCTGAGCCGCAGACACCCCTGCTTCACAATTAAAGTATGGAAAAAGCCTGTTAAGTCACTGACTTAATTGCCTGGTTACTCACCGCCAACACAAGGTTGCCATCTGCAACGGCCTTGAGCCTCTTCTCCCACCTCTTTCACCTTTATAAGATTTTTTTCCTCGCAGGTGGCTTTTATTGCTGATTTACACCAGAGAAACCCAGCAGAGGCAGACCTGTATTYCCGTTTCTTATCCCCAACGTGCACTGCCACATGGGCATTGCTTGGGGTCAGCTGGCCATGCAGACACTGCACTCCTCCACCTCCAACTCTGCCCAGCTGTTACGGCATAAGCCTGGGCTGAGGATTTAGGATGAAACTTGATTTTCCAGGAGATGTCTCTATAAAAAAAAAAAAAAAAAGGAAAAAGGGGAAGGGGAAGAAGTAAGATAAACAGGGTGAACGCTGCATTGCTGCCCTTGAAGCCCTCATGAGCTGTGGGTCCATTTCTCCATCACACACAAGRATGGGGCTCTCAGCTGGGTCTTACAAAAGATGGCAGCGGCGAGGGGCCCCCAGAAGGGCTCGAGGAGGGGGGATGCACCCAGGGCCCGAGGAAGAGCTGCCTGTATTGACTTTCACTCGATTTACTGGAGCAAYTGAGTTTGTCAGTGAAATGCGAGACGGGCTCAATCAGCTGTCACACTGAGACACTCCTGTCACTGCTGTCAATAGCTTCTAGTTTCTGATCCTTTCTCAGATTAGCTCTGCGCCAGAACATCAAATGAAAAGCTGTTTGGGGCACGGGGAGGGGAGAAACTCTAAGCAGTTACCTAGGAATCGGTTTACAGACTTCAAAGCGCTGTCAGGTTTATTCTGATGGCCTATAGCAATGCGCAGGGAGCAGTAATGCATTTGGAGTGTAATGTAGACTCTCCTCTTCAGCCCCGCGTTCGCTCATGGACCGGGAGGCAGGGATGGGAGAAGAATAGAGGCATCTCTCCCGGCGAACCCAAATGGCAAATGGCCTGCCACCCCTAGAAGAGCTGCTCTTTAGATTGATGGAATAAGTTGCTTTTCTTATCTTACCTTTCATCTTGAAGGACTCTTCTGCATTTCTTTCGGCACCGAAATGAAGCCTTTTTCTGGTAGAGCTGGGTCATGAAAAGGCATCACCCCCAACAATAGGACAGGAGTGATAAAAAGGGGGACAGGTTGGTCATGCAGAAATGATGATGGGAGAGTGAGGGGGGTCCAGCCAGTCCATCTGAGCAGTTTTTGGCAGTGCTGAACCTCAAGTGTGGTTTTCTTTTTTTTTTAATATATCAAGGCAAGAGCTTTGTAGCCCATTAAGTTCTTCCAAGACCTTTTCCTTGAAGTTTAACTGGTTGGATCTGGGACAGCCTTTATTGAGAATGTTTTCGTCATGAGGGATGCCAATATGAATGTCTCTATTTATAGGAAGAATAACCCATCAGGAAATTTTTTTTTTTTTGACTTCAAGGATTTGAGAAATCTCCTTTCTCTGAAACAGCTTATGGCAAGGTGAACTCACCCATTTACACAGAAGCCAAGATGGTAATGTTAATCCTATTAGAAAAATAATCTACCACCAAAAAAAAATAATAATAGGGGTGGAGAAGGAATCCTTCTGAGGCAAATTCAAGGAGTAATTCCTGTGAATTTACTCTTTTCTTCTCAGGGTTGAGATGTTAAACATTTTGCTATCAATACATGAATTATAAAGATTGCTCTTTTCCTTCCACTTTTGTAAAGAAACTAAGCCGGGGAAAAGCCACATTCTAGCATTATTGCTAGAAGGTTGTGTCCTTTAGAGGATACTCTTGGTTTTTGATGAATGCTGTCTCAAAGAGTGAGGCAGTCTCCATAGAGAGGCTTACCCTGCACAGCACTAATCTAGATTTTTTTCCCTGAATACAATTTTAAGATTTCTAATTTTTTCCCTGTTACCCAATTCCATTATTGGGTTGCTTTTGACCTCCAAACATCAAAAGGTTCATCTCTTCCTCATTCAGGATCACCACCATCCTTCCTGAGTAGCAGCTGCAACTACATTTCACTGCTTAATATTTAAGCAACTCCCTGTCCAAAACAAATCACACCTTCTCTTCTCCTTGATTGCTCAAAAAGAAAAAAAAACCCAACCCAGTTCAAAGGACTGTATAAGTGATCTTTAATATCAGAGGCAACCCTGTTTGCTTGTCTTGGTGGCATGAATGTGAAAGGGTCATGGAGAAGTATGGGAAAGACAACAGAAAGGAAAAAAACCACCATATTCCCCTTATAGAGTATTTCAAAGCAAATGCTGGATACATACCTTTCTCTGACCTTTTCCTTACATTAGTGGTATAGGCAGCTGCTGCGCTTGTATTACACATTCCAGTGCAGGGACTGACTCGTGAGCAAGGTAGGTGTGTGCGTGTCTGTGTACACGCGCGTGTGTTTGTTATTCAACTTGTCAGCCAAAGGTCTTCAATGCTGGTTTTAGCTCTTTCTGGTTTTTCATAGTTTCCAAGGGGAGGTGTGGTTGTTTGTCAGCTTTGTTTATGTTCACTGGGTGACAGGAAACCTAAGAGCTTTTAGTGAATTCAGATATACTCTGGATGCGAGGTGTGAATCTCCAGCCATTTGTGTTTAAAATCTTTCATTAAGTCTGAGAAAAGAGGAAGAAAATAAACATCTCGCTGCTTTCTAGCTGCAGAGGGATGAAAGGTTTTCAGGCTGTGGGCCCAGCCAGGGCAGTACAGATGCCTACAAAGGGTGAAACTGGAGGAGAGAGAAAAAAGGCTGGAGTTGCAAAAAAGTACAAATAAAAATCTTAAAGCTACTGCTCAAGCTGGATTTGGTCTTTATTTTACCATGCCTCCATTTTGCTGGCTGGTGTTGGTAAGACCCTGATGGAGCAGAGCGTGCCCATCATCCACAGGATGGGCTTCATGGGAGAGGTGGTTGATCTAATGAAGGCATGAAGGCATCTCTAGCGACTCCAGCTAATCGCATCCAACCCAGCAGAAAGGGACGCGGCCAGGGGATGTACTGACCCCCTCTGTGCTTGTCCTCCCTCGCTTGGGAAGCCAGATGGGCGATTGCCGCCGCTGCCGGCAGTACGGACACGGGCGCGTGGCTGCTCTGTGTCACCGCAGGAGGGGTTTAGTGTCACCAAGCTGAGAGCTGGCCCATACACCCGGCTCTGCCTCGTGGCGTGGAGCGAGGGGGTTTATCTCCCAGTCTAACGCTTCCCCTGCCTCTGCCCATCTGTGGGCTCCTTGCGGCAGGTACTTCCCTCCAATCGCGTGTTTGTGCAGTGCCTAATTGCAGATGAGAGGGTAATATAAATAATAAGGTTAAAAGTCACTCTTCTTGAGGGGAGGTGAAAAGGGAACGGAAACCGAGCTGCTACTCAGCTTCCCAGCTTTTCCTGGAGTCAAAAAGAAAGTGCAAAGGGTATTGCAGGATATGTTGGAGTATTTAGTCTTGAATCATTTGCCATCCTGTTTTTATTCCCCTGCAGATAGATTTCAAAGAAAGTGTTTAGATGGAGCTGATGACCTCACTTATAGTTGAGGTTGCCTGTCACTTCCCATGATAAGTCCCTGATTTGGTTGTTTGGGCTGTGGCAACTCGCATTGTTTGAGCTGAAACTTTTTGAGCATGCCAGACCCGCACCAAGTTCATTTCAGAGGAGGGGGATTTTCAGTGCGTCACTACAATCATGCTAGTTTTTATCATTTGGGAAGACTATTCTTGCTTTTTAATCTTTTAATCTTTAAAATGCTCAAACTATTCCAGTTGTGACATTATACACCAGCCCTTAAAAGTGACGGGAAGCTTTGAGATGAAGTGGCCCCAGGTRCTGGGCACTACCCATGGTCCTGCCTCCTCTCCTCCTCGGCACGAGCTTTCCCCAAGTRGTAGTGGCAGTCCAGCCATCTTTCCAGACACAGCAATATCATGGAAAGAAATCAAACAAACAGGGAAGGCAGCAAGTGAGTTGCAATGTCAGGACATCAGTGGAGGTGAAGGCTTCGYCTTTGTGTGTTGAGTTGTTAATAGGCACAATCTCAGGTCCAAGTGAAGTACTGCTAGATGTGCRTTTAGGTTTTCCTTTCTTTTCCAGTGCTTTCAGGAGATGATGAAGCAGGCTTGTGGATTAGTTTTCTGGGAGAGTGAATCATCCACCTGTCTTGGTTTTTTTTGGTTTTTGCTTTGTTTTTTTTTTTTTWAATCTGTGTAGGATTACACAAAAGATCTTGGGTTTTGTTCAGTCCTCATRCTGTTATTGGCAATTCATTAACAATTGATCACCCAAAGAGCGAGTCATTGGCCCCATGAACGGGTATGGAGGTTCCAGAAATGATCAGTGGCTGAATAGCAGCATGTCAATATTGCCATTACTAGGGTTTCAACGCAGGAGTGGTGGTGTCTCTGATCCCATGTGCACACCACCTGGATGTTACAGAAGTTACACCTAGTAACTGGGAGTTGGAAGTAGATTACTATTTCTAGTCTTCAGCTCCTCCGAGTCTCTTGACCTGTATTTCTTCAAGACCTGGTACAGTAGAATCTCAGTCGAACAAGGGCCCTTACGTTTCTCCCGTAATAGTTATGAAGTTATTTGTTTCATACTAATTTTCACTTTTTGTTATCTACCTAAGATTATGAGCCAAATTGTCCCCTGCTTAAATCAAGTCTTTCCTGGACCACTGAAAATCATGTTTGAACTCTGTTCATCTCCAGCCTTGCTGGGTCACCCTGGAGCTTGTCTCTAAGTGAGTTCTCTCATCTGATAACATATGTAGCACAACTTCTCTATCTCAGAGACTGGTGCCAGGAGAAATCCATTAGCGATCATGCTAACAGATTACAGTTATTTCAATAATTCAGGTCATGTGGCTATTGAAAATGAAGTTTGCATCTACACGTGGACATATTTACATACATACATGGTTGTGTCTATGAGATTTAAGACTAAAAGTAAATTAATTTAGATCTTTCTCTTAAATAATGTTGTTGCTCTTGAATTTTTTAATGAGTGTTTCCTCGCCAGTTAGTTAGAATTTTTTTCCCCCAGTATTATATTTGCTGTTATGGAAAGGATGCTCACAGCATAGCTTAAGTAAAGATCATATCTCGTACTGGAAAGTCCTATTTGCTGCTAAAACATCATTCTCGGCTGTTCCCTTTTATACAGTGTACTTCTTTCTCCCTCTCTCACTTCCCTTCTTCACTCCATCTCCAGCAATAGTAGCAAATTGTCCTTCTATATCAGCTGTCATTTACCCAGTAACGAAAAAGGCGGTGGAGCACAGTTTCCATTTAGTCTCCACAGACTCAGTATGCAGCAATGAAAAGCTTTCATTCTTGCCGTGCCAAAGTTCCTAACTTTGCCGATTCATTTCAGTTTGCTCGAGCATCAACATTTGAATCTTTACCTCCTGCCTACGTTATCCACTTAGCACTCAGCTGGATCCAGGAGTGGAAGGATGGCTGGTTTGCATGGGCTGAGTTTTATTTTGGGACCTGCGTAGCCAACTCTTGTGATTTTTAAGAGTGTTATCATGTGAGGTGTGCGGCGGTTTGGTTTCTTCCCTGTATTTTTTTTTTCCTTTTAAACATCTGCAGCAGTATCAATGAGTGATAAAGTCCCTGAAACTCAGAAGGCACATAAATAGGATCTAATTTGTGTGATTTTAAAGCTAATTCAGTGTTTCTAAGGAGCCTGGCCCACAGTCTTCAAATATTTTCACTTTAGCAGTATTAGCAACTCCAATTATAACACTGCTGATAGCGGCTCAAACATAGGTATGATCTTTAATCCTAAAGCTGGTATGATTCACCGACAAATAACTATCACTTCCATGTTGGCAGCTGCAACACACTTCCCTTGTAAAAGCTGGGTGCTCTTCCTAAATCTGTGATAGGTATATTGCCCCACCTCTCTGCTTCCTTACAACACTCTCGAGACTAAATGACTAAAAATAAACTACAAATTTTTCTGTGTAGTGGTTCTGATGACCCCAGCTGCTCTTTCGTATTACATACAAATGGAGGCTTTACACTGTGTGGCTGCCTTATCCTATAAAGAAAGACAATTATGGTTTTCATTTTTACATTCTAAAATAGCTGTGAAAAATGAACACTAGACTCTAAGACACTATTTACAGTAGGAGCGACCCCAGATTTTTAATTTTTTTTCATTCACTAGCTCTAAAAGTGCTTCCCTGGTTTAAAAATTGAGCTGAAATTCGAATTGAGGAAACCACAAAAAGGTCTTTCAGTTTTTCTGCTGTATTCTGAAATGCTAGAAAATACTGGAGCTGCATTTTAAAGATTTTATCTTCAGCAGCAAGGCTGACAAATTATCTCTTGACGCAGGTGATGGGACTGTAGGTGCAATAAATTGAAAATTAGTGGGAATCCCATTACATTTATGAAAATTAACAGTAATGCATATTATGTCTAAAAAAATGCCTGCCTGTTGAGCGTGTATCAGCTCCACCAAACATGATGGAGCATCCTCAAGCCAGGTGCTGACAAGAYTTTCTTGATCTCCCTGCGATCCCCGTTGCAGGGGGTGAGCTGGCAAGAGGAATTAGCAGGTACAGGGAGGAGAAGATGGTTTGTTTGTTTCTTCTTGCTTGGAAAATGTGTGTGACTGTCAGGGCCRAAGTGTTTTTGTGACACTCGAGCTGCCATTCTGGCACCGCTCCTTGTGGGCTACATACTCATCTTTTATCGGTAGGATGCTGGCGTGGTGAAAGACAGCCTCTTCATAGAAAGGCAGCTGAGCATTTCTGCACAAACATTCAGAGGACTCGAGCCTTTTTTTTCCCCCTCTCTGAAGAACCCTTTGCCCATACTTCCTTTTTTTTTTTTTTCCCCCCTCTCTTTTCTGAAGGCTGAGAAATGCCTTAGGAATGCACTTGCTTGCTCTCCTTTCGCACGCCGGCTCTCCCGGTGATGTATTAATTAGCTGGAGCACTGCACACTAACAAGCAACTGCAGGCTGATCTCGTTAAACATTAATGCTTAACTAGAAAAGCAAGAGCTGTTAAAGATACGCCACTCAATGTCATCCGTGTCCGAATGTAAAAGAAGTCAGCGGCTGAGCTACTGGTGCTTGTGTTTCCAAAGGGAGCGAGAAAGGCCAACTAGCTCAGACCCCTTTTCCAAAGCCGGCTGGGAACACCTTGACCTCAGAAGACTTTCCATGTTCCTCTGATTGCCTTTAGCATCAATTCCAGCCCTTTCCCAGCAAGCAGCCCTCTCTGAAGGAGATAAACTAGCAAGTCTTTGTGCCCACACTGCTTTTTCAGCATTTTTCATGCCTTGTTTTTAGTGGTGAAGTCCAAAAACCAGCACAGGTCTGCTCCTTATCCTCTCTTTAACCACAAGCAAATGGTTATGGCCAAAGTTTTCAAACATGAAAGTTCCAAGTCGTGTAGTTACACCCCAATGGAGTCATCCAAATTAGTGGTTGTCTTGATTATTATTGACTTTGCTGGATATTTTAGGCAACCCCATTTGAAAATATTGACCTTATCACCACTTTGCTTCAGTTTACCTTTGGAGGAACTTGTTAGGCCAGATCTTTATATCRTGAGGCTTGTCTAATACTAGGAAAAATATCTTGACTACCTCATGAGAAAGTTTCAGAGTGTTTATTTGTTCATTAAACAGCTGGAAAAGGTGATGATGAAAGTGGATCGAGCAARAGCCTCCTGCCTGAGAAGCCCCGCTCCTACTCTTCAGGCATGTGCCATTACAGCCTGGCTTTGCATGAGCGGTTGCTGGCAGCACTTCTACCCTTTCATTTGCATGGGCAAAGATGGGATTTTGTATGCACTGTCTTAATAACTGTCTACATGCAAATCAAGCACAGAGCTTTCATGAGTTTTATGCTTGGCTTCCCAAAGAGTTACCCGGCATAGCCAGCTTACAGGGTACATTTCAGGATCTGTAGTAGACATAGCAGCCTTCTAACTTACTTTCTGCCTTCACTTTCTCTCCAAGATAATAATAAAGACAGCAGCCAGTACTTTTCCTTACCCTCCAACTGTTTGCATTATGCAATTTGATTGCAATTGATAATTCATTAATCATTTCCTATTGTGGTTAATATTTACCCAGCTTGCTACTGTGCAGCAAGGCTGATGGGAGGGGCAGGAGCAGGGAGGTGGAAGATAYAGTCAGGGAAGCACAAAATATATGGGAACACCAAGACTTCAGAAACAGTCTCTATTTTTTTTTCTTTTTTTTTCTAAGACGGTTGTTTCCGTGGTGCTGCCACCAGCAGTTCTGTAGGGCTTGTCTTGATTTTCTTAAGCCAAAGGCTTCTTGGTTGTCATCGTGGCAGCCTCCGCTTTAAGGAAAAGGTTTTTTCTGGACCTCCAAGCACTGCCTTTTTCTACCCGAGGAATCGAAAGCGAARGGGTTACTGCTGCCCTGTTGGGGTTTTGTTGTTGGGGATTTTTTTTGATCTCCTAGCATGATGCTTCCTCAGACCGTGCTTAAAAGCCACTGTGCTTGATTTCCCCTCTAATGATGTTAAGACTGGAACTGGAGCTGCCTCCGCTGCCTGGTCCTCCTCCTGCCCCTGTCTTCAGACGTTATGTCACAGCTCCCGGGGCTGCTCGCTGACTCCAGCCGGCCTTCCCGCGGGACAGAAACCAGGTTCCCTTCCCTGTGGCAGCAGCAGTGCCCACATTTAAGAAGCTGCAGTGCTGAGCCGTGACTGCATTAGTTCTGCTACATTAGAACAGAAGCAAAGAGCTTAATTTAATTCGCTGGCCTGTATACCGACACCTGAGGGCCACTAATTCACTGTCACGTATTCTCAGTGAAACCAAGCTCTTTAGCGTGCAGATTTTTTATTTTTTTTTCTTTTGCAAGAGCAGAGCCTTGCAAGGCAAATGCTCATTTTCTAGGACTGGAGAAAAACATCTCCTTGCAAGGATCACGGCAGGTCAGGATGACTCACTTTTGCCGGTGTCCACAAGGGATGGAAGATCACACATCTCTTTTTCTTTTTATTTGAAATATATAAATTGATCTCTGTTCTTTCATTTTATGATTAACACCATCGATAAAAAAGTTGATTCACAGTGGCATATGATTGGCCGTAAAACTTTTATTCACCGCAGGCTGTATTTGGACATCATTCAAGGGCTTTGAGCCTATCAGATACTTCAACCCACTCTGTCTTCGCAAGTGATAGGATCAAGTCCTGCAGTAGCATTTGCTATGCCGTAATTTCCAAGAATCAAACCTTGCCTATGTTGTTTGTGCATGAAGACCCATTAGGCTAAATTAATCCCTAGGGTAAACGTACAGACTTCAACAGAATGTTATCAGGGATAAATTAGGCCTATTGATTTTTAATGAGGCTCTTACCTGAATAAAGAAAATAGAGTTTCTCTTCTGTTCGGGTCTAATGTTCTTCTACTGCAAGCATCACCATAAGCACCTGCTTTGACCCTGAATTTTTAAACCTGGAGATTTTGCAGTTCTAAAAGGATTAGAAAATATACTCTTTTTTCCCCCCACAACTTTGGGCAGTGCCATTACACCATGGGATACATTTCCCAGAATTTACACATCTCCAAACATCCTTTTTTGAAAAACAAGTGAATAGACTGCCAGAAAAATTACAGGCTTCCCGTATTTTAAGGCTGATCTCCTCCTCCAGAGAGCAYCCTCACTGAAAAGGGGTTTTCTCCATGCTAATGAATTCTAGAGAAATCATTTTGAGAAGTACAAACTGATTTGKTTTTTTGAGCTGATCTGGCTGAGATAATCCATGCCTTGCTGTCTCATGCCAAGGATTTCTAGCATCACCCCATCCTCTGAGCCCTCAGGTGGGTAATTTGGAGTTACTCCGCATCCCCAGGATACATGTCCATGGACAGGCTGGTTAGTGGCATGGCTCTTGAGAAAAGGGGGATGTGATGAATCCTGTGCTGTTCCCTGSACATAGCTCCCAGGTATGGAGAGGCACAGCCAGGTATCTGTCGCCGCAGGTGGCTTCTCTCCATCATCRMAGTGCCCCTGGTGACCATGGGAGGMGAGGGAAAGGCAAGCCTTTAGAAAGAAGTCTTTATGCCTAGAGGTTTGAAAAGAAATCAGAGAGACCTCAGGTTGTACCCAGGCTTCACTGGAGAGTCAGTGTGTTGCTTAGRTAATATTCTTGAAATGTTTTTACCTCCTTGCTCTTATTCCTTCCTGGCCTACCTGGGGCTCCTCCGGTGTCTCCCATCCCGGGTGCAAGTTTCAAACAAGTGTAAACAGCAATGCTTTCGAGCGCATGTCTTTGTAAAGAGCAACCGTCACCTTTAGGAGGTGAATTTGGGGGCCTTTTTCTGTGACCTGTGATGTTCAGGTAGTGGTTGGTTTTAGCCTGACTTCCAGAGGGTGCTACTCCCCCAGCAGCTGCCCCAGCTGAGGTCTGGGTCTGCAGAGATGGGACTATTTCTCTGGTTCATGAGTGCCGCTCAAAACCAAGTGTGACCCGTGGTGTCACAGCACTGCKGTGTCATGCATGGCTGCACGGGGTACACGTGAGTGTCCGGGTGCCCTTTTGGATGTCACGTCACGGCATGTCCCAGCCTGACCAGAGATGTTTGTTTGTGTTCTGGGCTGCACGGTTAAGGAAACTTTGCCATTAAACTTTGCCATCTCTTTGAATGCACCAAATCCTGGTTAATTGGCATCCTTTATAGTGTTTGATTTAAACTTTTCTATTTAGAAATTAAGAAGCACCCGTTCATTCCTTAAAAACCATTAGATAGCTATCAGTCGGGAATAGACTTTGCTTAATGACTGGCTGGCTTGGCTTTAACCACTAATCTAAATGGCAACATCTCTGCAGACTCCTGAGTCATCATTTTGTGTTTCCAAATGTACCTTGTTAGTGGAAGAAATATTTATATTTACCAAGAAATGCCAACAGGGGTTCTCTGTGCCCTTCTAGCACACATGGTGGAGGTCAAGGGACTGAACACAAGCAATACTAACTTCAGTTATAAACCTGTTGTATTTCTTGAATATTTCTTGAAGTGTGTTTCTTTTACAGGACTCTATTTATTTCTTAGATTTAATKTATTTTGGCCATTTTCACTATGTACATCATCATGTAGAGGGATGGATGGATCTTTTGCAGAAGATAGTTATATGAGATTTTCTCCCCCTCCCCATTCATGATTTCAGGTCTGTGCCTTTAACTTTTCTTTATCTTGGTAACCACTTTAATTCCTGCACTTGCCTGGGCTGTGGTAGGGAACTACAGTTCTCTAGCGCTTTGCATTGCAATGCCTTCTGCAGCATTTCATAGTCAAACTGAAAGGAAACCCAAAATGCTTAAATTGGATTTTTACTTTGGAAAAGCGATCATATAGGAATATCCACACGGTGCCTGGCACAAGCCCTTGCTTAAGTAGTGCAAAACACCAKATGTAAACTTCTTACAGGCTCAAGTGTGGGATTTGCAATGTGATTCCTCTTTTTTATACGCAYGTCTTCCTTCCCAGAAAACGCTACAAAACCCTCCACAGAACCTGTCATCGGCAGCAGAGATAAGGAATGCTCCAATGCAGAAACATACCCTAAAAAGGGAAAGGCCAATATTGACTTGCAGCAAAGCTTAAGCCCTTTAAACTCACCCCTGGACAAGAAGAATCAATGTCTCTTTTAAAAAAAAGTGCCGCTGCTGTTGTATAGCAGACCGTTAAACTATGCTAACAGTCATATATTTTCTACTCAAAAGTGTGCCATTGTGTATATAAACACAGGAAGGTTCTGTGGCTGTATATGTCCAGATTTTTGACATGCGTAGGTGGAGCCAGCGTAGGAAAGCCTATTCRGGAGTTAGGAGCAGCTGCCCTAATGGAATACTATTGACTTTAGTTACATCAGGGGCTAAATATAGATCGGGCAGCAACGTACACAGGGCTGCGTCTGACAGCCAGGACAGAATGTGCTGCTCGACGGACAAGACGGATGGACATCGTTCCTGCGCAGATGCTCCTTTTAGGTCGGGAAGCTCTCCCAGGCTCTTCCGCCCGACATTGCTACCCCTCTGGGAATCCTGCCGCCGACCACCCAGGGCTGTGGATCCGGCCCCGAGGGGAGACGTGGGGCTGGTCTGGACAGAGGTCTGCTGCCAGCGCCTGTTGGCACGGCTCCCCGATGTCAGTGGTGTTGCGCTGATTTATACCTGGCGAGGGGCTGATCCCAGGAGTTACAGTCAAAGCTGCGAGGAATACTTTAGATATTTTGCCCTGAGTTTCATCTATTGCCATCCTCCATCCCTTTGTTCCTCCCTCACTCCTTCCCAGTTATACTTTCCTATGCGCTGTTTAGAATTTGAGATGGGACTCCCCTTCCGAGCTTGCACCCCCCTAGAGCTGTGCTTTTGAAGGCAAAATCTGCATTTCCAGCAGCATTCTTCAAAAGCCCTTTCCCAGCCTGGACCAAAAAAAGACGGTCCACATGCACCACATATGTGCCGTCAACACAAGGGTTTGTCCCTCTGCTCGACTTCATAGAGMAAGAGCATAGAGAGATCACCTCTGAGATTTTATTTTGATTCTTTGGGGCTGGAAAAGCTAGAAAGGAGCCTGTTCTTTCTCTTACTGTGAATGAGGATGAAGCCTTTCGAGGTAATTGTATTTGAATCTTTTTCTTCTTTCCTCTTCCAAGCCTTGACTGCTATTTTTAAGCCGGGAGAGCAGCGGTGTTGAAAGGGAAGCGCTTATCCTGACAGGCTCTGTGGAGGAGCRTCGCAGGGTTACAGGCGCATCTCAGCGCAGAGACGTTAAGGAACTCTAAAGACTTGGCAAGCCACGGGGATGCCGAAGGCAATGCCCAAGGTGCCCAGAAGTTCAGACAGCTTTTTTTTTTTTTTTTCCTTACTGGGAGGGAAAGCCCAAGGCTCTTGTATCACAGTTTTGAAGTGAAGCATGCTTGATAGTCCAAATGCACCAGATTTGTGATTCTTTGGGAGAAAGGAGTGCGCACATCCCTTTGCTGTTGTATGCTCCTGTGGATTTAAATCTAGCTAATGTGCACAGACGGGACCTGTGTGGTGTCCCAGAGGATTTATGGATGCACAAACCATTAAGGCCAGACTTCTCATCCTCTACGCTTTCTCTAGAGCACAAGTTACAGAGAATCGTCTGGTCATATATACAGCGGTTAATAAGAACCAGTATTTTTTATGAAAAACCATTTAAAGACTTTGGGGTCATAATGAACCCTCTAGCAACACATGGCAGGGAATGATCCAGGTTCCAGGACTCTATTTTCTTTCTCCTTTATCATCTGTAAGAGGACTAGAACATTGTATCTTTGCTTTTTCTCTTATCTCTAGTCTTTCCACATTCACTGGGCATACACACGATCAAGCAAACCCTTGTGGTAAAGGACTGCACATATTATTCCATTTGGTAAATTCTAGTTACAGCCCCTTTACAATGCTCTCAACATTACAGATTTTACATTTTTAATACTTGCTTCTCATTGCTTGTAGAGAAAAAGTGCACATTCCCTTCCCACGCATTCTTCGGACAATCATTTTTTGGTTTCGAGTATGAGGAGTGAAACAGAGCGAGTACATTGTCCTGTTAGATTTATAGTCCAGGAGATAGGTCACAACCCTTAGCCACTCTAAAAATGATCTATACTTCAGGGGCCTGGGGGACAAACCTGGAACATATGTCCTAACGTGTCTTGAGCCACCCTGGGCTGTGAATGTGGTGCTGGCTTGAGCCAGTCATTAAGCAATGGCATCGCACCATGGGGTAGGGAGCGTGTGAACAGGAGGGATGTCATCTCTGAGAAGCTAATATTGCCAGCGGGGACGGATGGTCCCAAGTCCCAGTGGCACTGGTGATCCCGTCGGGAACATCTCCCTTATCTATAATGAGTTTTACAAGGGTAGGGAGACACGTTTAATTCTGCGTGAGGCTCCTCCAGCAGTGTTACTATCAGTAAATGTGATTTCAGTGCCATGGAGCGGGACTAGGAGCTTTATCCATGTGAAACGCTGTGCCATCCTCCTCCGTGGCCTCAGCAGAGTGTTGCTGCCAGCTCCACCGCAAAGGCTGGACCCCCAGCTGAGCCTCGCAAGTGAAGCTGCTTCACTCCTTAACCCAATTTTTTCATATCTGCACAGTCGACTGCAGCGAGGCATGCTTTGAACCACCAAAAGTGGAGTTTGAGCCGTTTGGTTCAGAAGCAAAAATCTACCCTTCCTCCTCCTCCAAGTGCTGAAGTCGGACTCGGGGAAGCCCTGCTGTGACTCTGTAGTCAGACTGCCAGGAGTGAGGGAGCCCTGCATCACGCTGGGTAGGTCCCTTCGAGTCCTGCTGTCCGTGACCAAGTCCTCTGAGGCTTGAAAGCATCCCCTGTGCTGAACACAGGATACCGAACGTCTTCATCTCCTGCTGAAATCATTTGGCCTTTGCAAGCACCAAGCTCCATCAGGACTGGCCCTTGCATGCCCCCGTTCAGTATATTGTGGGAGCACCCAGATAACCTCAGGACTGGATTACTTTTCCCTCCTGGAAGCAAGGAAAACACTAGGTAGACATGGAATTGGAGAAAATCAGAGATGAAAAGTTTGGATTTGTTACTAGATACAGAGCGATTTTTTGCTTGTTCTTGTCAGGTGTCCTGAGACATGAGAAAGTATTACAAAGAGTCCTTTACTTGCAGAAGTTGTGCTTATCCTGTGATCTGTATTTTTTCCCCATCTCTCTTATGTTGCTCTTATCATCCTGTTATCAAAAGCTTCAAAAGAGACCAGAAGAGCTTGGCTCTCTTATCCCCTTGAAATTCAGTGAAAGGGTTACGTTTGGGTTTCTAGGAATGCCAGAGAGGGTTTAAGGCAGAAATAAACCACTAAGGATTTTCTTTTTCTGGTCTCCTAAGGTTTTTTCTGTATACATGGAGTGAGATTTTCAGAAGGGCTCAGTGTTGTTCTATTGCTTCTGATGGATGCGGTGAAGCTCCCATGTTCCCTGGCAGTGGGAGCAGGCTCATTCAGGACACTCCTGAATATCCCGCTCCCATCTTTCTCCTTCAAAACCTAACCCTTGGGCAAGATTATCTAACAGAGGCTTCTTAACTTGCATCAACACCCTTCACCACAACAATGACTGTATATAAACCTCACAGTTACACCCTCTACTATGCCCAACAACACACACAGGCTCTTTTTTTCTTTTCCTCTCCCATATCCATTCTCGCTGGCTCCCTCAGCCCCAGGCCATGTGCCTTCTTGGAAATAAAAATGGAGCGATGATGTGGTTACAGATCCTATACTGGAAGAAGAGGAAGAACAAAGTGGCTTGAGGAGGGACCTGTGGGTGCTGCTGGTGTCACCAGGATGTTCTTGTGGTTTAGCACTGTTTATTCTCCATCGCCTCATCCTGTCTTTGTCTTCTTGTCCCACTAATCCCCTCCTCCGATGACCGACCCCACTGTTAAACTAGGCTGAATGGGACTCAGATGTCAGGGAATAACATAATATCTACAGCTGTCACAGTGAGACTGCATCTCAGCCCTACCTTGTGCCTGTTTTACGCATTCAGAGCGCACAGTCTCTAAGATGCCCTGCAAGTTTTTATCACACCTTGCTCAAAAGGACATTTTATTGACTTTAAGCACCTGTGTCATAAACAAAGCATTTGTAAAAATTAAGATATGATCTTACTGCTGTGTTGTGGGTTGCTCCGCTTTGCTTTGCAGATTATATGCTGAAAATCATTCCCTGACATCGTGAAACCAGTGCAGCTCGCAAGGGCTTTCCCAGTCTTAATACTGGGCATACTGCTGGAACACAGCTAAAGCTGGAATGAATTGAAGTGTGCCCGTTTTATGGAAATATCTGTGGCCTGTGGACTGATGCAATACTAATTCTGAGATGTTCCAGATGCCCCTTAATGGTTAGAGCACCCTTAATGCTCTGCAGCTGTTGAATTTTGGAATAGCTCTTGTTGCCAAATTCCTTCATGAATAAAAGCAAGGGTGCTTATCTGATGTACAGGGAGAAACCAAATATTGCAAGTGAAAGTATGAACATGAAGGGATTATGAATCACCATCCACTTTTACTTAATGTTTGATTATCATTTTTTCTTTCCTATGTGCCCAGTTACTATCTTTCTAAAGCAATCTATGCTCATGTTCCTCCAATGTTCAGAATTAAATGCAGCAGACCCCCACCAAAGCTCCACAACTGCATGCTCCTGCTTCTAAATGTGTGGGCAGCCTTTGTGTCCATTTGCCATCATTTCCACTTTCCACCACGTTTGGCTTGATCCAGAGAAAAGGTCTGGTGCCAGGATTTCTGCTGGATGAAACAAGGGTGAAATTCTGGCCTGATTAAAATCAATGGCAAAGCTCCCAGCGACAAGTAGGAGAGCAGACTGTGATTTGGAGTACTTGGAGGATATACACAAAGCAATCATACATAGCAATATAATTGCGGCCATTCGACGGATGCTAAAGTTACAGATCAACAAGCTAGCAGCTATAAATAGCAGCGATTTCTGCTGATTCCTAGTTCTGTTATTTTGACCACTATTGAAAATCAATTCCTTTCCTGCCTTTCAGGATAGGTAAAAGCACGTCGCTGGCTCTCCTGTAGTAGAACTTGAACATTTTGTTATCTTAGAATAAATATTACCCTCCTAATTGTGCTGTTGTGTTGGCGTGCTTAATATTTTCCACACGTACACGCGAAACCTGTTAACATGTTAATGGATTTGTTTGCTTGTCAAGGAAAATTTTGCCCCCTGCAATGACAGCTTCAAACTCACGCTGCAAAAGGGCAGGGCAAGCAGTCGCTCAATGGACAAGCACAACACGCTTCTCCCGGCAATAAAGGCTTCAGACTTGAGTCGGGTGCCTTGCCACTCTGATCCACAGCGCTGGTTTAATCATGTTAATGCGCTGTCTAATTATGGTAAACACTGCAAATTATTCAAATTAAAAATGTATATTGCCATTCACGTAGTCAGTCTGCAGACGTTTTTACGCATTAGTGTTTTCTAAGCTGAATGCCCTCTGGTAGGCACCGGAGRCTGCGTATCACCCCATTAACTAAAAAGGGAGGTGGATGATCATGTATAGTGGCCGCCTGACTTGGAAAGTGTTTCACTTGGCACGCTGYTGGGAGGCAAATGGTTTCTCTGAAGCAAAGTTGTCCCTGCAAAATCCTCTGTGAGATGCAATCTTAAAACAGCYCTGATGCCTTCCTCATTAATAGGGCAATCGTGACTGGTGTGGTCTTGGTTATGTGAGTTTGCCTGCCTGGGGTCGCACCCACCTTGAGAAAAAGAGAGATTTCCAGAGTCAACAGCTGAGCAAAGAGCTACAGGTTTGATGATACAGGCTCTGATCCTTCCTCTTATGGTGTTCACCAATTCTTGTCTTCTCAAAAGTTGTCCTTGCTTGGGGGCATCTCCAATGGCAGGCACCCAACCCTTAGGTGGGTTTCATCAGATGCAAGAGGCTGCCGCTGTAGTGAAAAACAATCCCAGTCCCGGTTACTGTGCTGGCGGAGCTGTAATTACATATCAAGGATGCCTAATTAGACACAGAAGTTTCTGAGGTGGGCCCAAGCTGGAAAGTATTTCCCTAAATCGAGATCTGTGGTTCCTCTTTGTGTGGGATTGTTGGGAACATATCCTGATATGCTGGATCCAGTGACAGCGACAATAAATAAACTCATGATTTTGCGATCTTGTCAATGATAAGAAAGGAAATAAACATGATATATAATAATAATAATAATAATACTGCCATATTGCCTCTCTGTGCTATCAGATATCCAGTGTGACTTCTCTTGTAAGAGTAGGATGACATTCAAACTATTCCATATGACTATATACAGTAAAAAGATTTACTTGGATATTTCAGTGCATGCCACATTTTCATACCACAGTTGTGGGTTATGGAGGAAGCTACTGGGTGGAGTGAAAACATGAGTACTTTACAGAACGGCTTAACAAGTGGACAGTCCAGAAAAGGCTGGACAATGCAATGTATATCAGTAAACAGATGGATTTTACTGGCAGATGGGTTTTTTTGTGTTCAGAAATGGGAGTCATGCATGCACTTGGCTCCACAGTTAAGTAATTGGGCCCATAAAATTCTATCTTTTTCATTGTATTAGGCATTTATAGTTTCCTTTGAGGAGGTTTCTTTATTCTTTTTTTTTTCCTCTGGGATGCAAGGGTAGATGCTCAGACTTGTATACTTAGCATGCTCTATTATTCTTTTGATTGCCTCCCCATGCTTCATTCACTATGGTTCAAGCTGGAAAATTACAGTGGAAAGGACTTCTGTGCCTTGGGATCTAATTCTTTTAGGGAACAGAGAGAGTTCCTTGAGACAAATTATATTATGTTTCAACTGTCCCAGGTCATTTGTTTGTTTGTTTTTCCCTGTTTGATTTGTTTCAGTTTCTGGGAATGGTTCCCAGTCACCATCTCCTTGCAGAGCTGGACTAGATAGGAGGAGCTGGAGGAAGAAGGATTTTCAGTTGTACTAATGAATTCTGAATTTTAACTCAGCAATTATCCTCTACTGGTTTTGAAATGGCTTGGAACTGAGTATTTTGTAGAGGCGAACGTGAGGAAATGGCTGTTCTTGAGTTTGTGTGTTGAGGGAACACAGCTAGTAACCATATGTAGGTGGTGATGCCTCGACTGGCAGTAGATAGTGGTTTGTACAAAAGGAGCTTCAGGAAAAAGCTCTCTGGGTGGTTTTACGTGATCGTTTGTCATAGATAACCAGAGTCAGAGCAAATAGCTCACAAGTAGCTTGTTGGCTGCTGTATTTATACCCTGCTTGAATTTTAAAAATACTGAATGTATTGATAAATCAATTATTTGATCAAACTTTACAAGTCTATTTCAATAGATTTGACCACATGTGGTGGAGGTCAAATTTAGAATTGATGGTGGAGAAGAAAATTAGGATTAAATGGCACAAGAAAAGTGCCGGATAATGTTGTGATCTTCAGACAACAAGAAGACAAAAGTTGCTGCCTAAGCAATTAAATTAAGGAGCTGTGATGAAATCATTTCGTGCTGAATACAGCCTTTGTGCAGAGCAGAGGCAATGAGGTTGCTGGAGGTGTATACTGAGCACTTTGCAGGACGGGTGAGATACAGCATTATAACTGRTGTATCGTAAAGGGAAAGCAAGGGCATCTGTTCATCTGCTCCAGCCCTGGGCTGTATGGGGYTGTTCCCTTTGCCGTACTTCCCCAGGGAAGCGAAAAAGGGGAGGTGATCCTGCCACGTGGTTCATGCACCTTGTTGCAGCCCTGCTCCATATCATTGCGTCCAGATCACCAGCACTTTGGAAAAAGCAGGAGTTCAGAGATTTTTTTTTAGCCTGCACCCTTTTGCTCCCCATCTTGACAAGTGACAACAAACTAGTCACCAAAAAGGAGTCCTGGGGGGATGCCAGAAGGCTGTCCCTCTCCATCACCGGGGCCATCACCTCCCATACTACCTTCCCCATCCCTCCGCTTCCTCGGTGCTGGGCCYGTGGTCGAATAGGTGCTGTGTGGCTGGGGTGCTGCTCAAGGGACTGTGCTGGGCTTTGTTCTGCCTGGAGACCTCTCGCCATGGATCAGGGCAGACAATAATGGGTGCCCTGTGCTCCAGGGAGGAGCAGCTGCCTTTTTCTCCAAYGACCCTGGCTGTGGCTGGGGAGGACAGGCTGTAAATTTTAACCCATCTCCTGTAGCAAGAGTCTGAGTGCTTAGTCACACTTGAGCGCCTGGTAGAGTGCCGAGGCCCCGTTTGATAATGTAATACTTATTACAATAGATATGGCCAAGAGGTATTCATTACCATGTAAACAGCGCTTGTGGGGGGCAGGTCCCTTCTCAAACCCCACTTCTGACCCGAGGTATGGGACCAGCTGGCTTAATCCACCCCAGGGACCAGGGGACTGAGGACACCGGTGCTGTGGGAGGCACCTGAACACCAGCAAAAAGCAAAACAAATGWCAAGTACCGTTGGTTTCCATCACATTTTTGAAAAGCCGGGGTGGCTCAGGGGCACTTGCTGGGCCCCCTCCTTSACCTGAGATCCTATGGCCATGGTCCTTCCATCTCCAAGGAGGAAGGACTGGTGAGGTCACTCACTGGGGACCTCAACTGGCTCCCAGCAGCAGAGACTGTAGGTGGCTGCACCCACCTGCAGACTACCTCTGCTTGAGGATTTTATAGCAATATTAAAAAAACCACAAGTCTCAACTCACAGCTGGGATGAGAAGAGACATCTGTAGCAGGGCTTTCACCCTTGACATGGTTGGCTGGACATTTTTGGAAATAAAAAGGAGAAGTTGGACCAAGCTGAAGGTGGGAAAAGGGGCTGCTGCCCATGGCAGTTATGCTTTGCTTCTTCCAGGAGACTATTTAGGATTGTGTCCCATGTTGGAAGTAAACTCATTAAAATGGAGACACTGAGCAGTGTGGATGGTATGGTGGGTATGCACATATCTGTGTCTATGGGCCTGAAAACCAGGGTGAAAAATACACCTGTAAAGATGAACCTGAGGCGTGGTCCAAACAGGGGACACAAAGAATGCAGGTGAGACCACGTGTCCTGCTTTGGCCCTGATCCAGAGCTAAATGCTGCATCTAAACCCCTCACTCTTCTCATGACTATGGTGTTGGATAAAAAAAAACAGGAATGTGAGCTTTGTGGCTGTGAAAACTGTTTGGTAGCATCCTGCAGTGCTTGAGTATGGGGAGAAGGACCATAGTCTTTGAGACAGGAGGTGGGCGAAGGTCTACGTGCAACCTTGCTCTGGTTGGGTTTCTGGAGRACTCACTGGTCTCCTACCTCCTTGGGGTCCTTGGCAGAGCAAACTTCCTTTATACGTAGAGAAAGTTTTTTTATTATTTAAWCTTTTTGGGGGTGTATGTGGTTTGGCTTCTAGAGTTGGTGTCCTCACTGGTTTTTGATTATTTTGTCTATTCAACCAGGCTGGTTTGTACTGCAGCCTCCAAGAGTTTCTTCAACACACTTCGTAAGCAAATCATTTCCCTTCCTCTGGTTATTGCTGCCAGGTAATGCAGGGGGAAAAAAAAAAAAAGAAAAAAAAAGGAAATCGGGAAACAAATCACTAGTATGGGTGGAGAGGAAGGAAAAAATAATYGGAAATTCAGTGCAGAGCATTAAGAAATGGGGAGAAAACCAGTAAGTGAAGAGCAACCAGGCACGTAGGGCAAGGACAAACAAGTCTGGCAAAGACGATGGGCTTGGAGAGGGGGTGAGAGAGGGCCCGGGGTGCACTTTGCATCCAAATGCATCATTTATGTCCACCCTGACTGCATCCCTCTAACCTACTCACCCCATCTGAGGCTTTGCTCTCAGTATGGGAAAGCCCCTCCAGACGATGCCTCGGTCTCTGGGAATAATAGATGGTGTTTTTACAACCTCTCGGAGGCCTGTTCCCGGGTAGACGGTGAAAGGCAATACCTCAGGACCACTGGGTTACAGGAGGTTGTAAAATTGCTCCTCCCCATATATATATTTTTGACAATGCTTTCACTGAAGAGTGCTTCGTCTTTTTTTTTTTTTTTAATTTTATTGCTGTGGCAATCAGTCTGTCTTTTTTTTTTTCTTCTTCCCCCCTCCTTCCCTCCCCTTCTCACTTTGACCTATCAAACTGTAAGTCTTATTTTGAGCTGATGGGGAGACGTTAAATGAGTGGCTGGGCCACCAATTTAAGGGAATTGATGATCTTTGGGGCTTACAGTCTCACGGGTCAAATGATAATGTTGCCCTTCGGGTTAAATTCATACGTTACATCGGGATAACCAGGAGCTTTCACCAAACTCAGGGCCAGTGGGACGCAGACAAACTTTGGTCATAAACATTTAAAAGCTGGTTTTGAAGAGGACGATGCAGGGATGCATAATCTTTCATTTGTCTCTTTCTGTCACATTTTTTGCCCTCTAATTTTCTGTGACATCCTTCAGGCAGCCATTTTCTGTTTGTCTTCGGTAAACTTTTAAATAAAAATCATGGTCTTAAAGTAAATCTACATAAAGATAGAGATAGATATAGATATGGAGATAGAGTTAGAGATAGAAATGRAGATAGAGATAGAGACAAATAGGTATATGTATAGGTATAGATATAGATAGATACAGATATGGTTACAGAAATAGATACATATCTAAATACAGACATAGGTATAGATACTCATATCCATTTTAGTGTGTCCCGTACCATGGATACAACCAGAAGCCAAAGGCACGGGTTTCATGGGGCTTGATGTCTGATTTATTGGCACACYGGGTCAAGGCCTACAGATGATGCCATGCTACTAATTATTAATAAGATTTTCTGCCTTCCATGTTTGGTATAGTCTCCTTTCTGTCCCATCATGTTCTCCATATGTAAACCCCTCCAACCCACTGCTATCTTGTCTTCCCTTTGCGTCATAGTTCTGCTGCCACATACCAATGGCCAATTACATTTTGTTCAAAACCAAGCATCTCAAGCTATTTAATAAATGGGAAGAAATTACTATCTATCTCCACCTTTTTTTTTTTTTTCATCCTGTATTGCATTCTCTGTGGAATCATAAACAAATCATTGGTAATGGGCATTTATTCCCCCCGTACCCATGACAAATGAGATTGACATTATGGGTCCTTAGCTGTTAGTGGTTACAAAATGGTTTAAAACCTATTGGGTCCATTCAGAGCAAAGCCTGCAGTTGTTTTCATGGGCATAGATTTTAATAAATCCATCCTATTTTTTTTTCCTGGGGGGGATTCTAATGATTCCACAGGTTAAAAAAGTCAGAAATTTTGGCTCACAGAAGCAAAGAGGAATTGTCTGTAGGACAAATATGAGGAGAGGAAGGAGAACTGACYCCAGTGTGTTTACAGTCCTCCACCTTCATCCACCAGTAGCTCAGAGGAACACTTACCTATACACCATTTATAGAGCCTTGTACCCAAGTTYGCTCTTGGAAGACAGAAGCAAGAAAGCTGCATCCTCTCAGAACAGCACCTAAATTAATTACAGGAGTGATGGCCCTTAGCTCAGGCACAACCAGTGCTGATGYGGCCATATAGCTCTTTCAAGACCCCACTGACTGTCCCTGCAGAGCAGCCCGTTGGCTACTGGCTTGGGGCAGCTTCTCCTGCCATGGGTGTGCGGAGCAGAGCAACACCAAGGGGATTTTGGGTGACCTTTAYAGTCTTCCTAATGGGACAGGAATGCGGTGCGCAGGGGAGATGGCATTAGTTGGAGGTAAGGGGCTGATCTCCAATAGTACTTTGGCTAAATTTTCATCTGAATCTAAGTCAAAGAAAGATGGGAACTTATCTGCATGCTTGACTAAACAAAAAGTGGACTTCTCTCCCACTGCAGTGCATAAGGCTTAGTGCATGTCTCTCTTATCCAAGAAAACACTGAATTGGTTGGGCCTATTACATGGGTAGGATCGGTCCCTGAAACAGTGTCTGTCTGAAAAAGAACAAGAGTACTTTGACAGATACTTAAATAGATAGCGTTCAAGTGAAAAAAAAAAAAAAAAAGACATCTGTGGAAACTATTAACCCGTACTGCTTCCAAATATGTGGCTTGAAATCATTTGTAGTGGCCTCACATTTGAGAGCAACGAGCGGTCTGGAAAGAAGATACCAGATAAGCATTGCTACCACCGACAGATCCAGGAGGTTTCCCCCCTCTCAACACAAAGTGTAGGGTTGCCATTTAGCAGTCCCCTGTTCAGGGCCCAGCAGGGATGAATTCCTCACGTTGGCACCCGTGGGAGCTCAAATCCCTGCAGCTGAGCCCGCCGAGGGATTGCTTGAATGGGGATGAGCGACGGCCAGCTCTGGGACGTGTTTCCAGGATCAAAAGCTGCCTCTGCCTGCTGGCAACCCTCAGTGACAAGGTTTCATCAGGTGGTGGGACAGCAAAGGGTTGTGTCTCACTTTTCTTACCTAGTATTTTGCAGTATTTAAACTCAAAAGACCATGTTATAAATGCAGCATTATGTGTGGCAAAAAAGGTGAAATTAATTGGCAGCTGAGACCACCCAATGTTTTGAGACGGGACATGAACTGTTTTGTGTCGAGGACATTTTGGGGAGCTTGATGATAATTTCTTCACCTCAGGCTCCTGAGTGATCTTTGGGGAGCTCAGAAATCAAGAGCTTACTATTTTCTCTGAAAACAATTGAGTTTGCAAGTCTTTACACGATCAGGCTTCAGATACCAATGAATTATTTGTGAAGGTCATGTTGGATTTGTGGGACAACATTAGCACTTGCCTCCAAGGGAAGCAAGTCTTCTGTCAGGAAATTTCTTTGAAAAATGGATTATTATTGCTATTATTTTCACGGGATATGTCATTCAGTGATGCTGGGTGAGTGCTGGGTTGGTAGGCTGGATGTTTATGTTGGGTATTTCACCTCTGGTAATTACCGGCTTTGCATTAGGAGACCTTCAGTGTGGACACATCTGACAAGGAAATACATTTGAGATCTCCCAATAGCACTTTATAGTTCTTTCAAATAAATAAATGAGGACTTATCCTCCCTGGATCCTGATGAGGTAGTCAGCAGATAGATAGATTGCTACCTACACAGAAACACGAAGTATCCTCCAGGCCCAGGAAAGGGAGATCACTTACTGCAAGGCCACTGAGAGTTTAACGAGATAACAAGGAATAAATATTCAACACAGAGTTTTCCCAGCCGTTATTGACATGTCAGTCTTTTGCTTCGATTTAAAAAAAGAGAAAAAACCCCCCAGTTTTCTGATTATTATGGTGTTTTTTTCATCTTACTAAAATTAAAATGTAACTTCTTTAAATGCCAGTGACTTATTTATTTTACTTTGAATTCTCATGTCACAGAAACCTACCTTTCCTTTTCAAGCAGAACCTCAAAACTCAGTATCTTGATTAATAAAATATGAAGAGTTTATGCTATCTGTTTCCGCTGGTTTGAAATAACAATTTTTCTGTTACTGAAAAGACAGATAGCATTCTTAAGAAAACAGATATTTTTTTCTCCCTCTCTTTGCTAAGGCACTGGACTAGGGAATGAGATACACGGACAGAAATCTCAGCTCTGCCAGAGACTTTCTGGGTGGCGTTGGTTGGATTAAAATGACATAACTTTGCGTATCCTAAAGTCATGTCACATCTGAGACAGTCACTTGAGGTCTTTCTTAGACAACTCTCTGSAGATGCTGGTTTGTTGGCTATAGATGGAGTCTGGAATCAGTAGACACTTGGATGTCTAAGTTAGATAAACTGAGCTCTTCATAATTTGGTCCTTCTCCAGATTCCCTTTGTTAAAAGGGAGTAACATTCCTTCCTTTTTACCCATCCTTCCGGAACCTCCTCAGGGCTCCTCTATCTCAGCACATGCTGCCCAGTGCAATGATGCTCTGATCCTGGTACAGGCCATGAGGTCTCACTTGCATTTCAGGTGATAATAGTAATGMTAATCAACTTTTAAGTCACTACTTYAGTGGGAGTTTGTTACGTGTAGTACATGTATATCGTACATATATATAGACATGTACTATATACAGTGCTACAATAACATAACCTGGAGATTAATTTTAAYGAGTTTCATGCCTGAAGCCCGAGTKATAAATTGAATGTGAAAATTGAATCAGAATCTAGAAATTAGCATGGCATCCTGTGGATACTTTGAGAACTATGAAAACAGGATGTGCAAACATAACGCACAAAGACATGACACATAGAATTAGATATGTTTTTTAGTTCTGAAGTGTAAGGTGTTAGGACTCATGTTGTTTAGCCTCTTTCCACTGTTGGAAAGACAAATATGGTTATATTTATTTTCAAAGGGARGCCAAGATTTTCAAGTAAATGAACGGCTCCAGAAGGTGTGAATTTAAGACAACAAACTCATTCACCATGACAGCATCATGAGAAGCTAGAAGTTCTGCACTAACCTACTCTTTGGGCCCCAAAATGCAAAACAACAGAACAAAGCTTTCCACTCGCTTTTTCATGGCAGAGAATYGGGAGCATGCAGAGGAGTTGCTTTTAATTTGTTTGTTTGCTTTGGACCTGTCCTAATCAAGAGCTTTTCTGAGCTGCTCCCTTCCCCACCCGCCCCACAAAACTTTCTAGACTCCCTTGTGCGTCTCTCCTTTTCCCTTTTATTTATTTAATTTGTGAAAAGAACCAAAGGGGGTCCCCAACGTCCCATCACCTAGGAGAGCTGGTTTCCCTACAGGGCTGCAGATGCCGGGCAGAAAGGACTCAAACAGGCAGCGGTGAGGCGAGGCGAGCGTTATCAATCATTCAGTGTCTTAAAAGAGAAGAAGGAGCAAGAAAAAGAGGGAGAGTGAAGGCGGGGAGCGGGSTGGGGGGAAAAAGCCTGGGCTGAATTGGAGGAATTTCCTCCCCCCGGGTTGYTGAAGGGAGGTTTTTTGGACATCTGCCCAGACACATGCCGAGTTAAAGAAGYGGGATAAATTCTGGAAGAATGAATGGAGGGAAAGGAGGGGTCGGGAGGACAGAGGGGAGCGCAGGCTACGGGAGGCGATGGCAGCGACGGGGACAAAGGAGGTCTGTGGGGGGAGACCGCAAGGGCAGCGTGTGTGTGTCTGTATGTCTGCGTGTGTCTTTTTTTTTTTCTTCTTTTTCCTGCTGGATATTTCAAACATTCGTTCCTTGTAAGGCATTATCATATGGCAGTGAGAACTCTCTGTTGGACGCTGAGAGGCAGCTTGTTGTCTCTTGAATCTTCTTTTATATTGCTTGGAAGAGACAGGTACAGGAGCGAGTGGAATTTATAACCAGGCAGGCTGCATCAGGGCTGGTAAACACATTTTAAACAGTGAGGGCGATACGATTGTTTGAGCAAAACTCGTTGCAGGCTCTCTCCATCTCCTGATGTCTCCAGGCAAGGTTGCATGACCTTCCGAAAGATTCATCAAGCCAGGCAATTTCTGAGCGTGATTCAGAGTGTAGATGGGCAAAACTGTGTGGTCAGTTTGGATGACCTGAATGAAAGGTCAGATAAATTGTTCTCTCTGCAGCAGACCTGGGATGCACAGGTCGCGCTCTGGACGGTTTGTTCCCCTGCCTTCTCAGACCCTGCGGTTTCAGGATGTCAGTCCCTTGGCTCTCTCTGTTTAGCTGTTCATCCAAAAGACGTCTAGCCGTGTTGGAGAACAGATGTGGGCTAGGACCCACTCAGATGAAGGCAGCCAGCAAAGCTGGGTCAGCAGCAATCCCTGTCCAGAAGAGCCATCTGGACATGGATTGGTAACAGTAACTCCTTCCTCATATCTGATTCAGCCAAAAAAGTTTTTCTGTCCATCCTCTCAGGTCTCTGCTGGCCTTAAGAGCTGTGAATCTGTGAATTATTCTGAATTTGCTAAAGGGTCTGTGTAGCATCTTGTGTACCCCAGGTAGAGAGCCACAAGGTATTTCTGTGAATGTYCTTCCAAGGTCAATGGTTGTGAGCCTGGTTTCTTGAACCCTACCTGAAAGAGAATTGCAGACTCAYGCTCTTGAAACAGCTTCTTGCAGACTTTCTGTGGACAGAATCTTGCTCTGGTTGTGCCACTGTGTTCCTTTGGTTTCTGAATTTTTTGAAACTTTAAGAGTTCCTTATTGTACATATCTAATGTGACAAAATCTTACCCAGAGCTTGACTGGATAGGGCCAAACAAAGTACCGYGGTGTAAAATCTGTGTCAGCTCAGAGCCTGCACCCATAAAGCTGTTTTTTTCAGCTGCTGCTGAAAAACTTGCTACTCATGTGAGACAGGATTTCAGATTTGAGCAAGCTCACTTTACCAACGTAACACATAACTATGCAACAACAGATGAGATCTCCCAACGTGAAGAGTTCAGACTTACTAAATAGGCCTGGGGAACTCACCTGGGTTATGCTGATTTTTCAGTACAGAAGAAAGTCTAAGCATATTCTCTGTACCATCACACTACTTTCACACGATAGCAATGGCATTCACTCATTCCAGTGCAATACATAGATTTCTTAAATGATAAGTCTTCGGTAAATGCACCAACTAATTTACTCACTGAAAGTCCAGATTACCTGGAAGCTGGTTTTGGCCAGATCCCAAACTGAATTTTGATCTGCTGTGATGTAGTTTATCACCTCTATGTTMATCACATTATCTGCTCTCTCTTGGTCCAAAAACATGCTCCAGTCATCTGCTRCCAAGGCTTGTCTGCAAGTTTCATGTTGTCTTTTCCAGTGATTACTACAAGGCTGTTTAAGGTAAAAATTTTCTTCTTCTGAGATTTTAGTAAGCAGAAGATTCAAGAGTATGTTTGATCTGTTTATTATAATTGTTGTCATTGTCACCCACTTACTGTAACTAAAAATATTTATGTTTCTGCAAATCATAGTTATATTGGCCTGATGGAAGTAGTGAATATCCTTCTCACCTCAGGAAACAAATAAACACAGAGATATACCCAGAGCAGTTTAAAATACAACATTTTGATTGTTCACATAGAACAAATATTGGCTTAATTCTTTTCTGGGTAAGTTGTTCTAACCCCTAAGCTAAGCTTGGAGAAGCTAAGCTTAGAATAGAATAGAATGGAATGGAATGGAATGGAATGGAATGGAGTGGAATAGAATAGAATAGAACAGAACAGAACAGAACAGAATAGAATAGAATAGAATAGAATAGAGTATTTCAGTTGGAAGGGACCTACAACGATCACCTAGTCCAACTGCCTGACCACTTCAGGGCTGACGAAGTTAAAGCATGTTGTTAAGGGCATTGTCCAAATACCTCTTAAACTCTGACAGGTTTGGGGCATCGACCACCTCTCTGGGAAGCCTCTTCCAGTGTTTGACCACTCTCTCGGTAAAGAAATACTTCCTAATGTTCAGTTTAAACCTCCCGTGGCACAGCTTTGAAGCATTCCCACACATCCTATCACTGGATACCAGGGAGAAGAGCTCAGCACCTCCCTCTCCACTTCCCCTCCTCAGGAAGCTGYAGAGAGCAATGAGGTCACCCCTCAACCTCCTTTTCTCCAAACTAGACAAGCCCAAAGTCCTTAGCCACTCCTAATAGGACATGCCTTCAGCCCTTTCACCGGCTTTGTTGCCCTCTTTTGGACGCATTCAAGGACCTTCACATCCAAGGACCTTCACATCCTTCTTAAATTGTGGGGCCCAAGGACCTTCACATCCTTCTTAAATTGTGGGGCCCAGAACTGCGCACAGTATTCAAGGTGAGGCCGCACCAATGCTGAATACAGCAGGAGAATCACCTCTTTTGACTGGCTGGTCATGCTGTGTGTGATGCAGAAAGAAACATGAACAAACAGGGTTCACATCTGGAGTAATCATTATCATCATTTTGTATTGGGTTGCAGTGGCTTRAAAAGAAGTAGTGGAAGACAATACTTACATTTTGACTGCACTTAGCGTATGTTGAAGCTTGCACAGGTGTATTAATTCAGTTGTTTYGTTTATCTTCAGTGTAATAACCCTTGCTTGGTAACAAAAGGTCCAATTAGGCATTCAAATTAGTTCATGTTTTGCACAACTGAAATGCAGCTGAGCTGCAAAATACAAAATCTGAACTTAAAAAAAGTCCCCAGCTGTGGTACTATTGGGAATTTTGGGGATCCAGACAAGCCAGACRTTGGCCAGATGTCAATAGGTAATGTTTAAAAAGGCCAAAAATACAGTCTAAGCTTTTAAATTCTGTAAACTGGAACAGTTGTAGGAAAAGCTTCTTCTGCTCCCAGGAAACAAGGAAACTTAAGGCTAATGTAGTCCAAGGGCTGGACTGGAAACTTGGGAGAAGTGTGAGTCAAAGAAATGGATAAAACACTTAAGTGAAGCCTTTGTGCGAAAGCTGGGACTTAAGAAGGTTCCAACTTGTACTGCTCCTCYAAGGCAAATCAGTCCTCTGTTTCTCACAGCCATTGCAAGGGAGATTTTAGGAGCATTGACTTTACTTTCATAAAGGTTATGAAAACTGTTCCATCAGATTTTGCAAGTTTTATTATTTTTGTGGGTAAAATCAGGTTGGTGAGGGACAATTTGTATTTGAACATGGAGACTTGCACATTGAGTTTATTAATTGAGCATCCCTCCTCGGTGTTGTGCTTGCCAGTCTGCGTAGAGGTAGGACTCCGAGTCTGTTTCCTCCTACTTTCACACTCCCAATGAGCAGGATTTTAAAATTTGGTTTTTCTTCTGTTTTGAATCRTCATGAGAAAAGGCTTGCTCCCTCACTGTTGGAGCTGTTCAAGTTGRAATTTGGGAAGCACCTTGTGGCTTGCACAGCTGTGCTGTACCACCTGCTGCAGACCTGGGAGAAGATTTCAGCCTCCAGGCTTTCTGGCCCTTTCATACTCGGCTTTGTATTTACTTCAATATTATACATAAACATAAGTGGGAAAATAGAGGAGATCATTCAGAAAAGGCAGCTTAGCTTTAAAAAAACACTTATATTAGCCATCTGATGTCAAAGTTTTCATGCACCTAGGACATATAGTGTTTTTCACAGGTAAAGCTTGGAGGGCTGGTCTGTGTAGACCAGTATACATTTTGTGCCAGGACAATACTCCATGTTTTATCAATGTAATATAACAATAGTAAGTCGTATAATATCTAGATTACACACAGTTCTGTGAATTAGGATGCCTTTAAAGATAATTTCTTCCCATTCTCACATAACTGCACTCTACAGGCATTTTTATCTTAGTATAATTCTATCCATGTAGCAAAAGCAGTGCAACTTCTGCATGGTGACTAATCCTTATCTATATAAGTTTAAGGCAAAGATGACCAATTGGTGTCCCAAGGCTAGGTTAGGTTGTATKGTGTGTTGTTTATCTGATGCCAAAGAATTCTGGGTGCTCAGTGAATCAATCCACCAAGTATATTGGTGTGTGTGTAAGGGAGTATAGATCCAGACTGCATGTGCCTAAGGTTTACTAATTCATTATAGCTCTATGCATGCCCATCTGGGAATAAAAGTGGCCCCTAGCATAGAAAAGTTGGTCACTCCYTCAGAGCATTGACCCAGTGCTGTCCAGGGAGGTGGAAGAATATTGGTCCCTGAATAGAGGTGAGTGTTTCCAAACCAGAATGGTAGTCCTATCATACATTCATTTTTCCTCCATGTTTTCATATGGGCTGGTTTTGTCTCACAAGCTCAGTATCCAGCTCTATCTAAATAGATACATACTACATTATGGTCCACTCCCAGAACGGATCAAATCATATACACATCCCTGCTGGCTCTTTTTCTGGTGATGGTTAACTCAGTGACTGAGCCCCAACCCCATGTTTACTGGCTACTACTGACATTTAGCTTAGATATAGATATTCAGCGTAAAGAACGAGCTGGCTTCTTCAACCAGCCGGGAAGTTGACCTGTCTGCTCAGAGATTGGGGCTGGCAGTGCCCTTTGTCGAGCTTCGAGTACAACAGCACTGGCAAAGCCACGGTTGTGTTTGGCGCTTGTTGGTTTCTGATTTGCTCCACAGTGCTGTACACTGAAATGAAAAACAGCTGGTTGACTCACATGCTCTGTTTAGACTGGTTACACAAATGCATGATATTATGCAACCCAGACCTGCGATCCTATTTCTCCCTCTTCTGAAGCATTTCATATTTTGCTTTTAATCACATCGGACAGACGGCTGGACGGCTTCCAGGTGCCATTTCTCAGATGGCGAGCCTTATTGCTCGACCCGTCGGCACAGGTCAGCCTGCCACCACCTCATCGTTTTGCAAGAACGCCTTGCGTCTTTTTTGCTTCCCTACCCGTGAAGCCAAGCAGCGCTAGCTCATGCCARGAGACCAGCTGTGGAAGCTGGTCAAGTTCTTCCTGAAGCACAATGAGCTGGTTCAGGCACTGGGTTTAGCGTGCTTACTCCTTGGGCTTTTCCCATCTGACAGTGCAGGCTTTCCAGCAGGCAGGGCAGAGCTGATAACCCTCATCCCCCAGCTCCAGGCAAGTCTGCCTGTCCCCTAACGCTTGCAGGAGATGATCCACCTGAGGGAAGCAGGACGATGCGTCRCGGCAGAAGGAGTTCAGCCCAGGATTTCTGATGGCTTTGCTCCTATCGTCCTCTTTGGTGTGCTTTTCATAAACCGCTCAAATGTTCTTTTCAGTGGGCTGTCTTTTCAGCTCCGAAGCGAGCAGGTTTTCTGAGCCGAGCAATTGCAAAAAGCTTGACAACGGAAAATGGCAGCACTGCCCACTGGCTTTCCACCAGGCTCACGGCAGTTGAAAATCAAGTTTAGCAGCTCCAGCTCTGTAAGTTCAGCTTTTAATTAAAATACATAATTTAATGTTAGACCTCATTCTCCAAGAAGGGTACCATTATAAATGCCCGCATCCGACCTGGATTGCTGAAAATTGGCATATTGCCTCTATTACGTTAGAGATAGCAAACCCAAACTGACTTATCATTGTAACCGTTTGCCAAGCAGACAGAAGCACTGTCTTCATCCCAGATRTAAAAAAATGAACTAACGCTCATTGGAGTTGACTTATTTTATATGTAAACTGATGCAACAGCATAGTGTGACCGTAGGAAGAGCTGTTGGACGTGAGCCTCCACATTGTCACATCAAATCATGCAAGGCTGTCTGCAAAGAGCCAGGTGGGGACAGTGCTCAGTGGGGTCTCCTAAACTCCATCTCTGGAGGTTCCCCAAAATCACTGCCACTGTCTATGGATTAGATGGTATCTGATCAGAATTCCTCCTTCTTTATATATGTGTGTGCTTCTATGTCTACACATGAAAACATATAAGCAGCACTTAATATATGAAAGGGAGGTTAATGAAAAAAAACTAACTAGTTCCTGTTACCTCAGGAGCTCATGCTGGTTTTTTCCACTGCCCAGTTCATGCCTCCTTTATAAGGGTTTCCTCTTTGTCTTGTGGTAGGCTTTGCTATAATCCTGGGCTTCGCCAGCTGAGATGGAGGGATGGCTCCTTTAATTTGCTTGGAAGTGGTCCAGTCTTTGGAGTCTGGATAGCTCTGGTTCATATCTTAATACTTTTCATGCCTTCACATGAATTTTTAAAATGGGAAATACCCTGGTGAGCGCCTGGATCTTTCTCTCTTGGCTGGCAGCTTCCCTGTTCCATCGAGGCAGCCAAGGAAACCTCATACTCCAAGCCACGAGGACCTCCTCTTCCACTTGGGAGAGGAGCCTGGGTTTTAGCTCGGAGGTGCATGCACGTACGTGCGTGCACAGGCGCAGGCACACACCGCTTGATTCACTATTTCTCTCATCCCCCTTTCACCTATTAGTGTCCTTTGAAGGATCAGGTTACCTTGCCAGTGGAAATATATGAGCTCGCTCTGTGATATAGCATAACTGCAACAGCAGATCATATAATTTTCCCCTGAAGGCTTGTTGCAGACTATGTCGAGTCATTTGTATTTATGACAGCTTGGGGGTGATTTAGTGCGACCTCACTTTGATAAAAGCCATTTAGAGCTCATAAATATGGGTGACACGCTGCCTTCTCRGCTGGGATTTTAAACAGAGAGCTGCATTTGCATTCCCATTGAGCTTTTATTGTTTGGGGGGTAAGAAAGGGAAAGAGCAAGAGAAAACAGGAAACGGAAGGAGTGTCCAAAATGCAAAAGGACCCTTGAGGAACGAAGGATGCTGCTGTGCTTAGAGCATCTCTAGCTCAAAGCACCCCTGATGCCACCTCCTCTCCGCATCTCCTCCTGGGCATGGGGCGAGGCGAAGCTCCACTCGCGCCAAGCAGGTCAGCCGGGGGGAGAAGCGGATTCTCCAGATCGGGGAGAACATGAATTTAGCGCTTAGTTACCACAATAACAATAAAAAAGGTTTCYACATGCCAGGAGGTTTTCTTTTAGCTTGGGTCTTACTGTTGTGTGCTGTATTTTTTACTTAATTTCAAGGASACATTTCCCAAGTATATTTATATTCTGTAACTAGATTTATAAGGAGGTAGACAATTTATGGCCAACAATAAAAGATACTTAAGCCCAGCATAGAGTTGTCAGATTTTATGCACTAGGCTTAAATTGATCATTGATGGAAGCAAGTAGGACGACTGTTCTTGGAAAATTATAATTTTTTCATAATTTGTAATGCCCAAAGGAACCTAAGTATCACAGCCCATTGAATTTCACATGGAGGTGAATATCTTTATTTCATAAATGAGGATTCAAACGATTAAGTATTTCTCATCCTTGTAGTCACTAACAGAGGCAGGACCTGAGCCTAGGTAGGTGTCTTGACCATCAGGTTGCCAATCAATCCACTCCCTGCAACCTTGACTTCCCATGTTCTCTGGTTTTCCTTTCTTTTACACTACCAATGCGGGTCAATAGGAATAACTGAAAACTGTTCTTGGTGGCTGGGAAACTTATCTAGCACATTCACATCTTTGATGGCGTAATTATTTATTGCAGGGAGGTGAGGACCAGGATACTTAGTTTTGTGTGTAAAGCTATCCTGCTCATGGGCTTGATGTTCAGGGCTTGGTGTTCAGGACTGAAGAGTACCAAATTAAACCAACTGAACAAAAACTTTTTAACAACATCTGTCTATAGCACTAATATAGGTCTTTTTCAGAGTTTTACATGTGTAAAAGCTTTAGATCGTTATTTAAAAGCTTGAACAACGTCACTTGTGAAAGTTACCTCTGAAATCTGTACAGCAAACACATTTTAGCATATATCTGTACGTTTGAAATACAGCAAAAAGATTTAAGCCTATCAGTTTTTAAGCCCTTTTTTAGTTTTTTGGAGTGTTCTTTATAAATTATAGTGATTTTATTGAACACCATTACTATTAATTTTTGAGGACTAATGGGATAAAGCTATCACAAAAGCAAAAAAAAATCTTGCCTGCCTTTCAAATAATTCCTACGGTGTGATATATCGTTAGATGCCAGATAAGTGCAGACAGAAAGCTGTACCCTATTATTTAATTTTATACCTAAACTAATCAATTAATCGGTTTGCCATTATGATTGTCCTCTGGGTTGGATAGTGTTTATATTTTGCACTGTTGGTTAAGTTTGACATTTACAGTGGCAAACCCAATGCTTTCTTTAAACCATTTTCTTACTAAAAATTGGTCATATCACAACCTGATTAGGCTTTATATACACTTGAAGAGTTTTCAGAATAGCATCGTGCACGGTGGTGGACCARCACTACCCAGGCATGGGTTCAGAGGTGGGGTTGAATTCAGAGAAAGACTCTGAAGCTGCAGCCCGGGTCTTCTGCATTAACCTCGGCTGGTTCATGCACACCACGTGGCACTGCYGCACGGCTGACCCCCTCTGCGTTCACATCGGGGCTCCCACCCAGTACCTAGACAACTGAATCCAGAGGAATTAAAAGGCAGTGTGCTTTTCATTAAGCAAATGAAAAGAAAATCACAGTCCCTGCCCCGAAGATTGTACACTGTAATCAATGGCAGCATTAATGGGAAACTTCACTGTACTCAGAGGAACAGTAAAACATGCATGATGAGGCCCCAAAGACGAGACAACTAGTAAACTACTTACCCTGCTTCGKCTTCATTAGCCATTAAAGCAGGATAATGGCACTTACCTTGCCCCACCAAAGATTAGTTAGTCGTCGCTAGCACAAAGTTATGGAGGAAAAAAAGAAAGAAAAAAAAAGAAACGTCTCTCCAATTTCTTGYCTTAACGAGGTTGGCAGCAGGTGAGGATGGGACCCAGGTTGTGCCTCCTGGCTCTGGCCACCGTCCTGGTTTTGGAGTACAGGGATGCTTGTGCGTGGGCTCTTGGCTTGTGGAAGAGCAGCAATGTTGGGTGCGTGCAAGCTCTGGGCTGCTCCGGCACACGCTTCCCAGCATGACGGGAAGGAAGGAATTGATTTACCAGCCTGGCCTTTCACATTTGGGGTTCAAGTGTGGTTTAGCTCCCAAGCAAGCGCGTTCGGAGATCACCGCCGGATACTCTGCAGACTTTTGGCTGCTCTGCCAAAAGCCCAGCGCAGCTGAAACCTCGCTCGGCAATCTGCGCTGCAGGACTTGTCCAAGGCTGACAAAACAGAGGCGCGGAGCAGAATTGACACTGACGCGCAGGGAGGCTCGTGCAACACCTGTCCGCACCGTGCCGAYGCCATTTATCCTTATAAGCATTTTCATTAAAAGTAGGTCCTAGAGCAAACAGACTTTGCGGTGTGGCTTTTTTCATTAAATGGGCTGATTCGGTCTCTGCTGACTAAAAAAGCCAATCAACAAGCCCTCTGAATCTTTGATCCGTTTTTCTACTTAGCTGTTCTCTAAAGGCTCGATTTCCTCTCCTGTCATGCTTTAGAGAGGGGGGAAATACACAGCCTAGTCCCCAAGTTATAATACAATTATTTGGTGCAAGGGAATTTTTTTTTTCTCACTTGAATAAATTAGTTGTTAATTAAAGCTTTTTGATGTAGTGCGAAAGGAGTTATATTTGATACCAACAGCTGTATGCTGTTTGATTTATAGTCCTTTGGGGTGCTGTTGGTTACAGCGATCCATTTCTTCCCCTTCCCCCATGAAACRCACACACACACTCACTTCAGAGACCATTAACTGGTACTGTTTTCAATTAGAAGRAGAATATTTTTGCTGTTGCTGTTGCTTTCACTTTTCTATACATCGCTCGAAAAGAGAAGAGCAGCATTTCACCACCTCGGCCGTTTCCCCCAGGGTAAAAGTCTTGTACCAGTGGCAGCAAAGACACTTGCAACGCTGCCAGGGTAAAGGCTCCGCTTTGGGCTGATGGGTTGATCTTGAACACGGTTCCTTAGCTTAGCTCATTGCATCTGCAAGTGGTAGGCTTTGGCGGAGGATTTACTCTTGTTTCCACCTTAAGCAGGTTAAATTGCCGCTGTGGGAACTGAGCCAAACTTCCAGGTAATGCATAAGGTGTTCGGAAGCTGGGTGATGCGTTTGGGTTTAAGTATCGTCGTAGTCTTCAATCTGGGCAGAATTAGGTACCTGGGCAAGTTTGAGGGCCTTGGGTTTGATTTCTAGCTGAGAAATTGGAGAATCCAATGGAAAACAGTGGCAGAGGCGGGTGGATTATGTACAATTCCTTTTCTCCTAATCCCCTCCAGAAAGTAGATCAGACATTTGCTGCTTTTACTTAATTGATTGATTTGCCTATCTCTAATTTCTCAGAAATTACCCAACTCTCATCTGCTTAGCTGTGACTGTTTCTCACTGCTCCAGGGACCATGTGCCGGGGGAATGCCCTCTCTCCCCTTCCTCACCATCAAGGAGGARAGTGGCCTTGGAAGAACACTGGTGGCTTTTGGCTATTTAACGTGGCAGTCACACGCAGATTAAGGATGAGCTTTTCYGTACGTGATGCTGTTTTCAGTCGATTCCCAGCACAGTGTTCATTAACTGTAATGGAAGTGGTTGAGCAGAAAGTCTGTTTCTTCACACTGGTTTGCAGCTGGGCTTCTGTGCCTGGKAAATCGCAGTGGGACTTCCCAGTCTTGTGGACTAACACATAGGGCACCTTTTAGAGATGATCCAAGCTCAGCTGAGCCAAGTAATAAGATCAGCTTCCCGTGCAGAGAAAAAAAGCCCTGCTTCTCCAAGAATCCCTATCCCAGGCAAGGCTGTCCTACTGCTGCCATTTAATTTGTTTTAATCCAATAGGGGGGAAAAAATGGGTCTTAATTAATTGCCTTCTACTCCAGGCTCAAGAGGAAAACCCGCTTCGGAACAAATTAATGCAATCAAAATCTGCAGGTTGTGAGGCTGCTGGCAGAGTTCCCTGCTTGTAAGTAAATGAGTGCAGGTTTCCAGCTCTCAAGGATGGGAGAGGCATTTCTGAAAGATGGTAGCTGGAGGTGTGGGCTTTTGGTGAACATGAAGAGCTGGAAAGTAGGGTGTCTTCCTCCTGTTCCCTGCTTCCCCCCAGGGAGCACGACTGTCACCATGGCCTCAAATCCTTTCCATAACTGTTCAGTMTGACTCAGAGTTTGAGGAACTGGGTGATGGTGGAAACCAGCCCTGTCGGAGATGGGTGGCTGGAGAGGAGCAGAGATGCCCATGTCATGTCACCACATTCTTTCTCTGTTCTCACTGCTACTGTGTTTCATCCTTTCCCTGCCAGCTATCTATCTGTTTATTTAGGTAACTAGCATTAATTTTCCCTTCCTGCTACCTCTRCAGTAGTGATGAGGGCAGCAATGCCTGCCTATTTAACCCAATTTCTGGAGTCCCACATGTATTACATTGTTAGTAATACTTTTCTGGTATGCACACCTGGCACTTTGTACAGTTACACATTGTGGACTTGCCAGGAGGGGTTCTAGGCCACTGAGATTGGCAGGAGACTTGCGGAATGCCCGTACATCTCAGTGTGATGGTAAATACCTTCCAGTTTTAGTATTACATTGCTTGTTCCAATGACCTATTCTGGGAAGGGCTTATTTATCTAAGGATCAGTTTAATATTCAAGTTCTCAGGGCTGTAGAAAATATTTTTTCTGCATTGCTGAGGGACTTTCTATTTGTTCTATAATGTGTTGTTTTAGTAGGACCTACAGATATACAATATTTTAAGCTTCATAAATGGATTTGATAACAGGGCACAAAAAGGGAAAAACTGTTCATGACGAGTTTGACTTATGTACCTCTGACAGTTGTTTTGCAACTTTTGTCTATTTTCTACTTTGCCTATTTGGATTTAGTTGAAGAGGGGAAAAGAAAGTGGTTATCAAATGAGGAAATTAAAATTTTGCGTACATGTGGAAGAAAACACGTATTTTCAGTTGTGTGTACGTTGTCTGTTTGTTGGAAACCAGGGTGGATATCTTATGGATGTCTCAGTTTGCCTCATTTCTGCATTACTAATTGAGGACTTTGAACCAAGAATATCTGGCTTTAAGTTAATAAAAAGCAATATCTGCCCAAGAACTGGAATAACATCTCTGCCAAGCATCCAGAAAAGCTGTAGTGAGCTTCTCTTTGCATGACACACTCTTGTGATGCTTCGTACAAGTTCCCAGCAAGGTGTTATATTCTTCTGAACTAGCTGAAGAGGTGRTACTATTCTACGGTTGCTACTGTGCACCCATCCTAAAATATTGACTTCTGAATTATTCAGGCATTTGGAGAGAAGGGAGAGAATAAAAAACATGTACTAGCTGTGCATGTTTCTGCGGCTATATGGAGCCATCAAAAGTTACGGGTGAAAAAATGAAAAATAGAGTGAGGGAAGTGAAGGAAAAGCAAGAAGGGAGAGTACGAATGTCAGCAATGAAGATGGTGAACCCATTAGCACAAGGCAAATGCAAGAGAGGACCCGGCCATTAAGGGCCACTGAAGGGGCTGGTGAAAACGTGTTCGTGCGGCGGGGTAGGTGGCAGGGGAGGTCAAGAAGAGAGCCAGGGAGGAGCAAATAGGGATAGGAAGGGAAAAAACACGCAGTAAGAACTGGCCCAAAATGTGCGCAGCCGTGTCTGCACAAAGCTGTTGGATGGACTTCTTTGAGGAGAAATATCTAGGATCTGTCTTGTTTCTCCCGCTCCTGAATAAATAGCAGGAGCAGTTAGTAGGGTATGTGTGACAGGGCAGCGGCACTGGCTCCTGCATTTGGGTTATTTAACATGCTCTGCTGTTACATGATTTCACAGAGTTTTGGAGACCGCCTTGTTTTCTCATCTACGAAGACCAGCATTTTTACATTCCTAATGTTTTCCATTATCAAAGGTTCTTGTGGCTTCTT